>CAJQZP010000220.1:4607500-5207500 GCA_907164705.1 Parnassius apollo | reverse complement strand
ATACCGCCAATGATCGCCGCTGCCCAGTCCTGAGGAGGATTGCAAGGAAGCAGGGGATTACTCTACCGGGACTACTCCCAGAGGAGCCCAAGAGGATCCCCCAAAGTCGTCCCAGGGCCGTGGTTCAGGAAGACGGGTGGACGACAGTCAGTGGAAGGGGAAGGCAACCTGCCCCCCCCACCACCCGTCACGGCACCCACAGAAACGGTGGTGCCCACCACTACCATACCAAAGGCAACCACCGGGGCGACTCTTCAGCCCCCCGCTAACGACGCCACAGAGCGCCAAACCACCCAGTGGAGCAAGCGGGGGAGGAAGAAGAAGAAGAAGGTGCAGCCTCCTCCTCAGGCAGCAACCTCTACCCCAACCCCAGCGGTAACGATAGCCCAGGCGCAGGTTACCAAGGAGGTCAAGAAAACCAGAATGGGTAGAGTGCCAGAAAGGGCTCTATCAGAAAATAGTGCCCGCTCTACAAATAGAGCGCGCTCTACCCATACGCAAAGAGCATCAATCCAACTCCCGAGACCAGCGCCAACTCCTGCACAGGCACGTAGAACACCAACAGCCGGCTTCGAGACTGCTGATGCCATCCAACGTTTGGTTGGCATTGCAGTCGAAGTCGGCAGCCAGGTCCTGGCAGACATCAGAGCCGGGACCGACCCTATCACAGCAGTCATGAAGGCGCTGGCGAACCTCCTGGCTCGGCACTATGGAGGAGTCTAACCTGCGCCTCCTCTACTGGAACCCAGGTGGAATCCAGCAAAAGTTACAAGAACTCCGCGCCGTCGCCCAACGACAAGACGTACAGGTCATCTTGCTGGGAGAGACGAAACTTAATCCGAGCACACGCATAAAGCTGCCTAACTACCATCTGTATAGGAGGGACGAGGTCACTTCTTAAGGGGCCGCCTACAGAGGGACAGCGGTCCTAGTGAGAAGGGACATCGTCCATCAAGAACTAGACCTACCGGAATACCAGACTATGCGCTCTATCGGCATAAAAATGGAGGCGGCGGGCGAGGAACTTAGGATCTACGCAGCATACCGCCCGCCAAGGATTCCATTTTGCTCCTCAGATGTCCGGACGGTAATGGAAGGCGAAACACCGACCATCATCGCCGGGGACCTAAACGCCAAACACCCGGCGTGGGGATCTATACTGATCAACCCGCCGGGTCATGCACTTTTTGAAGACGCCGAAAGACACGGCTACGACTTTTTAGGTCCCGAAGAACCCACTCATGTTCCGACGGATCCACGAAGTCGTCCGGATGTATTGGACATCGTGCTCGCTAGGAACATCAACTACCCGATAGTGGTAGAGGTGCTGTACGACCTGGAATCACAGCACCTTCAGATCTTAATTACCCTTGGCTTAAAGGCGGTGACTACGCCGCCCAGAACAGTGAAGACTCGTGTCGACTGGAGGCTCTACAACAAACACCTACAGGAGAGACCTCCAGCACACCACCCCTTGAACACAGCGGACGACGTAGAGGCCGCAGCCACTAATATGACAAAGGCAATACAAGAGGCCCTCAACGCTGCCTCTACGATCGTCCCGATGACTACCGGAAGGGATGATCTGCCGCGACACATCTGCGTGCAGATCAAGAGAAAAAGGGCCCTAAGGAGACTCTGGGCGCGTACTCGCTGCCCGAGAATCAAAACGAAACTAAACACCTTGTCGAAGGAACTGTCAGTTGCAGTCCAGGCACACAGAGGAGATGCCTGGGAGCGGTGCATATGGAAGGCGGAAGAGCATGATGCGTCGCTCTATAAGCTGAACCGACAGTTAACTAAAGCCAAACCTCCCGTTTGCCCGCTGACCAACAACGCGGGCGAACGTCGTTACGATACCAAGGGTAGAGCGGATATCCTAGTCGAGCACGTCGAGGAGCAATTTATGCCGAACCCAGCAAGTGCGGAGTTCTTGGAGCTTCATGCCCAAAAGGAGAGTCGCGTATAAGAGTTCCTGTCGTCGTCCGCGCCGCCTCTTGCAGGAGAGTGGTTCATCTCCCCCCGCTGAACTGCGGTGGACAGCAACCCGCCTGCAACCTAGGAAGGCGCCAGGGCACGACGGGATTACCAACGCTGCACTCCGACAGCTGCCCCATAGAGTCCTAGTAGAGCTTGGTCGACTCTACAATGGGATACTGCGGACATCCCACTTCCCGGAGGACTGGAAGAAAGGCAAAGTAATCGTCTTGCCGAAACCCGGGAAGGACAGGCGTAGAGCTGCCAGCTACAGGCCGATCACGCTGCTACCACACATAGCTAAACTGCTTGAAAGATTGTTGCTAAGACGCCTCCGCCCGTGCATCCAACTTCGGGCGGAGCAGCACGGATTCAGGAGAGGTCACTCTACAGCAACACAGCTGACCAGAGTGCTGCACCTGCTTGCGGCCGATTACAACCGTGGCCGCACTACGTTGGGCGTCTTCCTCGATATCGAGAAGGCGTTCGACAGGGTGTGGCATTCTGGACTACTTTATAAATTGGAAGAACAGACCAGTGTCCCTCCTGCTATGTTGCGGCTAGTGGCGTCTTTCCTGGCAGACAGGAAGTTCTACGTCTGCGTAGAGGGCGCCGAGTCCGCAACCAGAACCATCAGAGCCGGCGTTCCTCAGGGCAGCTGTTTGTCTCCAGTCCTGTACGCGGCTTATACCAACGACATCCCTACCCTGGCAGGCAGGCTGCAAGAATGGGAGGACGACGTGGAATTGGCGTTATACGCGGACGATAGCGCTTATTTCACCTCTTCCAGAAGAGCCCAAATTGCCGCTGCCAGGATGCAAAGCCTCCTGGACCTGTTGCCACCATGGCTAGATGAGTGGAGGATGGTCGTCAACGTTGGTAAGACGACCGCTCTGCTCACTCGCCGCCTCAGAAACCTACCACCTCTACTAACCCTCAATGGCCAGCAGATCGCGTACGAGAAGGCCGTGACCTACCTTGGGTGCCGGATCGAGCGGGCGCTGCGCATGACTGCTCACGTCCTAGATGGGCGATGCTACGTCCGGTCCTGGCATCCAAGTTACCACTTAATACCAAAGTGCGTGTCTATAAGACTTACATAAGATCAATTATCACCTATGCTGCTCCGGCCTGGTACGCGCTTCTGAGCGAGCCTCTGAGGCGGCGACTGCAGGCCCAGCAAAATATGGCGTTAAGAACCATCGTCGGTGCGAGTCGCTACGTCCGGAATGACGTCATAGCGGCCAACCTGAAGATCATCACCATCCAGGAGTTTGTGGCCCGGTTGGCGCGCGGACTGTTCGACCGTGCAGACAACGGGCCACACTTACATCTAAACAACTTTGCGCCGCTACACTCTCGCCCTCCGGACGGGCGACCCTATCCAAGAGAACTCCTCTCTATATCGATTAGAGAGTCGAGTAACAACCCTCAATGCCGCTGAAAGGCCAACCCTGACTTTACTGGATAAGCTTCTTTTTTCGTAGTCTTAACCGGCTACGAAAAAATTTTACCGATTATGGACAATCCGAATTTTGACACCTACAACGCCAATAGAAGGCTCCCAGGACCGGTCCATAGTGGTGGACCACGGTGGATTTTCGGAATTTCCGCCACCGGTGGAGCACGGGTAATGGGGGCTTACCCCGAGGCCCGAAACCTCCATGTGCCCAAAGACACGTGAAGAACATTGCAAATTGTTCGGGAAAGTTCGGGAAAAGTGCAAGACCAGCAGTCAATAAGAAGAAGAAAGAAAAAGTATAGGGAAGTGATAGGGAAAAGTAATTACTCTCTCACGGAACGGTTTGAAGATAATTGCTGTTTTATTCCCAAGGAATTCTCCCCTTAAAGTGATACAGTCCATATCGAAGAATTAAGGCGTTGGGACCGGGACGACTTCGGAAGACCCGTAATCCCCGCCTGAACCTATTTTCTGAAAAGGAAGAGGTTATCGCCCTTGTGTGTTACTCCGTTGCGGAGATCACATACGTTGTTCCCGAACCCAACGTAGGCGTTATAGGAGGCCAGATCGAGAGAAGCCTCGATTCCCCCCTTCTGTTTCTTAGTTTAACGTTTATCTGGTTCCTTTTCAATAGTCTTTTCTCGAAATAATACTTCATGATGATATTTAAGCTTTATAGAAAAACTGTTTCCATCAGTGAAGTAAATAGTGCTTTAGATCACGTTTTAAATTGGTTACACTTATTTAGCGCTTAATACTACAAAACTGCATGCATTGAATTTGTGCTGCCTATTGTAAAACACTTTACTGAAAAAAAGAGTATGTTTGGCAACCACTCACCTTTTTGTATCACAATGGGGTCAACGAATATAAACTGGATAATAAACTCAAGCTGAGTTTATTAGCTGCATATTATTTTGAAAAGATCTGACGGGGTCTGATATACTCAATACTCAATAACTTTATTGCATTCCATAGGTTACAAAAGGTGTTACATAGTTTTATGGTATCTCTATAGACCCTCATGGGCACAGCAATATTATGAAGGAGGAACATTTATTTTGTTTTATTATTATTATTGCTAAATAATTATTTAATATTAACATTCATTATATTATATAAACATACACACATTGAATATGGAATACGGCTATTATAATTATTATTTTTATAATTGATTTTGACATTTAATATATTATTATAGGTAGCACAATTGAATTTTTATTAACTTATTTGAATCATTTTAAATTTTATTATAATTTTTTATTGTAATTTATTTAGTAGGATGGCATTTCCTTATACCTAACATTTATATTTATACCTATATTATATTATACCTTTATCTTCTAAAAATTCAGAAATATCATAGTAACACTTGTTTATAAGTAGTTGCTTTAATTTTTTTTCAAATGGTTTTTCGTTCTTAATGTTTTTTATATATTCGGGTAATTTATTATATAATTTTATAGACATGGCAAATGGGCTGGATGAATGAGATTTTAATTTTGAAGTTGGTAGCACTAGTTTGTTTCTCTGTCTTAGATTCCTAGATATGATGTCATCGCGTTTTGTGTACAAGCTTGGATTTTTTTTTTTGACAAATTAGCATAGTTCCAAAATACGAGTATAGATACAGGGCAGACTTAAAATGTTATACTTCTTAAAGTAAGGCTTACAGCTTTCTGTGTTTTGTAGATTAGCTATGATCCGTATTAGTTTTTTTTTTGTTTAGTTAATAAACTTGAGGCCTCACTACTGCATCCCCATAGGACAATACCGTAGTAGTAGGTTGTTATCGCGGTGGTTACATCTGTTGTTTTTTTTTACTTCTCGTAACGCGTACATAAAGCTGCTTAACTTCCTATTTAATTTTCCTATATGTGGTTTCCAAGTAATATGGGTATCTATTACGAGTATTAGGCCCAGTAGGTTGTGTTCGTTAACTGTATCTATAGTGAAGCCGTCATTATCTATTTTTATATCTAAATTTGGTTTTTGATATGGGTGAAAAGACATTATTTTAGTTTTCGAGTTTATCCGCAGGTTATGTTTAGTTAGCCAGTCCGTTGTTCTTAATAATATATTGTTAATTTTTTCTGTTACATTCATTGGACTTTGGCTTGATATAAGAATAGAAATATCGTCCGCAAACATGACACAGTATTCCTTGAGAGCCTCTGCAAAGTCATTAATGTAAATTAAAAACATAAGACACCCCAACACACTGCCTAGAGGTATTGAGGCATTAATAGTTTTAGTATCGGATCTAATTTTTTCAATTTTGTGTAATTTGTCATTAAAGTACTCAATTTCTACTATTTGCGTTCTATTGTGTAAATATGATTTTAGCAGATTGTAGCACGGGCCTCTGATTCCTATGTCATATAATTTATTTAGTAATATGTTATATTGCACTGTATCGTATGCTTTTGACATATCTAATAGGATTCTTATATCATATTTCTTATCGTTAATTATATTATGTATTTTTTGAATGTAATTATAAATTGCTAGAACTGTTGATTTGTTTTTGCGGAAACCGTTTTGACTTTCATTAAATATATTATATTTTTCACAGAATTTATAGATACGGTCGTATAATGCTTTTTCAAATATTTTAGAGGCTGTAGGCAATAAGGCGATAGGTCGATAGTTGCCTGGGTCCGTTTGTGTACCTTTTTTGTAGATGGGTTTCACTAGTGAAAGTTTTAGTATATCTGGGAATACGCCTTCCTCAAAAGATTGGTTTACTAATAATGTTAGTGGATATACTAAAGCGCTTGCACATTGTTTGAACAATATTGGGGGAATCTCATCAACACCATGGCTTAGTTTATTTTTTAGACTATTTAATATTTTAAGTATTTCTTCAAATCCTACTCTGCCTATAAATATTGAGTTTTCTGATGGATGTAGAACTGGAAGGCCCTTTGCTTGTTGATGAACTGTTTCACCGATATTGGAGAAGTAATCATTAAATTTTCGGTGATCTGTTTTGGGTTAGAAGAAATTTGGTTGTTGATATTTAATTTAATATTCGATTTTACATTTAAGTTTATTTTGTTTGTGCATTCTCGAACAATATTCCACATTGTTTTTATTTTATTGTTAGACTGCTTTATCTTGTTTATATAGTGTAATTTTTTTGACGTTGTTATAACCCTTTTTAATATTTTTTCGTATTTCTTATAATAATCTGTGAGAATTTTATTATTTGACCTTATAACGTGCGATTTAAGTAATCTTTTGTTATAACAAGACGTTTTTTATACCAACGGTAAGCCATTGTTTTTTATAGTTGTTTTTTATTTTTATTACTTTTTTTTGGTCTACAATTATCTAGAATGTTAATTAAAGTTTGATGAAATATATTACAATTGATATATTACAATTAGATTCCAATACAAGTTTAAAATTTGCTATATTGTTTTTGTTGTATTGTCTTTTTTCGGTGTACCATATTTTTTGTTTATTTTGTTTAGAAAGATTTAGGTGAATTATTGTGGCCCTATTGTGGTCAGACAGGCACAATTCTTGCACAGTTATTTGTAGGTTTGTATCGCTAAAGTTTAGATAAATTAATTCTAAGCTTGTTGAAGTTGTTTTAGTGACACGTGTTGGAATGTGAATTTGTTGATGAAGGTTATATTGGAGCATTAAGTCTGAAAGTCTATTTCTTTTATTTCTTTTTGTTGTGTCGTTTTTTATATTTTTGCAACATGTCAACATTAAAATCTCCGCCCAATATGATTTTATGTTTAGAAAATTTATTATTTATGTAATGAAGAACAGTTTTTATTTTTTCGTAAAAATAAATCTTCCTTCTTTCCAATATAGTACAATGTCAACAAGATCGTATTATATTTTATAAGCTCTACTGCACAAATTTCCACTACATATTCAATTGACATATTAGAAATTTCTTGTAATTCTAAATATTCTACCGTTTTTCAGCAGGATGCAGACGCCGCCTCCGGTGCGCGACGTTCTACAATACGATGCGGCCACTTGATAGTCGGTTAAATGTATCAGTTCGTATCTGGTAATCGGGATTACTTTTAATTCTATATTCTGTACCGTTTTTCAGCAGGATGCAGACGCCGCCTCCGGTGCGCGATGTTCTACAATACGATGCGGCCACTTGATAGTCGGTTAAATGTATCAGTTCGTATCTGGTAATCGGGATTACTTTGTACAAAGTCTTCTAATATATCTATTTTATTGCAAATGCTCTGAATGTGCTGGATAAGTATTTATCTTGTAAGTTATAAGTATTTTGTCTTGTAAGTATTTGGTTTCGAAAAAAGGATTTATTGATGCTTTTGTCGTATGTATCTTCATTGTCTACGTCTTTGTTATTTTTTGTATTTGCATTCAACATTACCTTTTTTCCTTCTACGTATAAGTTATCATCTTTTATCACAGCATATAACCCCTTTTGTCTCGCTTTAAACATTTCTTCTCTCAATAATTTGTTGTGTTTATGTGTAATGTCATCATAATACTTAGAGATGGCTAATCCAGTTTTTTTGAAAAAATGTCTATGATCAATAAGGTATTTTGTCATCTTTTTACTTATCAATTCAATAACGAGGGGTCTAGTGTTATTCCTATGTTTAACTAGTCTATATGTGTCTTCAATATAACCGTTTAGATTTACATTCATAATATCTCTGAATATGTTTATAATTCTGTTGCATAAGCTGAAATCATTTTCATTGTGTTGTTCTATTAGTTTTTTCTTGAGTTTATTTCAGGTACTCCAAAGTTGTTCTCAATCTTTTTACTTAGTTGTTTTATATCTTCTCTTAGTTTTTCATTTTCTTTTGTAATTAACTCTATTTTCAAGTTAGTTACATATACCTATGATATGAAGATCGCTGACTACTACACCTAGAACAGTTGCTATGTAAACCGACAAGAATGCAGGCGCAGCAATTCAAGCCACGTGCCGGATGTATAAAATATCACGTACTCATTTATACAAGCTCATTCTGTTAGATTAATTAGCTATAGTAACATAATTTGTAATTTTTATTTAAAAAAAATACGTGTGGCACTCGGTGACTGCCGCGGTAAAGCTATTGCATAGCATTTTTTATCAACTTATGCAATTATAATTATTAATTTATTTTATTTATGCAGTTAAGTCTTTGATATTAAATCAAGTTACACTTTTTGAGCGTGGTGACCGATAAGAAAACAATTTTTTTTCTCTTATTGAATAAATGAGAAGTTAATATTGTTTAAAATATTTTTAATATCTTACAATACATGTAGGTTATTCAGGAATTTTTATCATTGAGTTAGCAGCTAGTGTACACGCATACGTCTAGTCGCACGCACACAAAAACCGTGCCGAACTCTGCCGAGTGCCGAAGTCTGCCGAACTGAAACGACGTTAGACGATGCACGGCTTTCAACGCCACACCTCCGTGCCCGTCGGAGTGGGGAGGGTGAGGTTTTTTTTTCGTTACGGAATTTCTGGATTCGGTCCCCGCGCTCAAGGCCCGCGATAGAAGCTATGGAATAGCTTAATATGTTTTATAAGTAAATTTGGTTTTTTTTTCGAACCTCCGGCCGCATCTAACGTAATTGGCGCAGTCGGTAGGATACTCAGGGGTAGTTTTGCGATAGTTAGGGAATATCTTTTCATAATCGTTAAGCACCCCGGCGGCTATCAAGTCCCTTCGAAGAGTATCCGCATCTACGGACCAGCTGCAGACGAGGAGGAGAATCCAGCCTTCATTTCGTCGAGAGAAACCAGATGAAATCCACGTGAGTACACTTGAATTGATCTCGTGTTGCTTTCCCTTATCCCTAAGTTTTAAATCTTTCCCTTCAAGATTTATCATCCTAGAGTAACTCGTTCTCGGGAGCCTGAATCTCGACTGGCTCGCCGTCATATATTAGATAATAATAGGCAAACCGATTTAGATTTAGTATTAGAATTAAATAATAATTATTTAACAGAGATGGCCCATGACCCGGACACAATTTTTAAGGTTTTACGCCTCGTCCCGGAGTTTGATGGGAACCCTAACGTTTTAACTAGATTTATAAAAATATGTGACAGACTAGCCTCGCAGTACCTAAGCAATGCGCCCGATAGTGAATTTTCTAATTTATGTCTTTTGAACGGTATTCTTAACAAAATAACAGGAACCGCTGCCTGCACTATAAACTCTAATGGCATTCCTGAAAATTGGTTAGGTATTAGGACAGCACTAATAAATAATTTTTCCGACCAGAGGGACGAAACGACTTTATATAATGACCTCTCCTTAGCTTCGCAAGGCAATAGAACTCCACAAGAATTTTACGACCATTGCCAAACTTTGTTTAGCACGATAATGACTTACGTGTCTTTACATGAGACCATACCGACCACCATCAATGCCAAACGGGACCTTTATAGGAAAGTCGCAATGCAAGCATATGTCCGCGGCTTAAGGACGCGTTTACAAAATTGATAGGTATAGAATCGCACTACTACATTCACACACACACTAGTGTACGCACGGTTGGCTGTGGGAATCGTAGTCAAATGAAATTATTTTGATAATTTGAAAGATTGAATTTGTTTTTCATTTCTTATACCTACCTCAGAAATATACTTCGATACGAAATACGAATAACTGCTCCAGAAACTGCTTGGCACTGGAAGCCCTCTACTGGTAGTGAGATGTTAGCTTTGGACTTTGAACTGGTTTTGTCAGTTATAATAAGACCTTACCTACCTGCGAACTTGATGGAGTGACCTGAAGGTGTAATTTGGTGATTACAACAGGAACTCCTGGACTAGTGGAACTAGGTGTGCCGAGTTTGGGTTCGTTTTGTTGGTTATGATGAGACCTTACCACCGGACTTGATGGAGTGACCTGAAGGGGTAATTCAGTAACTACTGCTGGAATTTCTGAACAAGTAGAACTAGGTGTGCCGAATTTGGGCTCCGTTTTGTTAGTTATGACGAGTCCATACCTCCGGACTTGATGGAGTGACCTGAAGGTGTAAATCGGTGATGGCAACTAGAACTCCTAGACTGGTAGAACTAGGTGTGCAGAGTTTGGGTTCGTTTTGTAGCTTATGATGAGACCTTACCACCGGACTTGATGGAGTGACCTGAAGGTGTAGTTCGGTGATTACAAGTGGAACTCCTAGACTTGTAGGAATAGGTGTGCCGAGTTTGGGTTCGTTTTGTTAGTTATGATGAGACCTTACCACCAGACTTGATGGAGTGACCTGAAGGGGTCTACTGCTGGAATTTCTGAAAAATCAGTACCTACTTCTGGAATTTCTTAACCAGTAGAACTAGGTGTGCCGAATTTCACTCCATCAAGTCCGGTGGTAAGGTCTTATCGTAACTAACAAAACGAAACCAAACTCGTCACACCTAGTTCTACTAGTCTAGGAGTTCCATTTGTAACCACCTGATTACACCTTCAGGTCACTCAATCAAGTCCGGTGGTAAGGTCTCATTGTAACTAACAAAACGAACCCAAACTCGGCACACCTAGTTCTACAAGCCTAGGAGTTCCACTTGTAATCACTGAACTACACCTTCAGGTCACTCCATCAAGTCCGGTGGTAAGGTCTCATCATAACCTACAAAACGAACCCAAACTCGGCACACCTAGTTCTACCAGTCTCGGAGTTCCAGTTGCAATCACCGATTTACACCTTCAGGTCACTCCATCAAGTCCGGAGGTATGGACTCGTCATAACTAACAAAACGAAGCCCAAATTCGGCACACCTAGTTCTACTCGTTCAGAAATTCCAGCAGTAGTTACTGAATTACCCCTTCAAGTCACTCCATCAAGTCTGGTGGTAAGGTCTCATCATAACTAACAAAACGAACCCAAACTCGGCACACCTAGTCCTACAAGTCTAGGAGTTCCACTTGTAATCACCGAACTACACCTTCAGGTCACTCCATCAAGTCCGGTGGTAAGGTCTCATCATAACCTACAAAACGAACCCAAACTGGGCACACCTAGTTCTACCAGTCTAGGAGTTCCAGTTGCAATCGCCGATTTACACCTTCAGGTCACTCCATCAAGTCCGGAGGTATGGACTCGTCATAACTAACAAAACGGAGCCTAAATTCGCCACCCCTAGTTTTACTCTGCAAGAAGTTCAAATAGCGGTCACGAAAGTACACCTTCAGGTCACGACATCAAGTCCGGAGGTAAGGTCTCATCATAACCAACAAAACGAGCCCAAACTCGGCACACCTAGTTCCGCTCGTCTAGGAGTTGCAGTAGCAGGTAAGTTTATATATCCTACTTATTTTTAGCTAAATAAAAAACTGTGAGTATAAAAATAATAATTTTATCACTTGTCAAGTACTTATGTTTCCAATTTGTTTTTTTCTAATATTTTGTGTATGTACAGCGATCTTTTCAGAATGAGCCGCTGCAAACAGGCGATACAGTATCCACTCACGACGGCGGCCGAGCGCGGACTGTGGTTTCATCGAAATCTTTGTACAATAAATCAAAGCAGGCACCAACAATAAAATAGCCCTTATTGCAATAGATTATGATTTATCCGTATTAGCAAAATATGTGAAAAAATGTGCATCAGTTTTTATTTTTTCTACGACTATTTGCAACATTTTGATAAAAAATAAACACAGGGTTTTTTTAATTGAATATGTCTGTCATCTTATAGTATTTTTTAAATGTTTTAAATATGTTGATAATAGACCAAAACATGTACCGAAACACAAGCCGGTATCGTTAATTTTGTAGAAAATGGCAACGAAAGTTCGTTTTTACAATATAAAATACTACTATTTTCAACAAAAGAGTTACAGACGTTTGCAGATGAAGAACCAATCTATACATGGTAGTTTTTACTTATATTTGATTTGGTTCAGTTTTGTCACAAAATCTCCCGAAAAACACCCTAATTTTGGTTGATTTGCAAACGCGTCCTTAAAGGAGCCTTTAGGATCTCGTATACGTTGCATGCGACCGTCGACAATAGAGAAAGCATTAGAATATGTACAGGAAGACTTAAACATTATGTATCTCCAACAGCGCAATGACTCCATAAAAATTCAACATTCCCCCAAGTTCATTCCACCATCCACACCACCTTCCATTCCTCAACATCAACCTTTCCAAACTCCAGTACCTAATTGGCCAGCTCCAGTTGGGCAATGACCTTATAGACCACCACCTCAGCCATTCAAATTTCCTCAACCCGTACCACACCAACAGCGCATCGCAACTAATACCCAGCGCATGTTCGGTGCACCCCCACCTAACTACAACCAGCGTAGTAACGTGTTCCGATTACCACCCCGAAATAACCCTCAACAACCTCAGCCCATGAGTGGAGTCCAGCGTTTTATTCCCAAGGCTTTACCACACACAAAAATGTTGACAGGACATGACTGGAATAAATTTGGCAATCCGCCACCAACAAATTATTTTAAATCCCGCGAAATGAATACAAACGAATGCACTGCGTATAACGATTCATATTACGAGTATAACCCTGAATACGAGTACGCATACTACACCGACTATACCGACGTTAACAATGCTTATGCCCCGGATTTCGCTTCTGATTTTTCCTATTATGACCAGACTGACGAAAACCAAGATAATAATTATTATATTCAAAATCAATCACAAGTAGAATCTAAGCACTCCGATCAGGATTTTCAGGACGATTCGACTATAAAAAAACCAAAATAGAATTAAATCTTCAGACTCAAAGACAGTTACCATATATACAGATAGCAAACCCCCCAATAAAAATTTTAATAGATACTGGCGCGAATCAATCTTTTATTAGCCCTGAAGCTGTAGAAAAATTTTTCAGCGATTTCCCACTTAATTTTGACCCGTTAGAAGTAACAAACATACACGCGACAAGTCGTAATAATTATTCTATAACATTACCTTGTTTTTCTGAATTTAATCCGATAAAGTGAAATTCTTTGTATATCGCTTTCATGACTATTTTGATGGCCTTATAGGATTGGACTTATTAAGTAAATGGGAGGCCGTATAGATTTAAAAGAGGGACAATTAATAACGCATTCAGCATGTAATCCCATAAAATTATATAACTCGCAGAATGTTAATTTATACGAAGATATAATACCTGCCAGCTCATCGAAAATTATTAGAGTTCCATTGGATACAAGGTATGGCGAAGCCTATATTACGGAACAGGTTCTATGTAATTGTACTATTCACGAATGTGTTACCACTGTCGTCAATAATCGCGGTTATATTGAGGTAGAGAACCCAACGCCAAACGATATAATATTTTCACTCGACCGACCAGCCCACGCGGAATTATTTAATATTGAGTGCACGCGTACCGAACAATTATCAGCACGTGCAAAAGACGTAGTTTCGCGATTACGTACAGACCACCTAAACGAGGAGGAAAAGGCTAATTTAGTAGCACTTTGCTCTCGTTACTCGGACGTTTTTACATAGAAGGTGAAAGCCTCACTTTTACAAATAGAATAAAACATCGGATTCTAACCACGGACGAAGTACCAATACACACTAAAAGCTATAGTTATCCATTCATACATAGACAAGAAGTTAAGGACCAAATAAGCAAAATGTTAGATCAGGGTATTATAAGACCTTCCGAATCTGCATAGAGCTCACCCATCTGGGTTGTGCCAAAGAAAGTAGATGCTTCTGGCAAACAGAAGTGGCGTCTTGTAGTTGATTTTCGCAAATTAAACGAAAAGACACTTGACGATAAATACCCTATCCCGAACATTAGTGATGTTCTTGACAAATTAGGGAAGTGCCAATATTTTACCACCTTGGACTTAGCAAGCGGATTTTATCAGGTAGAAATGGACCCTCAGGACATAGCAAAAACCGCTTTTAATGTAGAGCATCGCCATTTAGAATTCCTTCGCAAGCCAATGAGCCTGAAGAACAGTCCATCTACGTTCCAAATAGTTATCGACAATGTCTTAAGGGGGCTACAAAATCATATATGCCTTGTATACCTAGATGATATAATTGTGTTCAGTACTTCACTCCAAGAACATATAGTTAACCTAGACAAAGTATTTAGTAGACTTCGTGAGTCCAACTTTAAAATCCAAATGAACAAATCGGAGTTTCTTAAACATAAAACGGCTTATCTCGGTCATATTATCACCAGGGACGGTATTAAACCAAACCCCGATAAAAATTTCGGCTATACAAAAATACCCTATTCCAAAGAATCCAAAAGAAATTAAACAATTTTTAGGCCTTCTCGGTTATTACAGAAAGTTCATTCCGGATTTCGCCCGTATTACTAAACCATTAACTCAGTGTCTTAAGAAAGGCAAAAAGGTTACAATAGACAGTAATTACGTTAACGCTTTCGAAAAATGTAAGTCTATTTTGACGAACGATCCCATCTTGCAATACCCAGACTTTACTAAAGAGTTTAACCTAACGACAGATGCTTCTTTGCCATTGGTGCCGTACTGTCACAAGGTCCAATAGGATCCGACAAACCAGTCTGCTACGCTTCCCGTACGTTAAACGAAAGCAAAGTTAATTACAGTACAATCGAAAAAGAACTTCTCGCCATAGTCTGGGCTACGAAATACTTTAGACCATATTTGTTTGGACGTAAATTTAAAATTTTGACAGACCACAAACCATTGCAGTGGATGGTGAATTTGAAAGAACCAAATACTCGTCTCACAAGATGGCGACTTAAACTTAGCGAGTATGACTTTACAGTAATTTATAAGAAAGGCAAAATTAACACCAATGCCGATGCTCTCTCACGTATAGAGATTCACAATGAAGACATAAGGATGTTAATGAACGAAATTGACGAACTAAACTCGTTAATAGGCAACCCAAGCGAAGGTATTGTGAACTCTTCGACTGAGACCGTACACACCAGTAACGAACACCCTATACTTGAAATTCCTATAACTGACGAACCACTCAATAAGTTTAATAGACAGATTCACTTGACTGTTGTTAGCGAGGTTAAACGAAAAACCATTGTGACTAAACCCTTCGATACCCATACACGTGTTAGCATTCAACTATCGGAAAATAGTCTCGAAGAAGACGTCATAAACGCTGTAAAAGAGTATGTCAATCCGAAAATCAAAACAGCTCTCTTAATAAAGCCACCTTTAGCATTATATAAAGTAATACCAATCTTACCGGATAAATTTAAAAGCTCTTCACTTAACCTTGTTTTAACTAAATTCGAGTTAGAGAATGTTAAGGAATATTTGCGACAACAAGAAATTATTTGTCACTATCACGACGGTAAAACCAACCACCGTGGTATTAATGAGTGTTACCTAGCATTATCTCGCAAATACTATTGGCCAAAAATGAAAGACCATATTACAAAATTTATTAACGAGTGTACCATCTGCGGACAGGCCAAATATGATAGAAACCCAGTAAGACCTCAATTTAATGTAGTACCACCTGCAACCCAACCCTTTGAGATAATTCACATGGACCTCTTTACAGTTCAAAGTGAAAAATATGTAACTTTTATAGACGTTTTTACAAAATACGGACAAGCTTACCATTTACGCGACGGAACCGCTATTAGTATATTACAGGCCCTTCTACAATATTGTACCCATTACGGTGTTCCCCTAACAATAATTACTGACAACGGAACAGAGTTCACTAACCAATTATTCTTAGAATTTACTAGACTCCATAAGATAAATCACCATCGTATTTTAGCCCATTCTCCTAACAATAACGGTAATATTGAAAGGTTCCATTCGACCCTTTTGGAACATATTAGAATTTTAAAATTACAACATAAGGACGAACCGGTCATCAATCTCATGCCTTACGCAATAATAGCCTACAATAGCTCCATACACAGTTTTACTGAATGTCGACCATTTGACTTATTAACGGGACACTTTGACCATAGAGACTGTCTCGACATCGACATAACCCAGAAACTACTACAGCAGTATGTACAGACTCATAGGGATCAAATGAAAAAGGTGTACGAAATTATTAATAGCACGTCACTAGCCAATCGCACAGCCATTATAGAGAGTAGGAATAAGGACCGCGAACCGGAAATAGAATACGCGCCGCAGCAGCAAGTTTTTATTAAAAATCCATCTGCCGCCCGCCAGAAAACCACACCACGTTATACTCAGGACACTGTATTAGCCGATTTACCCATTCATATATATACATCTAAAAAACGTGGTCCAGTAGCAAAATCACGGCTCAAGCGTATTCCTAAAGCAGTTAATTTGTTGCAGGATACTGCTAATAATGCTCCTTCAAAGGACCCAGACGACAGAGATAAAACTTGAAAGTCTATCAGACGGACCAAGACTACTAACGTATAAACTAGGACCCACGAAATTGACTACTCATTACCATACATTTTTACAGTACGTACGACTCGATGACATTGAAGGTAATATCCACTCCCTACAGAATCAACTACTGACTTTCCAAAACCAACTGACTAACGATACTTATTTACTATACGAAATCCAAATAGATTATCTGTCTAACAAACTTGGTAAGGTGTTAAGTCATCTCAGAACCCTAGAGCCAATAGAGCTAAAAGAGGTCTTATATGTAGTCTTGGTTCAGTCATAAAAAGCATAACTGGTAACTTAGATTATACAGACGCGTTAAGATATAACGAGGCAATTAAAACCCTTAAGGATAATCAACTGAGCGTTGCATCCGAATTCGATCAACATCTCAGCTTAAGTAAAGAATGGATGTCTAAGCATAGTAATGTAATTATTGAGATAGCGGAAAATTAATGAGACTTTGATACTTATATTAAATAGTAATGCATATAGGCAAACTAGTTTAATTAAATACACTAAATTCGCGCAATTGTTAGAAATAATTAGTGATAATGTAGAGGACTTAATGCTAGAATTAATTAGAACTGAAAACACTTTAGCTTTTATTCGTGCATCTAGCACGCACCATTCTATGATAGATATAGATGTATTAGATTCCATGTTAGGTAAGCTTAGAAGTATTTACAGCTCAGATCAGATATTAAATTTAGAACTCAGAGACTATTATGACGTAATAAAACCCGGCTCATATTACACGGTGAAACAAATCGTGTTCATCTATAAATTTCCTATAACTTCTAGAGATAATTTTGATTTGTATAGATTATCCATTGTCCCAAATAAAAATTCACAGGCCCTTATCCCAACCTATCCCTTCATAGCAACTAACGAGTTATCATTCGTGAACTGAGACAGAATGTCCGAAGTTTAACCACTGGTATCTCTGTGAAGAACGCACTACCTATCAGATTCGAACACAACCCGATTGCATCCAAGAGTTGATCACCAAGCAAGTCATACAAGAAGCCTGCAATCTTACTACTATCATCCTGTCAAAAGAAGCGATGGAGAAACTAGATGACCAGCATTATATCCTGTCCTTTCCACACTATACCAAGGTACAATTGTCTTGCGGAAGAAAAGAATTCACCATGCTACAAGGGAGTTATCTCATTACGACTCCAGCCAGCTGTCTTCTTAAAACTGCCGAGTTCACCATCGTCAACGACAATAATGAGATAAAAGGTCAACCTCTAAAGCTCGCTGGACTACCTTTCAGATCTCCGGAACAAGCTACAGCATCTACCCGCATCCACCTAAACTCAATCCATCTCCAAGGATTACACAGCATCCAAGACAAAATTCTCATGCAATCACCAGTACAACTACGTGCCATAAGTGACACATTATATCATACGACAATTCCCTTTTATATCATATTATCGAGTGGAGGTATCCTTATCTTTGTACTGGCCACCCGTCGCTACATATCAAGATGCAGAAAAGAAACGAGCAAAGCAGCGCAATCACCAACACCTAATTCAGAAGATCATGGAAACTCCGAAATTCCGGCAACATTTTCCCTGAACATACTCAAATAGTTGCCGTTCTGAGGGTGGAGGAGTTACATATACCTTATGATATGAAGATCGCTGACTACCACACCTAGAACAGTTGCTATGTAAACCGACAGGAATGCAGGCGCAGCAATTCAAGCCACGTGCCGGATGTATAAACTATCACGTACTCATTTACACAGAGCTCATTGTGTTAGATTAATTAGCTATAGTAACATAATTTGTAATTTTATTTTAAATATATTTTATAAGTAAATTTGGTTTTTTTTTCGAACCTCCGGCCGCAGCTAACGTAATTAGTTCAATTGGCATATCTCATCTTTTCTTTGTTTATTTTGACAATTTAGGATTTCTGTTTTTTGCTGAATATCTTCTTTTAACGATATAATGGCTTTATTAATTTTTGAGTGTATCGTACCTTGCAACTCATTTATTAGTGATCTATTATTTTCTTTTAACTTTTGTTGTATTATTGCACTTAGAGTTTGCAGTAAGTTTTCATCAGATTTTGCACTTGGGTTTGTGGAGGTCTAAGTAATAACAGTATCACCTAATAGGTCAATATCGTCCGAGTCGCTAGTGTCATTATGCGGATTATTTGGGATTCCTCTTAATGTAATGCTGTCTTTATCAATTTGGGATATAACAACTACAGGAGATTTTTCACGAGGGCGTATTGGCGTGTTTGTGTTATTTTTCTTTGGTTGCTTACAGTAGCAAGCTTGACATTTCCATGCGGCCTTTCTTTCTACTGACATTATGTTATAAAACCGTTGTGGGGTTACATTTGCGCAGTCTAAATCGTATGTCTTGTGGCAGTATTTACAGGTGAGCTGTTCCCGTTTATGTAGCGTTTGATTACAACCAGCACAGTTAGTCGACATAATTGCAAAGTATTTCTTCCTAAATAATTCTTATGCCGCCCTCTTGTGGTGTGTGTCGGATATGGAAAGTAATTAGCAGATTTTGGTGTCCTGCTTTTTGTTCGATGTGTAATGTTGAGTTGTCGGATTAATCTAGTAGATGGCGCAATAGGTTATAAGTAACTAGTAATCGATTGTCAACTTGTAACAGTGGGCTTTTGGTGTTACGTGGTTCAAGTAAGTTTCAATAGATGGCGATAGTAGCTTCAAATCTGGCCTATCGGTAACAAAACGCTGAGAGTTCAAAGTCCAATTTATTAGAACATATGTGGCGGTTAAGAAGATAACTGGATTTAAAAATGTTCACATTAAAGTATAAAAGTTTCACAATTATTATAGAGCAGTTTTCTTTTTTCCCTTATAACTCTCTAAATTAATGAAGTTTGTTTGATAGTTTTAATAGTTTATTATTACTTAATAGTTTTCAGATTACTAATAACTGCACTCGGTATTTCACCGTATCTAGTTCACTTTGAGTTTAGATAACACTATAAGTTGGATAAAAACACTTGCATTTTATCACAATCATGTTTCAATGTAGAAATATTTGGATTTACTATTTTTAAAGTTAATTATTCACGGAACTCAATGTTTTCGTGTAAGAAGTAGGCATATGTATATGCTGGGGTGCAACGATAAGCTCTAAATTTTTACGTTCTTTTTTAGTTTATCATAGAACATGCTTGAGCTACCAATTGGTCAAGAAGTACTTTAACCAGTAATATTAAAATCCGCTACAAATTTCATATAAGTATAGCTTGTTAAGCAGTGGCTTATCATAAAAGTGGATAATATACTACACCACCATAGAGCCAAAAATACCACTCCTAAACAGAAAGCAGAGAAAATCTAGTCTCGTCTCATTAAACCTTCGTTCCATACCGTTCCGCGGTCTTAAAAAACCCTTATACCATATTTTCTTTCTATACTATTATAGAAATGTGTGTCCGCTACAAAATTCCTCAATTTGAACCAATTAGAATGCATATTTAGGAGATCTAATGGACCTCAGTACTAGAATGTTTTTCATATCATACGAAGGATGAGCAATGATCAAACTTTTTATATCGATAGCTACCATTGTTCCCATTAGCCAATTTATAGAGGATACAAAGATCAAACAACCACCTACGCTTTCCGACAGTCATCATATATTGAAATTTAGCAATCTGCCAGTCTGTCATTATAGCCTAGAATTCTATGCCTGAGTACATGTTCGGCACCCAGATATTTAATATATCTACCTTTCATTTATTCTGATCTGAGGCAATGCTATGATCTTGACTAAGATCATAGCATTGCCTCAGGCACAAACTCTGCCAAAAATATATTATAGGAGTACATGAAAAGTATTTTACTTAAAAATAAACCTCCACTCTGTCAGAGATCAAAAATCCGAACGGAACAGCCACTTAATCCGGACTCTGGATTAAAAAAGTAAGTTACTAAGGAAGTTTTAAAATGATAATTTTTATTGTATGTTAATGCAGGTTTTTTGATCCTATATTGTGAAATTTTCCGAAATACTAATAAAATAACAAAGTTTAATGTATTAGTCTTCTTTTGGCCAAAACAAAATTGCGCCATAACGAGCTCTCTCGAGCTAGTGCAGTACGGAGTGAAGCTGGAAACGCGGAAACGAAGGCGGATTCGTTTTTCTGACCGACAGCGTTACTGGTAAAATACAAAAATCCTAAAAAGAGCTGGACAGGTCGGACATCTAATTTGGTCGGACCCACATTCAAATAGTCTAAATATATCCGTCTTTATCTGGACGCCTAGCAAGTTTAAACCCACTTGACCAGATTAGCGTCACGGCAAATGTTTCTATTTTTTTTTAACTTATGACAAAAATAATTAAATTCTACCTGATGATAAATGTCTACTGCAACCTATGAGCTCTAACAAAGAAGGCTTCAGTGTATCTAAAAGACTAGCATCTTTGTCACCGCTGAGGACTAATATGGAATACTTCACAAAAGAAAAACAACAACCAAACCGATAACCTAGATAGATAGATATATAATAGATAGAAATATAATTGAAAATGTCGCCATTGAAGAATACGCTTGGAAAATTATTGAAATTAAAAAAACATCTACCGTCAAAATGTAATTGGAAACCTCGCCATTGCAGAATCCGCTTGCAAAATTAATAAATTTCTACCGTTGAAATATAATTAAAAATTTCGCCGTTGCAGAATACGCTTGGGAAATTATTAAAGTTAATTAATTTCTTTCAAAAGAAATGACAATCTTATCATCATTTCATTTAACGTCCATTTCTAGAACAAATTATAAGTGAAAATGCTATAGTCAGTTGGAAGGCTTTAAAATACTTAATAAACTATAAGCTCTAAAACCGATTTATAAAAAAATACTTACAGACACTCCTTAAAATCTTCTTCTCGCAAGGATCTACGTGTCCAAGACTTCTTTACAGGTACATCTCTAAAACTGTTGTAGATTGGTCCTTTGAATTTATAATCGAAATCGAATAATTTCGATTCAGATATATTTTGATCCCTAGACTCCTTGGAATGATCAATATTAGCACATACATTTTCATCATTTTCTATATCATTACCGGAATTAAAAAATAAATCCTCTACTGTTTCAGAATTTGCCGCATTAACATCTATATCTAATGTTGGTAATGTTACACTATCTGTTTTATGAGCATCAATTGCTTTACGTTTTATAGTATCTTTATTCGTTATATTAATTATTTGAAATATATTGTTATGTTCATTTGCAGTGCAATGACTATTTAAATTAGTTTCCCTCTTAAGTTCTTCCGATGATTCAAATCCATAGTTCACATAAATATGATCCGTTCCCATTCTGTATCTGAAAATTAAATTCGTTCACACATTATCAATCAGTAATGTTTCATGCAACGCGTGGGGGTTTTGCCATCACTTTACTCTATAAGAGAAAACTCTCAACTTGAGAGGATTTGTTTTAATCCTCACATGAATGATCAACCTAAAGGTAAAGTAAGCAACTATCTACGAGTTCCCGTTGCTTCCTGGCTCCGCAGTCTTCAAAAAAACATTTTACGTTAGTAGGAATTGGTAAGTTAATAATAATACTTAATAAATAATAAAAAAAAGCGACAGTAGCCTAATGGCAGAGCTCAGACCGCGAACTCAAAAGGTCGTGGGTTCGAATCCGCCATTCGACTACTGTCGTGAACCACTCCTAACACAAGCGTTTTAAGCTCATCAGGAGTGGTTAAAGGAATATTAGTAATGTTAATTAATAGGATTACTAATATTTTATAAAAAAAATAGCTAAGAGTGAGACAAGCCCGGAACTCGCTTTATCGAAACAAGAAATGCTTAAATAAAAGTTATGTATTAGGACTCGCTTAGTTGCCCCTACATGACTAAATCCAACGCTGAGTATACTCGTCATCAAAACGTGATAATACTTGAGATAGTATTATTGTACTTTGTCTGTCAGACACATGACTTACTACCACAATTCACACAAGATCTTATGAAGCCATTAATTATCTTACGCCGTCGTACAATACATATAATTAAACAATAATTCCAAAATTGTCGCTATGCGGGTTTCTTCGAGCTATAATATTAATAATAATAATTAATAATAATAATTAATAATAATAATAATAATTTCCCTTTATTAATAATAATAATTTCCCTTTATTAATAACAATAATTTCCCTTTCCTCCTAATCCTCGGGAGTTTGGTCTCCCCTGCCGAGGGTTTTCATCTGGTTGGACCTTTATTTATTTATGTAATTTTTGTATTTATTTTATTTTATTGATATTTTTGAATATTTATCTTTTCATTTTAATTTATAATTATATATTTATAGAACCCAACCAGATGAGGAAACTATATAGATACCCCAAATAATAATAAATTTATTCACAAGAAATATGGCACAAAGACTTTCTTATTAAATAATAATGTATCACATATTTCACCAATTTTGGTATATGAAAACTTATGGTTAGAATATACAAATATTTACGTAAAATTGAACGTGCATCAGTTTACAATTTTGATATTAATCCTTTAAAACACGATCAAATAAGAAACAGCGTTTAACAGTCAATAGAAACGTTCTTTTATTTTTAGCAGTTCATGAGATGATGAGGTGCGGGTGGAAGTTGAATCAAAGAGGAAAGCATGGTTAGATTTACTAGCAACTAAAACTGGTAATTCTGGTGGTATGAATGATGAGATTGAAAGAAAAAAGGCAGAATTTAGACGTCTAAATAAGAGAGTAAAAGAAGTAGTTGAAAGGAAAAAGAAAGAAAGAACGGATAAGAATGATCGAAGGATATCTGATAATTTCCAGGCTAATATAAAAATGTTCTGGAAATTCGTAAGAACTGCCAGGGGAAATACAAAACAGCCTATAATTAATGCTACAAGAGACGAGAATGGATGTATTCTGAATGATGAAGTTTCGAATTTAAACAGATGGAAGGAATACTTTGAAAGCGTGTTTATGAGTGAAGAGTCGTCTGAATTAAATGAACAAGAAATTCCGAAAGAAGTGGAAAGGGGTATGGAGATAAGTGTAGATGAAATAATGAAAGCAATGAAAAGCATGAAAGCAGGTAAGGCAGCTGGATATGATAGAGTATCACTCGAGATGCTAAGGGCTGGAGAGGGAGTGGTGGCAGGCCTACTTGTTTATTTGTTTACACATTGTTTAATTTATGTTGGGAATTAAAACGGGTACCGGATGACTGGTGTAAAGCACTTATAGTACCAATATATAAAGGAAAAGGGTCACAGCAGGACTGCAAAAACTACCGTGGTATCAGCTTGCTTAGTATTGTGGGTAAACTGTATGCTAAGGTGTTAATTGAAAGAGTTATGAAAGAAACTGATGGAAAAATTTGGGATGTGCAAGCGGGTTTTAGGAAGGGAATGGAGTATACAGATCAAGTCTTTTCCATGCGCATGATTGCGGAGAAGTTTTTGGCTAAAATCCAGAAGGTTTTTTGTGCGTTCATGACTTGGAAAAGGCTTATGACAGAGTGGACAGGAATGTGTTATGGCAAACACTGAACTCATATGGGTTGAGCGCTGGTTTGATACAGGCATTGAGGTCTCTTTATAGGGATTCTAGTGCTTGTGTCAGGATCAATGGGGTCTACACGTACTGGTTTGGCATCCGAAAGGGTGTCAGACAGGGCTGTGTGGCTTCCCCTTGGCTGTTCAACCTATTTATGGACAGGTGTTTGCAAACTTTGAAAGATGAAGAATGTGGGTTAAGAATGGGCGAGTTAACCGTCAAATGCCTTTTGTATGCCGATGATCAAGTCATATTTGCGTCATCGGCGGCTGAGTTGCAAATGATGGTTACATTAATGAACTGGATATTAAAAGAAGGGGGAATGAAAGTGAACGCAAGTAAGACGAAAGTGATGGTTTTTGAAAGAGAGGAAAGCAAAACGGTATGTGAAATAAGAATAGAAGGAGAGTTAATTGAGCAAGTGGATGAGTTTGTGTATTTAGGATGTGTATTTAGCAGGGATGTTAGATATGATAAGGATATAGAACGACGATTAAATGCAGGGAATAGAGTGAATGGGGCACTACACTCTATTGTGAAGAACCAGAATGTATAAAAAAAGGCACGTATGGTAATTCATAATGCTGTGTTAGTCCCTACTTTAATGTATGGTAGTGAAAGCTGGGTGTGGCAGAAGAAGCACGAAAGTAGAATAAATGCTGTAGAAATGCGGTCTTTAAGGAGTATGCTAGGGTTGAATCTAATTGACAGGATGAGAAATTGCATGATAAGAGATAAATGTGGTATGCAGAATGATGTTGTGACCAGGATTAAGAAAGGAATGCTTCGGTGGTTTGGTCATGTAGAAAGAATGAATGAGGAAAGAGTGACAAAACAAATTTATATGGCAGATGTGAACGGCAGAGTCGGGAAGGGACGCCCTAGAAAAAAGTTTATCGACCAAATTGGCGATATTTTGAAAACGAGAAACGTTAAAAATACTCTTAACCGACGAGCATGTATGCGTAGATATATGGATGTAAAGGAAGCGAAAGAGGTATGTCAGGATCGCGTCAAATGGAAGTCCGTGGTCTCTGCCTACCCCTCTGGGTGACAGGCGTGAGTGTTTATGCTATGCTTATATGCTTATGCTTATGCTATGCAGTTCATTTACCGAATAAAATTGTTTTCCCACAAGCCACTTTAATACATTACGTCTAAATCAATTATAATCTAGTTGTCTTATTTCATTTGGGATTTTATTAAACACTTGAATAGCCATCACACAACAATTTTTTTGGTTGACGAAACAGGGGATCTAAGCCTTGAAATACGATGCAGAATAGAGCAGGCACGCAACGCCTTTTCGAGAATGAAAAAAGTTTTTTGTGACCGGAACCTAAGTATTTCTCTTCGGACACGCATAGCGCGGTGCTATGTCTTTTCTGTACTTCTCTATGGTGTAGAAGCTTGGATGCTGACAGAAGCCATGTCTAAAAAACTAGAAGCGTATGAGATGTGGGTGTACAGACGTATGCTAAGAATTTCTTGGAAAGACCGCGTACGAAACACCATCGTGCTACAAAGAGTGGGGAGGGTCACAGAGATACTTACAACCACAAAGAGGAGGAAATTGGAATATTAGGCCTGGCCACAGAACTTGCGCCAGTGGTTGGGGAAGAGCACAAGATCACTATTTAGAGCCGCGGTCTCAAAATTTGAAATCGCCCTAATGATTGCCAAGCTTCGTAAGGAGACGGCTTCTTAAGAAGAGAAGAACAATTTTTTGAGTACAGGCTAGTTTGTGAAGGCAAAACAATTTTATCTGGGTACCTGGTACTATATTTTACTGTATCTTTTAGTTTGTACGCTAACTTAAAATATAGCATAAATATACCCTCACACCTGTCACCCACAGGATAAGTAGGGATTTCGGATTTCCATTTATCATACATATATCATTCTCATCTGATAAGAGTACTTTTTATTTGGTTACTTTCATCTTGGACATTGAGTTATACTACACTAGAGGAGCAAACTACGAGTACATTACCGCGCGTCGAAAAAAGTGTAACCACTATCCAAACGCGAAGACGTAGCTTTGAAACTAATAACAATTTTAAATAAACATATATCTATCTCACTTACACAAGTTGCGAAAACAATATCGTCGCTAAGATTAGATAAAGATAGACACACAAACATGCAATGGCGGGTTGGTGTGGCTTACTATATGAAATTTTACCTAAAATACGCAATAAAAATGAGTTTTTTTAAGCTGCAGTTAAGTGTTTTTATATTTAAAAA
Source organism: Parnassius apollo (assembly GCA_907164705.1). Lineage (NCBI taxonomy): Eukaryota > Metazoa > Arthropoda > Insecta > Lepidoptera > Papilionidae > Parnassius > Parnassius apollo. Next base: position 5,180,910 of record CAJQZP010000220.1, on the reverse strand, counting down.
GTATATTAGTAATTCATGAATAAATTATAATAAGAATAATTAATTATTTTGTATGAAAGTTAAAAGGTAGTTTTATAATTTCCAAAATATTTAAAATCAGAGGTAACAAATTAACTTACACCATTAATTATATAGTCTCCCATTAATGTAGGATAATCACAAATGCAAATCAAAAAAATCAAAAGTGGCAACATTGAACCTACACGGCAATAATCGATAATTTTATTTAATTATTTGAAGTTTTTTACGTTTATATGAAAACAAGAACTAAAAATTATGTGTCGAAAGTGATTTCGCTTGATTTATTACGTTTTTGTGACCTTGAATAGCATTCTTTCACTACGCATTTACCCATTTTTTGTCGCGGCTGAACGGCGTCAATTGAACACTGAATTGACGTTAGCTAGGAATATGGCTGTGGCCATATGTGCAGTGGCAACGCTTTGGCGCGGTAATTACTGATCTAGTGTAATATATAAATCAATGGTCTTGGATGACCCTTGCCGACTCTGCCACTCCTTCTGCAGCATAAATTTGCTTTCTCAATATTTTCTCATTAATTCTTTCTACATGTCCAAACCGCAGCATTCCGTTCTTAATATTGGTCACATTTTCTTGTATACTAAGCTTTTTCCTTATCACACAATTTGTAAGGAAGAAACAATTTTTCGTTCTTCAGAGGCATGCCTAACCAGCATTAATTTTACTCTTATGCATCTTTTGCCACAGTCAAAATATACTACTATTTAATAAGGTAAGGACTAAAACGTCAAAAGGGTCAAAAAGTTCACGCAATGAAGGGAAAAGGGATGAAATTAAACATGAAATAATTTTTCCATTTCGACATATCCTACACCTTTAAACGAGCAATTCTTGTATATATATAATCCGAATATCGGAAACGGCTCCAACGATTTTCATAAAATTAAGTGTCCAGGGAGTTTCGGGGGCAAGAAATTGATCTAGCTAGGATTTATTTTTAGAAAATTTCTTTTTGTCCGTGTTTTCAAGCAATGAAAAACTGCTACAATATAAGAAGGTAAATTTTGCAATTGTGTTAACTGTCGTAATAGCTCAAGTGGATATCGAGCGGTCGTGTAATCGTATTAACCTTAGTTCGCGCCCTGTCTTCGTTCCAACATTTTTTCATTTTTTTCAAGTTCTTTTGCGAGAAAAAATATTATTTCGATCCCTTTTCTTATTATTTTTTAAAAATACGAAAATTTTAATTAAACTAATAGCACTAATAAAATAATAATAACAAAATAAAAATAAAATTTTATTTTATTATTTTACCTATTATATTTTGTGACAAAAATCAAAATAAGTTGACAATTACTTGAAAATATAAATATAAATTGATTATTTACCCTAACGTTATTTATAAATAAAAATCAAAAAATTAATTTTGTAAATTTAATTTAAACTTTTTATTTAAAATTGACACTGGCATTATCATGTCTTTTAATTAAAAAAATTTTTTCATGACTCATAATAATATTGTAATTGGTTTTAACTAATATCGATTGCTGTATGAAAATTGGGAATTAATAAATGGCTATTATTATTATTGGGGGGTATCTATATAGTTTTCTCATCTGGTTGGGTTCTATAAATATATAATTATAAATGAAAATGAAAAGATAAATATACATATATACCAATAACATAAAATAAATATAAAAATACATAAATAAATAAAAGCCCAACCAGATGGAGGCCCTCGGCAGGGGAGACCAAACGGCCGAGGGTTAGGGGGAAAGGGAAAGAAACCGGCGGACGGTGCGGGCGGTATCGAGGAGCACCGCCTTCTGCATTTGCCGCCTCGGAGCGGTCCGCCACGTAGTCCCAGTCGCCTCAGATGACCCGAGAGGCTGACTGGGATTAGCCCGTTTGCAGAGACGGCTACAGGAATAATTTCGGTCGGCAGACCACCCCACATGTCGGTCACCTCGTGAGCCAGGTCCAGATATTTTGTTTGCTTGTCTGTTTCGGCTTTCACGAGGGTCTCGTCATACGGAATGGTAATGTCGACCAAAAATATCCTTGACTGTGCCCGGTCCATCAGCACAATATCAGTCTTATTCGCAAGAATAGTCCTGTCTGTGATGATGGCCCGGTCCCAATAGAGCCTGGCGCGATCATTTTCGAGCACGGCTTCCGGCAAGTACTTGTAATACGGCAATTTTCGATCCACGAGACCGTATTTCAGAGCGAGCTCCTGGTGAAGAATTCTGGCTACTAGGTTGTGCCTGTGCAAGTACACAGAGTTAGAAAGCGCCGAACAACCGGAGATGACATGCCTAAGTGACTCACCGGGATGGCGACAAGCTCGACAGATGTCCACGGTGCCATCCTTTAGGATGTACCTCCGATAGTTGTTGGTCTTAATAACCTGATCCTGTATTGCACAGACAAAACCCTCGGTTTCCCCGAAGAGATCACCAAAGCGTAGCCAGTGGAGGGAGGCTACTGTGTCTACGAAAGGCTCATGTAGAGCCTTGTAGAACCTCCCGTGGAGCTCCTTCTCCTTCCATACGGTCTCCCGGTCGGAAATGCTAAGCACTGCTGGGTCCTGCCATTGCTCGTTGGCTAAGGATAGAGGGGTAAGCCCTTTATCACTAGAAATGACGTCATTATAGAATGGATCATCCGATCTCGCCAGGAAGTAATCACGGAGGCTGCACACTTCGCGATTATGCATGGTGAACGCGCTCAGAAAACCACGCCCACCATGCTTTCGCGGCAAGTACAGCCTCATTACCGACGATCTCGGATGATGCATCCTATGGGACGTCATGGTAGTGCGGACTTTTCTATCCAGGGCGTTAAGTTCAGTCTGGGTCCACCTGAGTATGCCAAAGGTATACATGAGGACAGGCATGACCCAGCCGTTATATGCGTGTGTCTTATTCACACCGGACAAAAGGCTGTTAAGCACTTTGGTCAAGCGTGCATAAAACACGTCGCAAACTGACTGTTTCATACCAGCCTCATCGATACCGATGTTCTGTGACATACCCATATATCGGTATTTTTCAGCCTCGGAAAGGGTCCTTAAGTTGACGGGCATAGACAAGTCTATGCCCTCAGAGTTAGCAACCCTTCCCCTTTCAACATGGAGGACCGCACACTTATCCGTTCCCAGCTCCATTCCAATAGAACTGCTAAATTCACAAGTGATGTTTAGCAATTCCATAAGATGGAACCGACTGGAGGCGAATAACTTGAGGTCATCCATATAGAAAAGGTGGGTCACTTTTGTACCTCCTTTCCGAAGCTGAAATCCCCTCCCGGAGCCCTCCAGTAAAGTACTGAGAGGGTTCAGGGAGAGGCAAAACCGGATTGGACTCCTCCTTCTTATCCTTATGTGGTTCTCCGCAGCCATCATCCGCTCGCCCAGATAGCAAAGGATCGTACTCCATTGCCCCATACACTGCTCGAGGAAGTCTCCAACTGTACAGTCAATTTTGTACAGCCGGAGGACTCTCTTTAGCCATGTATGGGGCACCGAGTCGAATGCCTTTCTGTAGTCTATCCAGGCGGCGGAGAAATTCCGACGGTTGCGTTTTACCACTTTGCCAATGACCGCGTCAATGAGGAGTGGTTCCTTGGTTCCACGACCACCGCCCCGGCATCCATTTTGAGCGCGTGACATCACCTGATTTAGCTCCAGGTGACGAGTGATTCTCGCGCTCAAAATGGATGTCAGTGTCTTATATATGGTGGGTAGACACGTGATGGGGCGGTATTATTATTATTTTTATTATTATTATTATAATTGCACTAATGATTTTTTATTCAAATAACCAGTTCAGTTTTTTCTATTATGGCAATAAGATCAAAAAAATATTATTTATCAGTATGTAATTTGTATCTAAATGTAATTTAAAAAAAACCGAGCAAAGCTCGGTCATCCGGATACTTCTCTATTAATCATAATACATTTTTCTGGTCGTTCAAACAACTTATTTATACTTTAATTCTGGTCTAGGCCCTCAAAGTGGGCCGAAATTACCGACTTTACTTTTTGCCATCTGTAAATTTCTTTCTCCGTCGCTCTTTTTTCATATTTGGAAACAAATATTAATCCGAAAGGTTCAATCTGAACAATAGAGAGAATGGTTCAAAGCTTCGAAGCTGCACTTGTGTAAAGCAGCCATCGCGGCATGACTCTTGTGAACGCGAGCGTTTTCGTGCAATAGGAGCACACCTCAAAAACACTTTCCCCTTCTTTTTTCTTTAATCGCATGTTTAAACTTTTCTAGTAGCGTAGCGTAATACCGTCATGTGATATTGACATATTTATTTTTATAATCGTTTAATAAAATCCCCTCTGACTCCCAAAAAACTGAAGCCATAATCTTTCCAGCCGATTGTGACACTTTGAACTTCTTGGGCGTTACTGCGCCTTTTTATGCTGCTGCATGGACTCTCCAGTCACAATTTGGTTATTAATTTCATCCCTGTCCTCTACACAGTCTGTCTCACTACACAGGTCCAAAAAATCGTGCGGACTCGACTCGACCCACTGCTGTTTCTAAAGCAATGTGAGCATTCTTGGTACCCATTTTGCACTGACCTTAGACATGCCAATACGGTCATGGAGAATGTTCAAAACGGTCATTAATGATACTCCAGTCATTTCAGTGATGTCATTTCAATAATTTGTTTATGTCAGTCTGAGCTCTGATCGTATTCAACTGAGTCTCTGCTTTGCTTGAAAAGTCTATGCCACTTATAAATCATCGGTTTCTAACGACCCATCACTTGCAGTGTAATATATACAAATTCTTAGGAATAACTATTGATAAAAATTTGTAATTGGAGGGCACATATTGACGTCATTTGCACTAAATTGGAACGATATGTATTCACATTAAAACAGTCTGCAGAGGTTGCGCTAGCCGCCTATCACGGTTACATGTCCTCGGTGCCTTGTTATGGCATCAAAATCTGGGGATCCCCAATGGAATTTCAAAGAACATTCTTTCTCCAAAAAGTGCATTAGATCCATCATCACTAATTTATATTTTTCGTATAGCTACAAACCATTATTTAAAAATATAAAATTCTTTCCTCGCCATGTATCTATTAAGACAAGTTTGCTATTTTGTAAAACAGTACCCAAAATATTTTCAAAAATACATAGATATTAATACTAGACAGCAAAGAACTCAATATTTGAACCTATTACACCAACCTCATACTTATATTCTTATACTTTAGTCACATATAAATATATTATTTGTGGAAAATAAATCTAAAGTCAGTAATATATATATATATATATATTTTTATTGTTTAAAAAGGTTTGCCTAAATGAATTTTGTCTTTTTGTGGATAATCTGTGAATATATATATATATATATATATATATATATATATATATATATATATATATATATATTTTGCATAATGATCTTTATTAAATTTTCTTTATAAAAAAATTAATTTCAAATTCAAATTCATGTATTTGTCAAAATGTATGTGTACAATAAAGTATGATCTTAAATTATATATAATGGCCCATTTAAATTCTACCACTTTATATGGTGTGCAAATATTTTATAGGTATACATGCAAAAAAAAATAAGAACAACAAGTGGGAATTCAATTTCGTACATTTACGATTAATTGATATCAATATCATGTCATTTAAGTAATAGGTTTTAAAATGTTCTTAATTGTTAATGTCCATACTTTCAGTTTGCTTGTAATTAATTATATATATATATATATATATATATATATATATATATATATATATATATATATATATATATATATATATATATATATTACTGACTTTAGATTTATTTTCCACAAAAAGACATAAATTCATTTAGGTCATATAAACGTTTTTCTTTTAACCATTGTATCAGCTTTTTTTAAACATGGTTAAAGATAACTCGTTAAAGTAAAGGAAACAAGTTTAAAACTTCACTAACCGAATCTAATTTTAGGTTAATTAAATACACATTACTTAAAACTTGCATTTCTGCTTGCAGACTCTATACACAATACACGGCTAATATAATTGTAACATGATCTCATGCAAAAAAATGCATTATAATTGCAAATAAATTTATACTATTCTATTCATAGTCCTCGTAATTAACTAATTAATAAACTAAAATAAACAGTTCCTTAGTAGTTCCAAACTTATTCACCACATGAAACTCAATTTTCTCCATAGTTACGAGTAGTGTTCACTAGCCGATTGGCCTGTTTATCCTGTGATATCACAAATGGACAAAATTAATGAACCGACATTATAATTGTATTGAGTCACCAAGTAGGTTACAAACAACAGTTAAAAAATCCCTCCTCCTCTCTCTGACATCTTCATTCCGCAAACTTTTTGACCAGCACGAAGGCTAACTATGAATCGGTCTATTTTTAAAACATTCTACTTCCCGCAATGGAGTGAAAAGCCCCTTCAATTTCTTCGTCATGTCTACCATCCTGAACTGCATATATTTAATACACAAATTCGCCAACTTGCATAACCAACTCCCCTTCTATACTTATTTCTCATATCGTATTTTTTTCTTCCCTTTTGAAAACTTACATCTTACCACTTCCTCTCCTTCACATTCAGTTCTCTGTCTTTTAATGATACTTTCATAAATATAACCATCATTTGCAACTCGCTCGACATCGCGACACATTTTTCGATTTCCAAAGTTTCCAAACAACTATTCATAAACAGATTTAACAGTCACGGGAAAGCCAAGCCACCCTGTCTACACCTTTGTGGATGACAAACCAGTCTGTTTAGGCCTCGTTGATCCTGATGCAAGCACTGGAGATCCTACAAAGAAATTTTAATGCCGCGTTCAACTCCAATAAAGTTCGCCATTAAGTGACCACGCCCAAATTGTCATAGGCCTTTTTCAAGTATAAAAATGCATAGAAAACTTAGCTCTTGACCAAATCTCCTCAGTAATCATACGCATAGAAAATACTTGACCCATACCACTAATCCCTCTGCCAAATCCAGCTTGCAGATTCCTCATACATTTTTCATACTCATAATTGTTATATTCCTCAAACCAGGATTCCTCATGATGTTATATTTCACCGTCGAGTAGGTGTTAGATAGGCGCCGCCAGTATTAGAATTCGGTTTCGTGCCACTCCAACACCCTAGTGCTCACAATTTACCGCGGTACACTCTACCAAGACTCTTCAATAGAATTTTGTTATTATATCAAAATAATATCTAATATTATATTCAAACTAACTACTATCATCTATACATATAAATAAACTGAAGTGTCTGTCTGTACTATAAAAGTAACTGACTTTTTTTAAACTCAGGGTGTTATTTGCATGCCGTAAAGAAATGAATAAGAAACTGATTTTAAAAGTTTTGTCTGTTTGTTCATCTTTCAGTCTGGGCTAATTTTCAGAATGATCGGATGAATTACGTTGAAACTTCACGAACAGATAAAAAGCAATGCCAATAGTTATCTATAGTGCCACCAACTTTACTGTTCAGTTGACAGAGTCGCTAGTGGAGACCTTACTATTGCCACTGGTAGTAAGCTCTCCTGAAATAGGTGATCACATAAACATATTTATTTACACTTTTCACAATGAAATCAAACAAAGCACTCTCCTCATAGCACAGAATAAATAAAAGCTTACAGCAAAATGTCATTTGTAAAATGGCGGCCTTAGTTCCAATTTTGTCCACCTGAACAGATAAGTTGGTTGGCACTGTACGCTATTTTTTCGATAAAATAGAGGATTTCTTGGGAAATAGAGAAACTAATAAAATAAATGGTTATTGATGTTTATCTTAGATCTAAAGGACGATACATACATTGATCCTACCCGGGCAAAGCCGATGCATGTTAGTAGTATAAAAAATACATAAAAATTAAATTCAGTACTCACAGTAAAAATGGTCGCGTTGTCCCCAAAAATGTCCCACAGATGTAATGAACTGTTTAACTCCAAATTAATTAAATACTTCTTGGTTCGCGTTCATAAGGTACGTTCGCTTGAACGCAAGACATTGACATGAATACGTGCCGTTTGGACATCGAAACAATTGAACAAGAAATCGTTGTTTAATAAGCACGCAATTTTGTTTTGTAAATTAAAATAAGTTTTTAATGTAATGCTTATGCAACGGTGTTACTAGCTCGTCTGCCAGGTATTGAATCCGTGACTATTGTAACGCTCCTCTCCATGTCTCATATATATATATATAATAGATCGTCTGCTAAAATATAAAAATATTTCATAATATAATTTACGTGACCAAGCTAACAAAGTATTGATCTTACCCAAGAATCCTTCTAAAGGTTTAATTATAAGCCGTTTGTCATAATATATTTATGGCGCGATTGTCTTAGTTTTTTTAGACCTTTATTTACGTTGTGTTTGTATAGTAACTTAGTTAATTTAAGTGTCTCCTGGAAGAATGAATATTTACGAGAGCTTTCAAAAGTCGTTGGTAGTGTCTTGTGGCCGTGGAAGAAAAAGGGGAGATCTCCCGCCGGGCAAGGTGTTCTGCCCGGGGAGCGGCCAACACTCCGTGTGATAGTTCGGAGATGTTCTATACACAATATGTAACGTAATTAACGCATACCCTCAGACACCCCAATTAGTATATTATGTTATAATCTAATACATACACTGAATTTTTGTTAAACATTTTTATGCACTGATTATTTATCAAATTAGTTATACTAATTCCGGAAGAATGTTGTGGTCACAGTACAAATCCACAACCGTAAAGACTTTGACGTGCTTTAAATAAAGTTAATTTTTTTATTTTTATTGAATGACAGAATTAGTAATAATACAAATAAAACTGCACTCTTAAAAGTCTTATTGCCTTAAGTTACGGTCCATTTTAGTTTTTTTTTTTTTGACTGTACAGATTTAGTGTGACTGTAATTTACGTAGTTTTAATTATTTTTGGGATAAAAATACCTATATTAAAAATGATAGGAATCGATTCAGTAAACGATTCTGAACAAACTACTTTCTCAAAATGCGTTAATTATGTTACGTGTTGTATACTGTTTTATGATTCGGAATTTTGATAGCGCGATTTAGGCTTCGGTGTGTGACAGCGCCGCCATATCACCCCCCTGCTCAGACCGAAGGTCGATATTGCAGCCTCGTTGCCGACGAATGTGCAAGTGCCAGGAGATTGCCTTGTAGTCTGTAGTAGTAAAGATTTAAAGATGTATTGAGAAAACGTGGGAGCTACTGACTTATACATATTATTTGAAGGATTTAAATCTTTTTTATAAATCACTCCTGAGTTTCACATCTCTATTTTGTATGCACCAGGCGAAACATTTTTTTATTGGGTTATTTAGAACAGTGCTTTCGGAACCTACTAACGTGGTCTATATTGATTGCTACCGTTACACGAGTTAGTGTTAATTTGGTCCTTCGACGAACTGAATTACGGAGATCAGTGAGTAATGGTGTCATCAACGGCAGGGTGGAAAAACCTGTGCTACGCTTCCTACCCTTGGCAATTGTTCGCTGTATAGGGATGAAAAAGGCTATGCGCTGTGCTACTTAGAAGGACGGCAAACTAAGGAACAACGTACCTAACCAAGGATCGAAGAGGGAGGTTCTATATGTAACAATAAGGAAATTGATAAACTGGGAGTTGGTGCCAATTTTCATTTTCATAGGGTCGGTACCCTACCATAGGACGAACGGAGCGGCCACTGCAAGCCCAAATCGAAGGAGGCGCCTCACTCAAATTTTATTATAGAACTAGCTTCTACCCGCGACTTCGTACGCGGATCCTGTTGCTTATGCCAGCGACAACGGGGTCGTCAAAATCGAAGATCTGAATCGTCTGATGTTGAATTCTAAGAGCCCGGGGACGGGAAAACAACGTGATTCGCGGGACGATTCGAGACGTTCCAGATCTTTCATTTTTGTAAGTCAACAGGAAATGCCCATCAGACTAAACAACTTTTGCTAAGACGTCATTTCTATATATGTTATAGTGTCGCTGGGCTTTGGATGAAGTGTAACTCCTTGTGTGTTATTAAGTTAATATATTGGTAATATAGTTAGCGTACTGATAAGTATTTATAGAACAAAAATACTTCAGCGCAAGGCTTCCGGGAAAACTATGTTGAAAGTTGACCCGTCCGGCACGTGAACATAAAGATTTCTAGAACTGGTAACCCGGAAAAGAACGACGTACAACTGACCATGCGAGAAAAAACTGATACCGAGATCTACTCCAGCAACATGAAAAGTCTGCCCTTGAGCCTTATTAATTGTAATTGCATAACACACTGATACTGGGAATTGCGTTCTTTTAAATTGGAATGGAAAATTATTTGGTATTATGGGAATTCTGGGAATAAAGACGGTTTCTCCTGCACCGCAACCTGTTAAAATTTGAGCCTCGATTATATTTTGTTGCAACTGGGTTACTTTTAGCCGAGTTCCATTGCAAAGTTGTGGTGGTCTTAAATTTCGGAGCAGAATAATTGGAATGCCAAATTTTAAACAAATTTCATGAGAAGGAAGTCCGGGCATATTTAAAGAATTTAAAAATTCAATCGGGTTGTGGCTTGTTGTTCATCGACCATTCTATTTATTGAACTATAAACTTTGCTTTCCCCCTGTATATTCGACAGTATTTTGTTATTAATCTCAGATGCCTGGTCATTGCGAGGAGTTAAAATGGATCTTTCGCATAGCCAAGAATTGTCCCTATTTAATATAATTGTTACGTCAACGTAAACCGTTTTATTTTTAATCGACGGCATTCAGTTACCTAACAAAATAATCTATGTTAGAGGTCCTAACTATAGCTACCATACACTTAAAAAAATCTAAATGCCTACTTAAATAATAAAACGGATCCTAAATAAATCCTTATGTGGGCTCCAGACTCCTGTGTGATTCACGGCGTGAATTCACGCCGTAATTTTGCCGCGAAGCCGTCGCGAAAAACCTATCCCTCCATATTCGCAATCGTTCACAGTTTAGTTCGCGCGCTCGTCGAAAATGGACGCTGAAATATGCACTGCTATCGCCGTAACGCTATGCGCTTTGGCTCACGACAATTACGTGTATATAAAAGATAAAAAACCGTGTTTGCAGTTTTTTTACAATTCTCGATTTTTCCTAGAAAAGCATCGATCATGTCAAAGGCAATCCAAATAGGCTTGTAAATTTTGTCGCTGCTTGCTCCAGACTTCCTTGCCAGAAGTTTTTATAAGTTCTATAACTGGACATTAGACTTTTTTCAATCAGTCACTTCTACGCTTTTCGTGGCAGAGCCATGCTGCAGTTATATCTATTAGTAGTATAGTTGTAGCACGAATAGGTCGGCCCGACCGGGGAAGGACCACGCTCTCACAGAATGCACTTGTCACGTCAACATAGGCTCCGTAAATTATAAGTTTTAAAAAATATTAAATGTAAACAATTTCTGTTATTTCTTAGATAAGTGAGTTCATAATCATGTAACTAAAGACTACAAACTTTATCCAGTTGAAGTGTTAAGTGTGAACATTGTTAATTTAAATTTTGTATGGACCTAACGTTGAAGTGTTTAATAACAAAAGAAATATCAAAATGTGTGATAAAGTGAACGAAAACTGTTTTTTATCAAAAAATTAAGTGGATAATATAAGAATTTGCAGGAAAGTAACCATTAATTGAGCTTATAATTTCAAAAATATAAAAGACCGATACATAGTTCATTCAAAAAATATTTAATTATTATTTCTTTAGTGGACAAAACGAACAATCACTGTAACTAAAGAACGATTATTCTTTTATACTAACTCAAATTTCAAGATACTTGGGTGTTTATTTTAGTATTATGATAATTATTGAAAATAAAAAACAAAAAAAAAATTAAAAAATAGTTCCATCTTATGGCAAATGTTAAAACTACGCTTATGTTTATTCGATTATCACAAACGTTATCAGACGTTTGGCCAACAGAGGACGCTTATTTATAGAGTGGCATTAAAGTAATATGTACAAATTATATTAATCTTGAAAGATAAAACCAGAAATACGCAAAATGAATGTATGTTTTAAATGTAAAATTGTTATATCTGACAAACAATACTTAACCTGTTCTAGCTGTAAGGAGCATTTCCATTTGGATTGTACAAATGTTTCAAATAAAAGATTTTATTTAATGACGGTTGATACTAAAAATAAGTGGAAATGTAAAGAATGTTATGAAGAAAGAACAACACGTACACCATCAAATAACATAACAATCAGAAATAAATATCGGATTAATATACCTGTGAAGAATTCTTTCGACTCTCTGTCATCGGACGAGCAAGAGCCCGAGTATTCGTCACTACTAGAAACGTGTGAATTAAATAGAAGTTGCCCAGAACTAGGTTCTGTTAACCCGGAAAAGATAGAAGAATTAGAGAAGAAAATAGGTTATCTTACAGAGAAATTAGAAATAGCAGAAAATGAAATTGAGAATATTTTATCAGAAAATTTTGCCCTAAAAAATAAAATTTCGGAATATGAATTAAAAATTAATAAACTAAACTAATTATGCAAGTCCACTCCTCACCTAAAAAATTTAATTCCAAAGAGCTCCACATGTAAAAAAAAGAAGAATATAAATAAAAGTAAATTGGATTTCTCTGTAATTGAAACGAAAAGCCCTACTAAACAACAAGAACAATGTAAATATCAAACAACGCCATCTAGTAAAGACAATAGCAATCTTTATAGAGAAAATTCACTACCAAGATTTAATGAATTAGTAATGTGTAATAATTCTCGTAGTGATACGTCAGATACAAACAAAAAAAGAAGGTACTAAAAATTTGCAGCGAAGTCAATCTATACACATAATAGGTGATGATCAATTGCTGGGCCTATCGGCAGCTTTAATTAAAACAAGACTTGGAAAATGGAATGATAAATACAATCCCTCGGCATATATAATGAGCAATGCAACTAGTAGTGAAATTCTACACTATTGTAATAATATGGTTAATAATTTATCCGATAATGATATTGTTGTATTAGGTGTAGGGGGTAATGATAAAAATCCTGAATTATTACATTTTAATTTTTGTTCCATTCTCAACATTTTGAAGAAAGTCACTGTTTATATTATGCCCGTTAATTATAATCCATATCTTAATGTATATAAATTAAATAATAAATTTTATTTATGGTCTAAATATTTAAAAAATTGTACTTTTATATATATGAAATATCGTAATGTAAATATGAAATTCTCTTTAAATTATATTTGCAAAAAAATCAACTTTAATATAGATATAAATGAATATAATCTACAGTTTCTTACATTTAAAAATACAATGCGACACATAAAACTATTACAAAAAAACGCTAATGATGCACAGAAAATATCACAACGTAAATTGCCTAAGAAAAAAGGCACTATCCCTTATTATTTCAAGGCAGCAAACGTAACACATATTGACAAGACAACACATACATTGCAATCGAGCTTAATATGCTCTAATAATATGAAGGCCGCTAAAAAAAGGAACTATACCCTATTATTTTCCCAATAAGAATAAAATGTTACAAACTACATCGACGCCCACGCTAAATAATGCAACTTTTTTTCGTTCCTAAGACTGCCAACGGCTTTAATATATTGCATCAAAATATTCAAGGTCTGTTGTCTAAAAAAGGAAATAATCGAAATTACACTTTCAGAGCTTAAGGATCAAATAAATCCAGATGTCCTTTGTTTTACAGAAACTTTTGTAAAATCTGGAGAAGAAAAGAATATGATAATTAAAAACTATGAAATAGCGTCGTATTTTTCACGGAACAAAAAACGAGGTGGATCTTGTATTATGGTTAAAAGAGGAATGCCTTTTAAAAAGATAACTTGTTTTGATGACTTGGCTGTCTCGTTCCATTTTGAATGTTGTTCTGTGTTAATTCCCCATAGCAATATAATTATATGTTTATATCGAACACCGACTAAAATAAAACGACATTGTGATTGTTTTTTTCAAAAACTTGAATTGTTGTTGTATAAATGTAATTATAAATATTCAAAAAAAAAAGATTGTAATAGCCGGAGATATAAACATTAATACACTAGTAAATGATAATGTTACGACTACATTTACAGATATTATTAAAACATTTAATTTTCATCTGCATATTACAAGACCTACTAGAGGACAGTCCTGTATTGATCACGTTATTAGTAACATACCAAATGCCACTGCGAAAATTCTTCCACTTTCGTTATCGGATCACGAAACTGCTCAAATGTTAAGGTTTACCGTAAGCAAAAAAGAAGGTCCTACCAAAAATTGTTTTCTCTTTCAAAAGAAGTTATTCTCAAGAAAACATTAATAAGTTTCAGTCTTATTTAGAAAGTTTATCGTTTTCTGAAGTGTTTTTGGAAACTGACCTAAATCTAGCTTTCAATAAATTTTATGAACTGTTTCAACTGTTTTATAAACTTTGCTTTCCGGTAATAAAAATTAAATCTAACATTAGACCACATATAAAATGGATATCAAAAGGTATTAAAAAAAGTTGTTCTACGAAAAAAATATTACGTTACAAATATTACATTAATAAAACAAATCAGAATAAAGTTGCATATAACAATTACACAAGGCTTCTAAGAAGATGCATCAATTACGCAAAAAAACATAGTAATAATAAGTTTATACTCAATAGTAAAAATATTGTAAAATCAACTTGGAAAATTATTAAGAATGAACTAGGGCATATAGCAGCAGATAAACACATTGACTTAATTAAACACAATAACTTTATAATAACTAAACCTATGAAAATAGCTGAAGCCTTTAATAATTACTATATTAATTTGACAAATAAAATAAATAATAAAATTATATACAGTAATACACAAAATAGACTTCAAAATTCAATTTATTTAACACCGGTCGATGAATATGATATAAGTAAAATTATAATGACATTAAATAATACAAATTCAGAAGGTTATGATGGCATATCTACAAATGTTATCAAAGCGTTCAAAAATCAAATTAGTAAAGTATTAACCTATTTAGTTAATTTATCAATGGAATCTGGCACCTTTCCAGAAAAATTAAAAACGTCTATTGTAAAACCATTATATAAAAAAGAAGAAAAAACACTAATGGAAAATTACCGTCCAGTGACATTGGTACCTATATTATCAAAAATTTTTGAAAAGGTCATGCACAAGAAGGTCATGACTT
The DNA here is from genome assembly GCA_907164705.1 of Parnassius apollo. Taxonomy (NCBI): domain Eukaryota; kingdom Metazoa; phylum Arthropoda; class Insecta; order Lepidoptera; family Papilionidae; genus Parnassius; species Parnassius apollo. The sequence continues at coordinate 5,165,693 of CAJQZP010000220.1, read as the reverse complement.
TCCTAAATAAGTTTAATAGAATAAATCCAACTCAGTATGGATTTCAAAAATCAAAATCCACGACACTGGCCGCTTTTAATTTAATAAAAAATATTTTACAAAATACTAATGACGGACTACTTACTACGGCCATCTTCTTTGACATGTCAAAAGCTTTTGACTTCGTATCACACGATCAGCTTTTGTTCAAATTAGATCAAAACGGAATTAGAATTCATACAAAACAGGCATCAATGTGTTGAGGTGCTAAAACTTGACAATAGACATGTAAGTCAAAGTTATAGATCCAAATTTAGAAAAAATGCGTTTGGGGTACCTCAGGGTAGTGTACTAGGTCCACTTTTATTTTTGATATACTTAAACGACTTACCTGAAATTACTAAATATAGAAGTATTTTATTCGCAGATGACGTCGCAGTAATAGTCACAACAAATAAAAATATGTCACTAACAAAACATAATTTTGACATTAATCAAACAATATTTGACGTAACTAAATGGCTAAGTAATAATAATTTAACAATAAACTTAAGTAAAACTCAATATATAAATTTCAATAATATAAATAATAATTTAATAAATATTAATTATAATGGACAAACTCTTTTTTTTTTTTTGGTACTTTTGATATCTTTAGAATATAATTGGATGGATTGTTTGTTGTTGCTAATTTAATGATTTAATAATGATTGATTTTGATGTGTTAATTTTGTATAAATATAATTTCTAAGAATAAATAAATTTGCATGTCTCCATTAGAGACTTAGTGTGTATGCATAGTATTTAATAGTATATCATGTAACATACATACTAAGTAGCAAATAAATAAATAAATACCAACGTAAAATAGTAGCTTATTGCTGCTATGTTTCGTATGGTGAGTGTAGAGAACCGAAGACCCTTTTTACTGGAAACGAGGCATTCCATCGTAGTCCTCACGGATGACAACGCATCTGCATTTTGATTCGTAATCGAGTATATATGTAGATGTCTATGGGCCACAGCATCCACGTACCATCAGGTGGACTTTGTGCTCGTTTGTCACCCTATCTTATAAAATAAAATAATACTCATTATTTCCTTTATTCGTATTCATGCGTCATGTACTTTCATTTAATTTTTATGATCTTTGTGTTTAGCATCCCATAAAATGGGTTCGGCATGATAATACTCGATCAACAAAAGTTCCTGCTCGTTCGTCCAACTGACGCTCATTTTGACGCACCGTCCTACGTAAAAAAATAAAAATAAGCACAACCTCACAGCAACGAGTCTCGTGCGTTACTGTTTTCACGCGCGAGTGTGGATGCACTTGCGTTCACGGGAGGTTCACGCCTCGTAAACCCTTTGAAGCGGGCACAAAATACCGACACTTAACGGGGAACAGGGCGTGAAAAGGCGCGAAGCCCGTGAACGGGAGCGAAAGCCATCCACATTCGCGGTTCACGCCTTTCACAGCTGTTCACGGCGTGAATGTGGAGGGCGCTTTAAATCCAAAATTAAATTCCTAAAAATATATAAGTGGGTACCTAAACTACGTCTAATAGAATGAAATAACCTATTTGATACCTAGGTACCTATTTAAAACTACAGCTAAATAAAAAAAAAGTTTAATTTATAATTAAGCTAATACTAAGAAATATTTAAACACTACCAAAATAATTAATACCTATTTTATAAAATAAGAACCAAAGAAATTTAAAAATAAATTATTAAACGTAAGAGTAGACTAAAAGTCGCGCTGATAAGCACGGTTTGTTAAAATCAATTATTGTCTGTCAATAAGGTCGAACACTCTGAACGTCTATTCGCATCAACAGCCAAATATTGTATGAAGCTCGCGCTCTTTTTACCCACTATACCCCAACTTTATGGATCGGCTTACTGATCTGATGAGAGATCCCTAAGCTGTATACGGATGCGACCCTCCTTGGTAGAAAGGAGGGCGCAAGCGGCGAAAAGCCGCTTAGAAGTGTGCCTAACTAATGCAGACTAAGGGATGTGTTGAGTAGGCTCGGCGTGAGCCGCCAGGAGGTACATTCAGGTCAGCCGAAAGCTTGTTGGGGGCTTGTCCGAGAAAGAGTTTCTCGGTCTGCGCAAACTATAGCGAGTGTGGAGAGGGGCTGCATAGGCAGCTGTCTCACGAATGAGATGATTTGGGTGGGACTCTGAGGCTTTGAAAAATCTCTCAGAGAGTGATTTAAGGAACTGCTGGATTGTTGGGAGCTCTAAGTCTCAGTGTAGGTCGGCATTATGGACAAAATAGGGCGAGTTAGTGGCCCTACGACAGAATAGATTTTGAACTATTTGAAGTTCATTTATAACTTTGGGTTTAGCATGTGCGAAAATGGGGGCCGCGTAGGTCATAACAGGCCGTATACAGACCTTATATAGGGTTCGCTTGTTGCGGAGGGACATTTTACTGTGTCTGCCCAACATGCTGTTGAGCCTACCTATGTAAAATCGCGCGGTGCGAGTTACCTTCTTGCTATGGGGCTCGAAAGTGAGCCTTGCATCAAGGGTGACCAAGGGTGGGTTTTGTTTGCCATGGTACAGGGGTTCCTAACATCCTAATTGGCGGAGTGGCAGTGAGACGGCGTCGTTTATATTCGAAGCAAACGGCGGAGCTCTTTTTCGGGTTTACGTCGATACGCCATTTTTGGAACCAAGCTCCTAAGTCGTTATCTGACTTTTGGATCTTGTTCCTAATCTGTGGCAGTGAGTTGCCTTTAGAGTAAAGGGCTGTGTCATCTGCGAAGAGGGCTAGTTTAACACCATTCGACGGGGTAGGGATGTCGTTGGTGAATAGTATATATAGGAGGGGGGCAAGCACAGAGCTTTGAGGGACACCGGCTTTGATTTGACGAGTAGAGGATAGCGTGCCTTCGTGTCTAAAATGAAAGGTACGATCCTTCAAATAGGAGGCTACAAGGCAGACGAGACGGTCAGGGAGGCCTAAATCGTACAATTTGTAGATAAGGCCCTCGCTAGACTCTGTCGAATGCCTTGGCAATGTCGAAAAGACCGCGATGGTCACGAAGAGGATAAAAACCGCTGAGGATATATTTCACTATGCGGTGAACTTGCTGGGGGCACGAGTGTTTGGCTTGAAACCCGAATTGTTGAGGGATGACAAGAGGGTCGCCGGCTGTGGGAAACAAATGGCGCCTCATGCGCACGAGAATAACTCGTTCGAAAATTTGCCTATGGCCTTGAGGAGGCTGATGGGGAGGTGAGTGGAGGGGAGGTGATAAGGTTTGCCTGGCTTGGGTATGCCAATGACAGTTGCCTCTTTCCAAGAGGTGGGAAAGTATCTGAATTCGAAGCAGGCGTTGAAGATTATGGCCAATAAGGCGATCACCTGCTCCGGAAAATGTTTGATGGCTTGGTTGGAGATGCCATCCGCGCCCGGTGCTTTTTTGGGCTTAAGTCCTTTGATGGTAGATGAAATCCCATCTGTGTGTAAGTCACATCACACAGTGATAGGGTCAGAGACGGTGGGGGGCGAGTTCCGGCGACGGACCTCGTCCTCCACTAATTTGATATGTAGGGGGTCAGTGGGTTGTGAGCTGGGAGAACATTGTGCGGAGACGCTATCGGCGAAGCACTCAGCCTTTTCTTCGTCCTCGAAGGCAATAGAGCCGTCGGGACGAGACAGAGGGGGGAGTATGCGTGATAGCGTCTATCCGGAGAGCTCTCGCCATCTGGTAGTATGCTGTGTGAGAGGGGGAGATTTTCTCCATGAGATTGCTTCTTTCGAGGTCTCCGAAGTCTTTGAGACGGTAACGGAGTTTGTGTTGAAGGCGGTGGCCGCGAGTCTATACTCGGGAGTGGGATAGCGTGCGGCTCTACGGAGGGCAGCTTTTTTGGCTTTGAGCAGGTTGCTAATATCTAGGGGAAGACTAGTTTTAGCAACCGGGACAACCTTTTCATTCCCTTTAAGAGAGGATGTTATAAGAGAGGTGAGATTTTCGACCGCGGTGTCTATTTTCCCCGTACTGTCGAAGACGTCGGAAGAGAGGGTTATGGGAGGGTCCGGTGAGTCCATAGCCGAGGCTAGAGACTTCTTGAAGCCATTCCAGTTGGTGTAGGTTTTGGAAGTGGGAGTTGGAGTCGGATGATGGCCAAGAAGGAGGGATACAGGACGGTGGTCGGATCCTAGATCATCGAGAGACTCGATTGCTCTAAGGTTAAGGGCGACTAGGGGTTAACTAGAGCAAAGTCTAGTCGTCAGGAGCGTAGTTAACTTTGTCGGGATAGTGGGTGACAGCGACGTGGCTGTAGACAGTCAGGTCGAGAGACTGAGTGATATTGAGCAGCACCTTGCCACAACTAGTAGTAGTGCGGCAGGTCCATTCAGTATGCTTGGAGTTAAAATCTCCAACCATAAAATGACTGAGTCGCCTAATGAAAGGATGGCTCCGAAATCACTCTTAACGGGGAGGGTTCGGCTAGGGATATAGCAAAAGGCTATAGTGATAGACTGGTGTCCAGTCATGGCTAATCTAGTAATAGTGGCTTCCATACTAGTAAGCGTCGGAGTGGGAATGTGGGAGCAGTGAAGGGACTTCTTGTAGGAAATGGCAGTACCGCCGCAGCTCGCACTCGGATCCCCCGCCTTTTATACCTCCCGCCGCGAGCCGCGTCGAGCGCGGCGACCGTTACACAAAAATAACCCTTATAACATGATTCAGTATTCACGCGCGATGGCTTATTAGCATATTTCATGTATAATTTTGGTGTTTCTATACCGATTTCTATGATTATTTTTATTGAATAAAAAATAATGTTAACTTTTTTTTAATTAGGGATGAGTGAGAGTGTTATAGGTATACCTCAATCTCTAAAAACTAGATTGTACAACCAGTGCGTGTTGCCAGTGATGACTTACGGATCTGAGACGTGGTCCTTCACTGCTGTCCGTATGAGGACGCTCAAGGTCGCTCAGCGAGCTATGGAGAGGGCTATGCTCGGAGTTTCTCTGCGTGATAGACTCAGAAATGAGGATATCCGCAGTAACACCAGAGTGACCGACATAGCCCAACGGATTAGTAAGCTGAAGTGGCAATGGGCCGTCCATATAGTTTGAAGAACTGATAACCGATGGGGAAGAAAGGTTCCCGAGTGGCAGCCTCGTACCGGTAGGCGTAGTGTAGGGCGACCCCCCACTAGATGGAGTGACCTGGTAAGATATGCAGGAAGTTGATGGATGCAGGTGGCTCAGGACCGTGCTTTGTGGCATTACTTGGGGGAGGTCTATGTTCAGCAAGGCCTTGTGAAGGGCTGTAATGATGATGATAATGAGAGTGTTATAAACGTAAGAAATAAATAAAAAATAAAAAGAAGTAAATATAATCAAAAAAGCTCCGAACTGCTAAGCTATCGGGAGTTACACGTGTTATTGTGAGTCAATCATAAAAGATAGACATATGCAGTCGTGGGATATTTTTTATTTAATTTTAAGGAGAACATTTTCGTTATACATGATTTCTGTGTAGCTTTAACCATTAAGGCTGCACACGCGACGGAAGCTTAAAAAATGGAGTAATTTCTCCCGTTTCCCCAACATTGCCCTTCACTGCTCTGCTCCTATTGATCATAGCGTGATGAAAAGTATACTATAACCTGCCCAGGAGTATGCAGAATGATTGTACCAAGTTTCGTTAAAATCCGTCGAGTAGTTTTTGTTTCTATAACGAACATACAGACAGACAGATAGACAGACAGACAAAAATTTTACTGTTTGCATTTTTGGCATCAGTATCGATCACTAATCACCCCCTGACAGTTATTTTTGAAATATATTTCATGTACAGAATTGACCTCTCTACTGATTTATTATCAGTATAGATCAGATACCTATAATATAGAAAAATAAAATTTCTTAGTTTATTTAATTTTATCCGCCTGAGTCAACCCTACCAAAATAAATAATAATTTTACCGCTCCCTAGAAGCTTAATCTCTATTCCGTTTCTTTGTGCATGTGCCTTGTGTACCTATTTATTTTTGATTTAGTGACTATTTAGTGACGTAGATCAGTTACAATGTCGCAAGCGTCCAAAAATTATCAGAAAAATAAAAACAAAGAGAAGCTAATAACTAAAAAAGCGCTCAACACCAAAGCTTAAAATTGAAGAAAAACCGTGTTCCAGTCAACGAACAGATGAACGCATAACTATTTCACACAATATTCCAAATATTGCGGAGGAGATTCAGAACAGTCTATATCAACGACCACCGCAGAAATATCTGTAGTTTTTGCTGATATTCAGAGTTATTTTGCAACAACCGGCCACATTCGCAAATAATGTTCACATTATTGTGAACATTCTTTGCGAATGTACCCGACCCCGACCCGTTTAGAAAGTATCTTGGAAGAAGAGTATCGACACTCAACTAATCCCGTGGCAAGTTTGGAAGTTAAATCGCTTACAGCCAATTTGGAGAAGTTCGAGTTTTTGCTGTCTTTAGTTATTTGACCCATTTTACCGGAATTGAGGCATTCCATATCAGTCCTCAGGGGTGACAACGCATCTGCATTTTTATTAATCGACGTTAAATGATGATGTCTATGGGCCACAGGACCCACAAAAAATGGTGAAGAAAAATTTATTAAAACATCTCAAAAATTCTGTCTTTTTAATCTTTTAAATTCAAAACGCGTGGTTATTTATTATTTTAACTGATTTTACTTCAAACGCACACGTTTAAAGGTCAATCGTGAGGCAAAAACGTTATTGCCCATAAACATATGCAATTTGGGATAATTTCAAATAAAAGTTAAAGCCTTATTCACGCGTATTTTCCATAACTGAAATAACGAGATATCATTATTTATATATTTGAACATGATGCGGCCACAGGCTGTCCCTTCAATTGCGGGTCGAAGAATCAGAAAATGGTAGAGCGATAGGGTCTGGGGTTTAATTCCCGTGTCGGGCCAAAATTTGTTATGCGAGATCCATTTTGTTATATGCGTGGTTCTCTATAACTAAACAAGATGGCTGATGTGGCACGTGGCAATCTTGGACAATGCACTCGCTATTACCTAATCTATTATTTAGCCAGTGCCCTGTGATGGAATTAAACTTGAGCCGTTAGGATAAAGATAACACAGTAAAAAAAAATAACAGCTCAAGACAATTTAACGGAGCACTTACCGGGGTGGGGTTCCTTCTGCTTCAACGGCCTCGAGGAAGATGCCCCTGGTATTGCGACTGCGTTAGAAAAGCGGTGCCCAACAACTCTCAAGAGGCGAGGGCTAGTTTGTATATAATACCTAGGACGGTCTGCGCTTACTTTCCTAAAAATTGTGATCCATGCTCGACTTAATTAAGGAAACACGGGTGTTATGCATGATCTCAGAAACCATGCGTCCACTATTCACTTTTGATAAAAATTATATAGTGAAACTACCCTCCAGAGAAGACTGGCTGAATGACCAGGTTAACTGTGAGGTCGGTAGCCTCATACGGTATAACGATGGGTCTAAAATGGGCCTCAACGTAGGCTTTGGAACTAATGGGGAATGCCCCAAATTCGAACTTAGTATGAATTTGGGTAGCTTCACCCCTATCTTCCAGGCAGAAAGTTTCGCCATACTTCAGTGTACGGAAATCAATCTGCAAAAACGCTACGTCAACCATATAATTTATATAAACTCTGATAGTCAAGCAGCACTGCTAGCACTGAGATCTAACTTAATGAACTTGAAGCTGGTTGGAGACTGCATAAACCGTTTAAACGCCCTAGGATATAACAACAAGATCATCTTAAGATGGGTTTCGGGTCATGCGGGTATTATAGGCAATGAATTTGACGACAAACTCGCACGGAAGTGCTCAAAGAGTACACAATTTGGACCTGAGCCATTTTGTGGAATCTCAAGAAGCCTAGCTAGATTGACCCTTGAAACTCTATCACAATAATTCACTTAAGATCTGGTCTGAGACACCAGGCTTAAAACATTCTAAAACCTTAATCCGGGCTTTTGATCGTAAATTCGCTTCAGAAGCCCTGGGATTAAGCAAAAATAAATTGCGCATTCTGGCAAAAGCCTTAACTGGACACTGTTTTCTTAAAAAACACCAGTCCATCCTGGGACTAAGCAACTCAAGAATGCGTCGGTTCTGTTCCATAACGAAAGAGACGCCTCTACACATCCTAACTGATTGCGGACCCTTAATGCGCAAAAGTAACACTCATATGAAATCCATGTACTCCGCCCAGAAGGAGTGAAATTTCTCACAGCTAAGCATTTTCTATTCGTTGAAGACGTAGCTAGCGTAGGACTTAGCAGTGAACTATAGCCATAGCAGCGATCACAATAGATGTTTTAAGTCGCAGTGATACTGGTCTCTTTCACTAGACCTGCGTAGCCGCTCGCACATAATAAAATTAAAATAAATTTATTTTGAATATATACCATAAACATAGATGAAGGTTATGCTAACATTATAATTTGTAAATTCTCTCTTCATAAAATATAAAATAACCTTTGATGTTGAATAAAATCAAATATCTATTAATTTTGACTTTCAAAAGAAAAATAGTTCTGGTGATAACTGTTCCATGACAAGGAATTAAGTTGCCATTAGATTGAATAGGGAAAGAGTCTCAAGATCTGCGCAGTTGCCCGCACAAAATAAAAAAATTCACTAGAATAGTTTGTTGTTGCTTACTTGATTCCGTTATTACCTTAACCTGATTTTATTAATCCTAGTAAAATTATAGTGATAGGTTAGAGCGTTTGGAGGGAATCCCGAAAGTTGGTTAGGTATTCGGACAGCATTAACTAAACACGGAAACCCATCGCCTAGTCTCGATGCATCTTAATGAATGTGCAGGCATTGACACCGATTATAATGCTTACGATTGTGTTAATACTGACCTAGACTCAGATTACAATTATAGTAATGACTGTTCCGCCGATTCTACTTACGAATAAACACATTATTAAAATAAGCATCAGGAAAAGTAAGCATCCGAGTAATAACAATCATATTAGTTTATAAACCCAAAATTTAGGGAATACTACGACATCATCGATACAGTATGTTATTATGGTGTACTATGACATCATCGATAGAGTATGTTAGGTAGGCTAATATTATTTGTCTTTAAATTTCCATTAATTAGCAAAGAAAACTTCGAATTATATATATTTGCATTAGTACCCAATAGGCCAGGCTCTATACCTCTATTCCTATTCATTTCAACCATACAAAACTCATTCTTATATATATATATATATATATATATATATATATATATATATATATATATATATATATATATATATATATAACCTCTGAGGATCCGTGACATATATATCGCCGCGATGAGGTGGAGGAGTTACATATGGACCTTGGAAGTAATCAGTAGTAGATTGTTGTATGATAGATGATATGACTTCCTCTGTCATTAGCACCGCCTGCTAAGCAAATAAAAGCACGTCAAAGACGTGAATTTATAGGAATTAAGAATTTCAAAATAGTATAAAAACCAAGGTTCATTGTTGAGATTGCCCAGTACTCGTAGTAGTTAAGTGAAATTTGTAAGTTAGGTAGTAGTATTTCTGTGCTCACATTAGTCGCAGCGATAGTGACTTAACTTGTAAGTTAAAAAACAAAAAGTAATATAGGAAAATGTCTTCGTCTCTTTCCATTACAACCCTCCCTAAGCTGCCGCAATTTTTTTTAGCTCAGAAATTACTGGATTTCCATTAGGTGAGAGTAGAGTACAACCTCAACGCTTCGCTTATGAGCCATGCAATTGAAAATGACGGGAAAGTGTTTTACTTTTTGGAACGAAGTTCCTTATCGCGCGTTGCGAAAGGGGGCTAGACGGGAAAAATTAAGACCAAAAGTTGTAACGACACTTTTTGCTATAGTTGGAAACCGTGCGGCGTGCGCGTGTTTCTCTCTCTCTCTCTCTCTCTCTCATAGAAAGCAAGCCAGTTATTTTCGTTTCGTCTTTCTATTTCGCATTGAATAGTGTATACGGGTATTTTGTACATAGTAAATAATAAAAAAATAATAACAATAATGAATCCACGATACGGTGCCGGGCCTGGGCGTCTCCCGTTAATGGACGCCCATATTATGGATGATGGAGAAAAAGATAGTGCGCAAAGGGCCGCTGCCTGGAGGTCGCCAGGGCGCGTCTGGAGCTGGCGCTGGACGCGACAGCATGCGGGCCGCCAGCCGAGCGCGGGGTGTTGCAAGACCACCTAGCAGCCCCCCGCATCCATCATCCCCACCAGAAGGCTTGGTGTCGGCTGGGTCTTCTCGGACTCAGCAAGCGGCACCCGCCGCTGGTGGAGCACGTCGCATGCGTTGGTCTAAATCAATGAATGAAAACGCACTGCGGGCGTATTTTAGGGCAAAAGGGGAAGAAACTGGATGTTTGGCGTATCGGGCTCGGATGCATCGCTTTTTTGCAGAGTTGGAGCCATCTCTATCCGTCACTGAGCAAAACCTGGCAGACCGAGTTAGGTACATCCTGCGCTCCAACATATTTGGTGACGCCGAACTCGAGCGACTACGACGTGAGGCTATTCCTTCATCGAATGGAAATGCTACGGCTGGGAATGCGGCGCCACTAGATGCGCAACAAACTGCATATGTGGATGCTGCCGTCAACATTCCATTTGTGGATAATTCAGACGATGATGGAATAGTCTCCCACGAACTAGAGAAAATGAGGAGCATATTGGAAGAGTCGATGCTGGAAACGCGCAGCATGCCTCTCGAAAATCGACCGCGACTTCCCCCGCATACCCCTTAGCAAGCGAAATCGGGCTGTCGTGCGGGCTCTTAACCCAATGCTGGTGACCTATTTGGAAGCCAGCCGGGACCTTTGCGAGACGGATTCAATTCTTTTTGGCGCCGCACTGGCAGTATGCCGTATTATTGGCGCCAAACTTCCCGTGGCTGGACGTGCTACTCAAAAAAGTAGCGCCATCCCAGCCTGGAGAAAAAGAATTGAGGACCGTATCGCAAAGGCAAGGGCCCTTATCGGCAGACTGACAAGCTTCAGGTCGGGTAATAATAGACCGAGGATTATGCGCACCGTTAGGATGGCGTTTGCTGGGACAAATATCAATTTGTTCCAGCCGGATATCACGCAAAAACTAACGGAGCGCATAGATGACCTGAAGCAAAAAATCGCTGCTTGGGGGAAGCGGATTCGACGATTTAGCGAGAGGTCAAGGCGGTTCAACCAGAATCGTCTCTTCCAGAGTGATCAGAAGAGGCTCTATAAAACATTGGAGCGACCAGAGGTATGTGGAGCGGGCCCAGGACCGGATCAGGCTGACACTGTCGCATTTTGGCGTGGCCTGTGGTCAGAGCCCGTAAACCACAGCGAGGGCCCTTGGATGGAAGTTGTGGCGAGCCAGAGTGCAAGTGTTACGCCTATGGACCCCGTCACCATAACGCCTGAAGACGTGGCTGAGGCGGTCCGTAGGGCCCCGAACTGGAAAAGTCCGGGGCTCGACGGGCTGCATCATTACTGGCTGAAGGGGTTCGTAGTGTGTCACGCTGTGCTCGCCCGACAGTTTCAAGAGGCTCTCGATCAGAAGTCGCTCCCGAGCCTCTTCACTACTGGGATCACTCATTTGGTTCCTAAAGATCAGGATACCACAGACCCGAGCAAATACCGCCCCATCACGTGTCTACCCACCATATATAAGACACTGACATCCATTTTGAACGCGAGAATCACTCGTCACCTGGAGCTAAATCAGGTGATGTCACGCGCTCAAAATGGATGTCGGGGCGGTGGTCGTGGAACCAAGGAACCACTCCTCATTGACGCGGTCATTGGCAAAGTGGTGAAACGCAACCGTCGGAATTTCTCCACCGCCTGGATAGACTACAGAAAGGCATTCGACTCGGTGCCCCATACATGGCTAAAGAGAGTCCTCCAGCTGTACAAAATTGACTGTACAGTTGGAGACTTCCTCGAGCAGTGTATGGGGCAATGGAGTACGATCCTTTGCTATCTGGGCGAGCGGATGATGGCTGCGGAGAACCATATAAGGATAAGAAGGGGTATCTTCCAGGGCGATTGTCTGAGTCCAATCTGGTTTTGCCTCTCCCTGAACCCTCTCAGTACTTTACTGGAGGGCTCCGGGGGGGATTTCAGCTTCGGAAAGGAGGTACAAAAGTGACCCACCTTTTCTATATGGATGACCTCAAGTTATTCGCCTCCAGTCGCTCCCATCTTATGGAATTGCTAAACATCACTTGTGAATTTAGCAATTCTATTGGAATGGAGCTGGGAACGGATAAGTGTGCGGTCCTCCATGTTGAAAGGGGGAGGGTTGCTAACTCTGAGGGCATAGACTTATCTATGCCCGTCAACTTAAGGACCCTTTCCGAGGCTGAAACATACCGATACCTGGGTATGTCACAGAACATCGGTATCGATGAGGCTGGTATGAAACAGTCAGTTTGCGACGTATTTTATGCACGCTTGATCAAAGTGCTTAACAGCCTTTTGTCCGGTGTGAATAAGACACACGCATATAACGGCTGGGTCATGCCTGTCCTCATGTATACCTTTGGCATACTCAGGTGGACTCAGACTGAACTTAACGCCCTGGATAGAAAAGTCCGCACTACCATGACGTCCCACAGGATGCATCATCCGAGATCGTCGGTAATGAGGCTGTACTTGCCGCGAAAGCATGGTGGGCGTGGCTTCTTGAGCGCGCTCACCATGCATAATCGCGAAGTGTGCAGCCTCCGTAATTACTTCCTGGCGAGATCGGATGATCCATTCTATAAGGACGTCATTTCTAGTGATAAAGGGCTTACCCCTCTATCCTTAGCCAACGAGCAATGGCAAGACCCGGCAGTGCAGACAATTTCCGACCGGGAGAACGTATGGAAGGAGAAGGAGCTCCACGGGAGGTTCTACAAGGCTCTACATGAGCCTTTCGTAGACACAGTAGCCTCCCTCCACTGGCTACGCTTTGGTGATCTATTCGGGGAAACCGAGGGTTTTGTCTGTGCAATACAGGATCAGGTTATTAAGACCAACAACTATCGGAGATACATCCTAAAGGATGGCACCGTGGACATCTGTCGAGCTTGTCGCCATCCCGGTGAGTCACTTAGGCATGTCATCTCCGGTTGTTCGGCGCTTTCTAACTCTGAGTACTTGCACAGGCACAACCTAGTAGCCAGAATTCTTCACCAGGAGCTCGCTCTGAAATACGGTCTCGTGGATCGGAAATTGCCGTATTACAAGTACTTGCCGGAAGCCGTGCTCGAAAATGATCGCGCCAGGCTCTATTGGGACCGGGCCATCATCACAGACAGGACTATTCTTGCGAATAAGCCTGATATTGTGCTGATGGACCGGGCACAGTCAAGGATATTTTTGGTCGACATTACCATTCCGTATGACGAAAACCTCGTGAAAGCCGAAACAGACAAGCAAACAAAATATCTGGACCTGGCTCACGAGGTGACTGACATGTGGGGTGGTCTGCCGACCGAAATTATTCCTGTAGTCGTCTCTGCAAACGGGCTAATCCCAGTCAGCCTCTCGGGTCATCTGAGGCGACTGGGACTACGTGGCGGACCGCTCCGGGCTCAAATGCAGAAGGCGGTGCTCCTCGATACCGCCCGCATCGTCCGCCGGTTTCTTTCCCTTTCCCCCTAACCCTCGGCCGTTTGGTCTCCCCTGCCGAGGGCCTCCATCTGGTTGGGCTTTTATTTATTTATGTATTTTTATATTTATTTTATGTTATTGATATTTATGTATATTTATCTTTTCATTTTCATTTATAATTATATATTTATAGAACCCAACCAGATGAGAAAACTATATAGATACCCCACAATAATGAATCCTGATAGTGTTTCTGCACAAGTTCCGGATATTGCTGATGGAGAGATGGAGATTTTATACAGACAGTAATAAATGCTTATGTATTTTTAGCAAGTACTCATTATAACCTCTCTTTATTATTGTGCTAACCAAGTCATACGCGTTAAAATGTCTCCATTATTGTGTGTTTAGCAAGTCATAACTTTAATAAATTTAAAAGCAAATTATATTTTAATATTACAATATCAATGCGTATGTATTTAGCAAACCGTGCGTGTTCTAACCTATACGCTGTTGTGTTTACGAAGTCGAGGGAGTACCTACACATATACAGTATGTAACAAAAACCCTGTTGGTCGTTTCAGGGACGTATAGGTGTACACATAGGCATGGGCAATTATTATAACGAAATTTTTTTTGGTTGCTTTAAATGGGGTTTTTGGGTTTCTAATAAGATAACTTAAGAAATATTAAATTTCTAAAAATGTTATTTGCTCCTGAACTTACCGACACGTGCCGACATAATATTATCACAGAATAAATAATAGTCTACGGCCGATATGAGGTCACTGACACGGCCTACTCAAAGCAAGCCGCTAAGCGGCTTGCTTTGAGTAGGCCGTGTCATCTTTTCTGTTTTTTATCGTCGGTCGATAAAACATATAAGCCGGTGTCGCAAATGTGTGACAGGTGGACATAATATTGAACAACATCTTCGTGGTCGTCATATTTATTATTTAATCTGTGCTAATATTTGGTAGTAATATTTAAAAACATGGGAAGTTTTATAAACATAAAATTTTGTCACAATTCTGTGGTCAAGAATAGAAATAGAAATAAGTATTGTTTATCGTCGGTCGATAAAAAAAATGGTAATTATTAGATTTTGAAAAACACAGCAGCATAATAAATTAAGTATTTGTTATTGTGTGGATTATTAACACAATTTTTAAATGTTTCTTGTTATAAAAGTATTTTAATGTATTTTTACTAATCCTAGCTATAATTTATGTCCGAGGATGTTAAATGATGATTTAAAATATATCTCAGAATGGTCTACTGTGTATGGCATAAACGTGAACCCGTCTAAATGCCAATCGATAATCTTAGGTAGCTCAAGATTATTATCTAAACTGGATATTGCCACCCTACCATCAATTATGTTTAATAATAATGTCATACCATTCTCTACTAGCGTAAAGAACCTTGGTCTGTACATCGATGATTGCTTAACATGGAACAAACATATACAGGAGGTGAGTCGCAAAACTACTGGAACTTTGCGATCTCTATATCGATTTAAAAACTTTCTTCCCACCAATACCAAGATTTTACTTGTCCAATCACTTATTGTACCGATTATTGATTATGTCGATGTGTGTTGCTCAGACCTGTCTCAACTTCATCTTAATACATTGGATCGTCTGCTAAACAACTGCATCAGATACATTTATGGTCTTCGTAAATACGACCATGTATCTTCCTTTCGTACACAGTTAAACTGGTTGCCTATCCGTCAGCGCAGATATGTTAGAATACTCTGCACCCTTTTCTCAATTTTGAACGATCCATGTGCTCCCGAGTATCTGAAATCTAAATTTCAATACATGGGAGATTCTCATAATTTTTCTCTCCGCTCCTCGGCCAATCTTAAGTTACTCACTCCTTTACACCGTACTGGTTATTTATCTCACTCTTTCGCCCTCGTGGCCATCAGACTCTGGAACGACATCCCTCTTGACATTAAAAAAAGCTCCCAACAAATTCGTCTTTAAAAATCAAGTCCGTAAGTATATGATTAAATCGTTGCAAGTTTGAATTGACTAAGCGCTCTTTTTCGTATATATTTCATATTTGTTCTGACATATATAATATTTATACGAACCTATTGTGTATGTATATATATATATAGATATATATTTATGTATTTATGTGTATACAGTGTATGTATGTATGTATGTAAGTATATATATTCTATTATATATTATATATGTATATATATATATGTATGTATATAATATCTATGTATTGCTTATTACATATATTATTATTTCTTTTATCCTCTCTATTTGATTATTGCTGCACCACCTCCATAATGTCTATCTCTGTTTAGCCTAATGGTTGACTGGGAGAGAATGCCCTATGGCATTAAGTCCGCCATATGTACTTTTTTTTTGTGCATGAAAGTATAAATAAATAAATAAATAAATTTAATTGTTAATAACACTTACGGACGCTGTCTGAAGTAAATAAATAAATAATAACTATTATTAAAAAAAAATAGCACAAAAAATCACGAAATTTTTTATCGATTTAGAAAATATCAAAATTATGTTATAGAGTACAATAGCTTTGCCACGTCTATGCAAACAAACAAGCACCAGTAGCGCGTTAGCACTGATATTGACGGTTGTGTTTTATATTGCGAAATTAATATTCCGCCGTGAGTGACTTGTGTGCGATGTCTTACTCAAACGAGGGATATTTTAATATGTTGATGTGTCTCGGGAAATGTGACTGCAATTATGCATCAGCACGAAGACTTTATGAGGATTGCTTTGCTACTCCACGAAATATACAATTGCCGTCGGCGATGACGTTCCAACGACTTCACATTCGTATGTACAATACTGGCAGTTTGCATGGCCGTGACCAATAACGTACAGATTTAGGAAGACCGAGGATGTACGACGACGACATCGAGGAGCACATTCTCGACATGTTTGAAGATGCGACACGGAGCACGCGCTCAGTGGCACGTGAACTAGATGTGAACCATATGCGCGTTTGGAGAGCCCTCAAAGATGATGGCCAGCACCCGTATCATTATCGTCGAGTTCAGTGTCTTCTTCCCAACGACTACGAGCCAAGAATGGATTACTGTAGATGGTTACTTGATAAGGTTGAAGGAGATCCTGAGTTTTGAACCGCGTACTTTTTTACGAATGAATGCTCTTTTGTAAGAACAGGTGTATTTAACGCTCATAATGAACAAGTATGGTCAACGACAAATCCGCATTCGTATAATCCAAGCCACTTTCAGCACCAATGGAAAATCAATGTGTGGGCGGGAATTATAGGTGACAAAATTATTGGTCCGTATTTCCTTGACCACACAATGAGCGGTGAAAACTACGGACGTTTTTTGCGAGAAGAACTAAGCAATGAATTTGACGAAATAAATTTAGATCTCGTTCGTCGCATGTGGTTTCAACACGATGGCGCTCCACCGCATTTCTCCCGTTGTGTAAGAAGTTTTTTGGATACTGAATTCGGTGAAAGATGGATTGGCCGCGGTGGACCGGTCAAGTGGCCGGCGCGATCACCTGATGTCACACCTTTAGATTTTTATCTCTGGGGTACGATTAAACAGACTGTATTTCAAAAAAACATGCGATGCCGAGGCAGAAATGCGTATGTGTATAGTCGCAGCCTTTGAAAAAATTCGAAATGGTCCGTCATTATAAGTCAGTGTCACAAATGTAAAGAGTTACAGGGTGGACATATTGAACAACATCTTCGTGGTCGTCAAGTGGAGATAGTGATAAATTAGTGTTTGACCTCAGTGTTCAGTTAGTGTAGGTAAGACGCGCGCGCGCGCGCGGCCCGTCTTTGATGTACGTCACCGCCGGCCGCCGCCCGCCGCTGTCGATAATTCCAGGCAGAGGTAATGAATCCACATAAAATTTACAAATATTATTTAATTAAAATTTAATTTGATTATTTTTATGTCGAGTTTTCTGAAGTAAATTTCTATACGTTTGAATACTGATTCTGATAACGCACTTCACAGGAACCACACACACACAAAGATAGGATATCGTGAGAGAAAGAAATTACAAAATACAATGGTACAAAACATAACTGCAGAGAGATCAGATGAATGTAGTGAGACTGATCAATTACAAGCTAAATTATAACTTAAAAAAAATAAAATTTTATTACAATTCCTTCACTAATTAACCGAAAGGAACTTCGTTCCATCCGGGTGTCCCTTGACACCTCTCAATTATTTTATTATTTATTTTTTATTTTTCACAATATCCTGTATGTATTGATATTAAAACCAGCCAGATAAAAAAAATACAACCAAATAAATTTTTCTTCAAATTTATACAAACGAAATACGAAGAAACTTTTTCGGCCAGGGCTAGTGGGGCCGCGATTGTGTGCGAAAGCATTTCAGTGGCCCAGGCAATATGGAAAAAAAAGGAAACACCATGGGGTTTCAGTTGGTGCGAGTCCAAAATAACCGTTCTTGCCCCCGTAAGGTGGGTACACAGTACCTTTTCATTATTTATTTAATTTACAACTGTTTTACTCTAATATAATGTCTTATATTTTTCAGAGTTCTTAAAACATGTTCTAGCCAACATGATTATTATTAATTAGATAAATCATGCACGCAAGCTAAATTAAACTGTATTGCTGCGCACGAGTGTCCGTATGGCTCTGCATGTTTTTTCGTTCCTACGTTACGGACGCGGACGACTTTCCGTGCTTAAAAAGAATAAAAAATACAGTAAGTATGGTACCTTTTAATTAATTTACTTTATTTACAACTGTTTTACTTTAATATAACAGGTTATATTTTTACAATCTCTATAATAAAGGATATTAAATTTAAAAGAAGAAAATTTATAAAATTAAATTAAATACTAGGACTGAACGGAGTGATAAAATTAATATTCCTGAATAATTTCCTTAAACTAGAAGCTGGATTTTTATAAAATAATGATTTAAATTTTTTAAGCTATTGCATAGCTTCTATCGCGGGCCTTGAGTGCGAGAAAATCCAGAAATTCCGTAACGAAAAAAACCTCACGCTCTCCGACGGGCACGGAGGTGTGGCTTGAAGGCCGTGCATTGTCTAACGATGGTCTAACGTCGTTTCTTTTCCTCAGTCTTCGACACGGTGTTTGTGTATAAAGTGTTTTGAAATTTTGAATATGAATGAACAAAGTGCATTTATTATTAATGAAGAAAGTCACGAAAAAATAGTGAAAGAAAATGAGTGAGTACTCTATATACATACCTACATTTTATTATTATCACAAATGCAGTACTAATTTTGAATTGAAAATATAATACTGCTATAAAGATAACCTAAATTTTTGATATTAAAATGAGCGATATTAAAAGTAGCCCTCTTTATATACACACAAACACACACACACACGCGTATAGTTTAAATTCTCATTTTAGATTCTCAATATGTATATATATACTCGATTAACCGGACTAATTGTTGCCGTTAGGGATTCGGATAATCGAAAATCCGGATGATCGAATGTATGAAGAAAAGCGGGTTTTGTGCATTTGTAGTACATATGTACATACATAATGTTATGTGTTTATTAAAAACAACAATTTCAACGAAAATCAATGTTTATTAAGAAATTATTATTTTTTAATAAACATTGATTAAATTCCATGAAGAGATATAAATCTATATAACCATCCATTACTTGCGACAAACGAGCCGCCGTCACCTAATTTTTTATTTAACTGTAATGCTTTTTCACAAAGCAAAGGGCCAGATATCATTTGCCCAGTTGATCGTTTTTGTAAAAACCAACAATACAAAGCGTCTTCTAATTGCCAATTTACTCGTGGACATAGGTCCTTATGTCCGGGACGGGGGTTTGTTAGCGCCTGATAGTAGATCGTCTTATCTCAAGCGGTGTGAAGCGACGATTAGTGAGGTGCGGGAGGGGGAGGCTAGCTGCATTTGTGCGCGCGGTCAGTCACCCCTAAAGTTGGGCGTTATAACATACAACAGATAATATATTTCATTATATATTATTAATCTTACAACACATTAGAATAATGAACCATTGACTGTTATAATATTATATTCATAATCGTTAGAAAGCGTCATCTGTTTACGTTTACGGTCCAACCGTCGCGTCGGCCGAGACAATGGGAGTCAATAAAATACTACCTACATTCATTATGCCACAAGGATTGCGTATAGCTTACACTAATTTAAACTCTAAGCTAACTTAATAAGAGCTTATTTTACTAACACTAAATTATAACGGTAAACAAAAATATATTATTTCCTTCATTAGTTGCCTGTTGTGCCTGTTATTTAATTTGGCTGTTGTAATATATAATATATCAGTTTAGTGTTCAGTTAGCTGTCTAGCTGAGATGACAATGACACTGTTATCTGTTAAATTATATACGTAATGTTTTGATAGCAGGTCCCCATGTTACGTGAAAAAGCTATTGTTGTTTTTGTTTATTTTTCGTTAAACAAAACGCGAACACAGCCGACGACTGAACTGAACTAACCGCGTGTACAATGTAATATTTAAAACTGTTATAATATATTATAACAGTTTAAAACAACAGTTAGAAAAATATATTACAACAACATAACGAATTAGAAAAATATAACAGTTTCGCCCATCTTTAGTCACCCCTGTTGGCATCGATCCGAGCTAGGGAGCAGACGGCGGGGCCGGGCTGCACCCGGCCCGCCGCTAGGGCGCGCTCCTAGCTAGGCACGCAGCGCCTGCGCCGATGAAGTTCTCCGGTCGCATTATAGGGGTCGCGAGAGTTTTTGCGCGAAGCCGGGTTGTTCATATATTGAAAGTCTCCTTGTTTTGTCTTAGACTTATGTTAATAGAGCGTGCCATTTGAACTTAAAGACAATTAATTGGACAATAAATAATAAGTGACAAATCTTGCCGTGGAGCGTGGAACTGAGTAGTTGTGAGTCTTGTTAATATAATTGCCGTACGGCCGCCCTGACGTATGTACTGCGCGAACCTGAGTTGTTTGCGACGCGGTCCGGTGATACAGTATTTTTCACAAATAGTGAGTTCGTTATAACGCGGGTTCGGTTAAATCTGGTTGAATTTGATTGGATTAACCTAAGTAACTTGAATTAATATCAAAGAAAAAAAAATACTGCATAAATAAAATAAATAAATAATTATAATTGCATAAGTTGATACAAAATGCTATGCAATAGCTTTACCGCGGCAGTCCCCGAGTGCCACACGTCTTTTTTAATGATACTAATACTGCGTTATTAATAATACTACGTTTTTAAAATATTCAAACTTGCAACTAACAAAACAAACAACGTGCTGACTGTGCCAGCGTACCCGGTTTTTTCCAGTCTCGCCGCGAACACTACAAGCGGCCAGCGGTCACGCACACATGCCCTGCGTGCTTGTAGTAGTGCAACCAATTCGCTCGGTTGTATGAACAATTATCTTCACCCTTGCCATTTCAGTTTCCGCTTGCCGCACTGCTACCAAGCGGTCGTGTCAAGCAGTCAGCGCTCCCGTCCCTGTACAGCAGCGCCCCTCTCGCTCGAGCGCTTCCGCTCTCCCGTTCGCACCGGCCGGGCTGTCGCCGTTGGTGAGAGACCTTTCTTAGCACCGTTCTTGCCCCCTCGCTCCGGTGGGGAGGTCTGAGCGATTGTCTTGCTTTGCATTGTTATTTGCTGTTATTGTTCTTGTTATTTTTATTGTTTATGTCTCGCTCTAGTCTCCACTGTCCCTAAGGCATGCAAACCTCCACCTTCTGTCGTGGCTAACTCAGCGACCCTTGACTCTGAAGTCATGGAGCACTCGGACACCGCGTCCGAAACTTCATCCACCCGTAAGAGGTCCGCTCAAACGCCAATCACCTCATCCAGTAGCTATTCCTTGGACTCAACAGACTCCGATCAATCGGTTATTGATACGACCCCCCTTCACGGAAGTGAAATCCAAGCGCGGCTCGAAACGCGTTGCGACCTCTTGCAGACCTCCCGTCCCGGTAGCCTCCACTGCTGCCGCCGCCGCCCGCGCCCCCGCAACCCCTTTCGCCACCCACGCCTCCGCAGTCCCCGTCGCTGCCCCAAAGAAACAGGTCCCGCCCCCTGTCTTCCTCAGGGACAAGGCGCAATTTACAAGACTTTCTAAGCCTGCTACGACGCAGGCTTTCAATATGACCAAGCCACCGACCTCGGTGAGTCAATTAAAATCGTTCCGCAGTCTATGGAAGACTTTAGGAACATCACCAAACTCTTCACATCCGAAGGTGTGCCCTATCACACCTACTCTCTCCCTGAAGAACGTAAAGTCAGGGCTGTCCTCCACGGAGTTCCTTTTGAACTCGCCAACGAGGAAATCCTGGAGGACCTTAAGTCCCAGGGATTCCCAGTTGAGGCTGTGCACAAGATGCACAGCAGTAGGGGCAAGAGGTACTCGCTTGCCCTCCTCATTTTGTCCAACGTGCCGGAGGCTAAAGACATATTCCGATAGGTACACACTGTGTGCGGCCTGTCGAGAGTCAAAGTCAAAGCCCCCTATAGGTGCGGTTTTCCGGCCCAGTGCCATCGCTGCCAACTCTACGGTCATGCGGCGGCCAACTGCTCAGCCCCTCCTCGTGCGGGTCTAGGCACTTAATGCATGCGTTAAGTGCCTAGACCCGCACAGCTCGAAAGAGTGTCCTCGGCCCCGTGATACCGAGTACCGACCCGCTTGCGTCCTTTGTGGACAGACTGGCCATACGGCCAACTTCAGAGGCTGCCCTCGCGCGCCTAGGCCCATTCTCAGCAACAAAGCTGCCAAAAAAGCTCCGCCACCGGTCAATAACCGTACATTCCCGGCTCTCCCATCCAAAATACCCCTCCAGGGCAACTCTCAGTCACCTCAGGACCTATATCGGCCCCCCTCAGGGACCCTACAGGCCTCCTCACCTTCGCCCACTAGGGCTCTGACATCAGACGGAACCCTCTTACGCCGATAACGTAGATACAGTATGCACTGCTATTCGCAATATCGACGTAAGAGAGATCGCAATTTTAGCACGCAAACTGTGCGCTTCTCAGTCCCCTCAGGACCGTCTGCTCGCGCTTACCGAGCACCAACATCTTCTAAATTCAATATAATTAGTCATCCCATTCGTAAGCTGCCTTAAGGCGCTACCTCCAGCGAACGACCTTGAGCGTTTGGTCTGTCGACGCTCGCTACAATATATCGCGTAAGAAATCGCCAAAAGACGCCACCTACTGCTACGAACGTAGTATTATTTTTTCAATGTCAATGAACTCTTCTATGGAAATAGACACGGCGTACAATGATAAATGTATTTTAATTTTCTTTATTCGGTATATTAGTTGCATTATATTAGAATTATGTATTCTAATATATTATCTAATTAATAAAAATGACTATTTTGATTATTTTTAACTATATACTATACTGCTAATATTGAATTAGCTTTTTATAGTGTAAATTATAATATTTGTCGAAATATTAATTATGGATTCGAACTTTACATGCTAATGGTGCTTCATTTTTGTTATTTTCATTTACTTACATATTGAAAATATACTTGAATAGTAGTTATTATTATTTTATTTAGCTACTGAATTTTAGGATATGTTTTACCTTGAGGTCAAATATAATTTTGAAGAGCAATAGTTATTATCTACTAATCTTTTATCTGCTATTCCTTATTTAGGAACAATATTAGTAAATTGAGTTTGAGGGAGATTTATGTATATCTATAATGCTACATTCATTATTTTAATATTTACCTACTGGGTAGGTAATTATTAAAATAATAAATATAGCATTAGTAACTAAATAGATATATTTTTTAAATTTTTAAAATTAAAAGTTTCGTATTTTTAAAAATTACTAAAAAAAAAGGGTTTGAAATAATAGATTTTCTCACAAAAGAAGGGAACTTGAAAAAGAAAGGAAAAAAAGCGGGACCAAAGCCAAGACCCGAACCACGGAACTCCGATATCACGCCCGACCGACATACCACCTGAGCTATAACGACCGTTAATGATTTGTCGAAATTTACCTTCTTATATTGTAGCAGATTTTTTATTGCCTGAAAACATGGACAAAAGAATATTTTCTAAAAATAAATCCAAGCGTTCGTCGCTAAAATCGTTGGAGCAGTATAATTTTCTCATCTGGTTCGGTTATATAAATATTTAAATATATAAAAATTATAAATTAAAACGAAAAGATAAATATACATAAAATAAATACAAAATAATATTATATTATTATTGTTATTATTATTATTATAAGTTGTGGTTCGCTGAAGCTGCAACCTAATGGACCATGATCTGAAATTTTTATGAAAAGAAGTGGCTGACGTCAATTATTATTATTCTTATTATTTTTTCATTACTGCCTTTTTCAACCTCACAAGATATTTGTAACTGCAAAAAAAACTACGTATAAGTAAGTAAATCAGTAATATAGAGTTATGTATGATTCAGACTAAATAAAGGTTCCTAAAAATAGATGTAGATAAAGAAATTGCATAAAAAATTACTCAAATAAAAATGCAATAAACTTGTTAATTTTATAGGTACTTAGTAAAATATTAAAATAATAAGTTTTTTAGGATATTTATGTAAAATATAAAGGTTATATTATGTTCTAACTACGTTCACG
The DNA here is from genome assembly GCA_907164705.1 of Parnassius apollo. NCBI lineage: Eukaryota > Metazoa > Arthropoda > Insecta > Lepidoptera > Papilionidae > Parnassius > Parnassius apollo. The sequence goes on along the minus strand of CAJQZP010000220.1, from coordinate 5,141,413 downwards.
CTTGCGCACATAAAACCGCGGAATTTCACTAGTTTTATTATCAAAATAATAATTGACAACCCTACCCTAAGTTTGCCTTGATTTTACCAACTCAAACTCGTTTTAGGAGATCAAAACGTAGAGAGAAAGATAGGAGACTATTTTTATTTAATATGGTTGGATCTTTATTTATTTGTATATTTTTTGTATTTATTTTATTTTATTGATATTTATGTTTTCTTTTCATTTTAATTTATATTTATAAAAACCAACCAGATGAGAAAACTATACAGATACCCCAACAATAATAATATAATAATAATAATATTCCACAAATATCACACAACGCCATCTAGTCCCAAGCTAAGCAGAGCTTGTATTATGGCTACTAGACAACTGATAAACATACTTATATATTTCTAAATACATAAATATTATAGATAAATTACACCCAGACACAGAACAAATGATCGTGCTCACCATACAAACATTTGTCCTGGGAGGGAATCGAACCCACGACCTGCGGCATAGCAGTCAGGGTCACTAACCACTAGACCAACAGGCCTGACGATAAATAAAATAAAGTCTCTAGCTCGAGAGAGGAGCCGTGGTAGCTCAGATGGTTAGCGCTTGCTAAAATTTTCACAGTGTGCGAGCAAACCGGGTTCGATCCCCGCCGGCACCAATAATATTGTAATTGCAATTTTAAGTGTTGATTTACCACGTGCTCAGTGGTGAAGGAAAACATTGTGAGGAAACCAGCACGTCTGAGAAATAAGAAAAATAATATTTCGAAGACATGCAAAGTTCGCCAACATGCAGTGGGGCAGCGCGGTGGATAATTCCTTTCCTAGGACCCTTTCAGCAAATAGAATAGAAATAAAAAAATAATAAATCCAAACTTCATTTAAAACCAAACATATAAATTGTAAAGTAGCTGCAGGTATCTATAACCGAGTAAAAGATATTCCTTTACTCCAACTTGTCCATGTTTCCCAAAACAATTTTTAATTAAGCTTTATATTACAATGCGGATTTTTATCTTTAGGTATAATAGTAAAGCAAATTATATTTTATCTTTAGGTGTTTAAATAAAAGGCGTGTTATTCATTGATTAAAACTACTGTTACGGATTTTATCGCGTTTAATTTTAAATGTTTTTTAATTCCCGAGGTTTTGGGTGCTTTCCAGCACCCATGGTCTCGGGGGACTTAGGTAACTGACACCCCGACGTCAATGTTAATCCGGAGTACCTTCAGCTTATTTTAATTATTGTTTATGGTCCAATCTATGCAGAATGAACTTACTCAGTCTTGAAGTCTTGCAGTGTTATGCTTGGGTTTAGTTTTATTTTTATCAAATTGACAGGTTCCCAAGCAGGTGGTAATAACCAGCCTCCTTCTCAGTTGAAAATTAGGGTGTTTTTTAATTCATCATATCATCCTTGGTAATATATATATATATATATATACACCGTGACATGATGAAGCGATTTGATTTCCGCCATTTTGGCGCTGACAGCAGAAGTGCACGTCCACGGAACTAATAATAGGGATGAGACAGTGTATCAAATAATATCGATAAAATTCTATACCCTACCTATACCTAAATAGAATAGACTCTATGTATAGATGGACTCTATCCGTAACTCTTTTTATGTATCTTAATGTAATGCCATTATAATTCATCATCGTTTAAGCCCTTCACAAGTCCACTGCTGAACATAGGCCTCCCCCAAGAAATGCCACAAAGCACGGTCCTGAGCCACCTGCATCCATCAACTTCCTGTATGGCTTACCAGGTTTTGACTCCATCTAGTGGGGGTACGTCCTACACTTTACCTGCCGATACGAGGCTGCCGCTCGAGAACCTTTTTTCCCCATCGGTATTCGGTTCTTCGAACTATATGGCCGGTCAATTGCCACTTCAGCTTACTAATCCATTAGGCGATGTCGGTCACTCTGGTTCTGCTGCAGATATCCTCATTCCTAAGTTTGAAGCCCTGAGCATAGCCCTTTTCATAGCTCTCTGAGCGACTTCGAGCTTCCTCATACGGCCAGCAGTGAAAGACCTCGTCTCAGATCCATAAGTCATCACTGACACTGACTGACGAGAAGATGTGTTGTAATCTCCCGAACGCTGCCCAGCCGAGTTGAATCCGTCGATTGACCTGTCGGTCGAAGTTGAACTTACCTAGTTGGACTATTTGTCCCAAGTAAAAATACTCGTCAACAACTTCAGCTAAGTGTTCCCAAAAACCACCGGCATAGGTGTGACATGGACATTACACATGACTTTTGCTTTGTCCATGTTCATCTTAAGACCTATCCGTTGGGAGACACTATTGAGGTCATTGAACATAGTGCGTAGGTCTTCCAGCGATTCTGCCTTAAGGACTATATTGTCGGCAAATCGGAGGTGAGTGAAGTACACGCCATTGACGTTCATTCCGTATCCTTTCCAGTCCAGTAGCTTGAAAAAGTCTTCCGGTAAAGTATTTCAGGGTACTGACACTGACTGACGAGAAGATGTGTTGTAATCTCCCGAACGCTGCCCAGCCGAGTTGAATCCGTCGATTGACCTGTCGGTCGAAGTTGAACTTACCTAGTTGGACTATTTGTCCCAAGTAAAAATACTCGTCAACAACTTCAGCTAAGTGTTCCCAAAAACCACCGGCATAGGTGTGACATGGACATTACACATGACTTTTGCTTTGTCCATGTTCATCTTAAGACCTATCCGTTGGGAGACACTATTGAGGTCATTGAACATAGTGCGTAGGTCTTCCAGCGATTCTGCCTTAAGGACTATATTGTCGGCAAATCGGAGGTGAGTGAAGTACACGCCATTTACGTTCATACCGTATCCTTTCCAGTTCAGTAGCTTGAAAAAGTCTTCCGGTAAAGTATTTCAGGGTAACGTAACATACGTTACCCTGTCTTACACATCTCTACAGTTGTATTAGTTTTGTACTCTGGCTCTGTACTCAGATAGCCATCGTAGCCCTTAGACCATACAACTAAAAAATTATTAAGATTAAACTACCCCTGAGATGGAATGCTGTCAAAGTGTTCGCAAGTAGTATCCCACATTAAAGCTTTATCTCTCTCTCTCTCTCTCTCTTTTTATATCTCTATCTTTCTCTCTCTCTCTCTCTCTCTCTCAAGCAATCAAACCCATACCGTCGGGTCTCCTGGTATCGTCTCTAAATATTCTACAAAGATCTTAAACTGAGGAAACATTTATAGAGATACGAGCTCTTCGGAAGAAATTTTCCAAGAACTAAGGACAATATTATATTAAAAAATACCATAACATTATTACACGGTTATTTAACCGTGTATTAAGCATTCGACCAAATACTATGTTAAACCAGAGTAACTAACCCTCGAATAATTTTACTATTTGGTCTTACACCAAGATAACTATATATTGCGTTTTTTTTTTTGCAACACAAACGTAGAGAAGCCAATACTGGCTATTGTTACTCCAGAGTTGGTAGTTGGTGGTAGAGTTTATTCATTCAAACAAGTAAACCAACTTAAACCAGAACACAACTGTTGTAAAGCGCAATCCAAGATTTGAGGTATATATATATATATATATATATATATATATATATATATATATATATATATATATATATATATATAGGGTGATCGCTACCAATCGCTTGAATAAGCGTGACAAACGAGCAAACGGTCCACCTGATTGTAAGTTGATTCCGTGGCCCATAGACATCTATATTTATGCTCTATTACGAATAAAAATGCAGATGCGTTGTCACCCGTGAGGGCTAAGAGAGGATGCTTCGTTTTCAGTAAAAAGCATCTCCGGTTCTCTACACTCATCATACGAAACACAGCAGCATTAGTTTTTTATGTTGTTTTTGGCGTTGTCTGGTGGAGCCGACCCATCGCTATATATACTCCTTATAGATACTATATTTGTTATACCCATATAATATGATTAAATTCGTCAAACGTCCGTATAAGCTTAAAAGAAAAAAAACATAAAATACCAATATTATTCTTTAATATATTTAATTATATTGATATTGGGAAAATATCACATTAAGTACAGCGACAAGGCACATTACAATGTTCAACATAGTTCCTACAGCGCACGCCTGACACAGCAATCAAAACATTCACTATTTACTCAACATGATGTAATAACTATACATTTACAATTGATACTAAATTCAAATATAAATTCGCTTAAGAATGCCTCGGGCACACTCACTGAGTGACACAATACGATCAAACAAATAAAAACGAAATACTGGCAAAATATCTTATCACAATTTTACTTAATTAAATTAAGCATCTTCTTTTAATTAATTCTATTTAATAAACCTTAACGACTCTTAAAAGTTAACGTAGATAATTATATTTCCTGTAGATGAGATGTATAGTTATAAATATATAAATTTATTACAATATTTAAAAAAAAACATGTTAAAAGGCACTATAAATTTTATGTAAATAACTGCATTAAAATCACTTTATTGTTCGTTTTATTAAATTGACTTCCTGTTATATTACAAAAATATCAACTTTAAACAACTTTGTATGTAATTGTATGCTTTATGCTTGAATGGTATAATACATACAACATTATATTTAACATTGAAAGAATAATTTTTCATTGTTTTCCTAGTATTGTAAGTACTTTCGTAAGTAATATTACATTATAAAACGCAATTTTATTACCAGACTTTGTAATAAAAAGACGTTTCTCCATATAAGTACACACAATATTTAAAATAATAATCGAACTATGTATTACCTAATTTGTTCAGTTGTTTTATAATAACCAAAACGCAATAGCACCTTAATAAGCACACTTTGAAATTACTAAATGTTTAACAATCCGTACATAGTCGATAAACATATTCGCCACGTTTTGCGGCGACCAATCAAACACAAACGAATATCTCAATTGATGAGTCCATATTTCATCTAGTTTAAAATCATCTGAAATTTGTATAATATAGTGAACATTCCATGGAATCTGTACGAACAGTAAAAACTTATTTATAACATGCATTTCTATTGATATAACATAACAAGAGATACTAGACCTTTTTGGCTAAACTTCAACAATAAGTGTAAAAGAGTAAAAAAACTTTAAGCGCTTTGCCTTTTTTGTTGTTATAAAAAACGTATATTTTTACTATCTGGAGAAGTGTTAAGAAATGCACTAAAATCTTAAACATTATTCGAATTTTAAAAAGATAATAATTTAAGTTCAATGTAACTCTATAGTTAATATAAATATATATATATATATACATATATATATATATATATATATTTTTTAATTCATGAACACTTTTTTATTTCTATTATTAAAATAAACGATATTACAGTAGTTTGCTGTATAAGTAACTATTTCTTTTTTAAACAACTGATATAAGTTCTCAGATTCAATATTATAATGCAGCAGTGTAACTAAAATTCTGTATTTGGTAGTTTTATTACACTGGTAGTTAGTGTAAACAAACGAAACAACTAATATGAATATATAATAACCTTGAAATATTTATATAAGTTTATTACTAGAATTTAAAATTATTCGTTTTTAAATAAAATTATGAATATTATCTATTGTTCTAATCTGTATAAGCATTTCTAACGGTAACCACGTGTAAATGCATTGACAATATAGGTATGTACATTAATAAACAATTGACAGACCAAGAAATATATATATATATATATATATATATATTTTTTTTTTTTATTATTGTACATTAATAAACAATCGATAGACCAAGAAATAAAACGTACAATATAGACATATATATAAATAATACTTTTTTAAATAGTTATTTTATATAATTTGCGCCGGCATAATCAGCGACGAATAATTATTAAAAACAGTAACAGTTGATGGATGATCGTTTAGTGACCTGTTTCATCTATACACTCATAAGGATAAGTTGCAAGTGTTTGTTCATCAGTTTGTATGCAGAGTATGGATGTAGGCTACATGATATCCTCTGGAATACTGGAAACCGGGTTCCTCTTCCATTTTTGATCTCAGTACCAGACTTCTGATACTTTTGACACTACTTCCGTCGCCATCTATCGGACGCCACAAGGACCTTTGTCGCATCTTACGACACTAACAAAGCGAGATGGGCGAGTCGTTCATTCACTGGGTCCAATAATAAAACGGTAACTAAAAGCTTTTGAAAATTCACGAGGCGATGTATAACGAGGTAACTCAGACAAATTCAAAAACATCTCATGTACATTCCCCTTCCAACAGCAAAAGGCTATTCGAAACATCTTGAACACCCAACCGTAATATACTTTGTAGCACAATCGCCTATCTAAATATCTTGGCGTTTGCGATATAAATACAATTGTCACTTAAATAATGATGAATGCGATATAAATACAATTGACAACTTAATTGTATTTATATCGCACCTTCTCAGAAATGAGGGGAGGTCTGTGCCCAGCAGTGGGACGTATATAGGCTGCAACTTTATTCTAAGTGACAACATAAAGGAAGTTAAGAGTATGCTTTGTACAGGCTATTGGCGACTAATACTTGTTCCGACTTACGTTAACATACGGCCATGAAAATAATTCATTCATAATATAAGGTCCAGCCTTATACAACGTAATTGGAATATTACAAACTAATAATCGCATTTAGTTTAATTCGAGGAACTTCAACGGAAGGCACATTTCTTATTTTCGATCTTACTTAAATGTTCCCGAATGTAACGTACTCTTATGATGTACTGATGACCGTTCACGAGGTTTTCTTATTCTCTTCTTGCATCTTTTTATAACTCTGCAAAGAAACATTTAAGGTTACTCATACTGTAAGAGAATAAACCGGTGTTACTTCTTTTCACTTGTTTGCATTAGAAGCAAACTATCAAAGCAGTTCGGTTTTAAATTTGAGACACTGCATTTTTTGTTTTAATCGATATCAGGAAGACGCTTCTGCATATCTCGCGATTTGTTTTCCTTTGTCGCCTCTTATACCACGTAGTAGTGGATATTCTTACACCACACACCACTTTATTTCTATAAATAATAACAATACACTTTTTTAATCGAAAGAAAAATGAGAACATAAAATCCGGTCATCAAAGGACCAAAAATCTATAGACAATAATAACGCATGCATCTGAACCGGACTTTTATTCGTTTGAAAAGGAACCTTATTTTTAACTACACGACATTTATTAACTGGTTTGACCTAAGAATTAATATGAAATAGGAATTTTAATTGAATAAAATTCAAGTATCACCTCTTCCGCCATCTGATAAAGCAATGCGGCCGTCTCTGGTCCAGTTTGTTCAACCAAGACCTTGAATATTCCTCCCTCTTGATCGCTCATTTCAGACCTACGAAATAGAAAAATATAAACAAAATAAATGTAATTAAAAATAAATTAAAGGAGATATTGAAAACTGAATTTCAGAACTATTTTACTTAAATACGTAATATTATTTGTGCTTTTCAAAACCATTCCAAGACAAAATTAATTATGAATTTATATTTTTATGGATTTCTTACCTATTGGAGTAAGTACGTATTCTATCTCTGGAGACTATGAAGGTCTCATTCAGTTCTTCCTGCCTTTCAGACGTCGCGTCGTAGGGGAAGTTTTCCGGGATGGCAAGAGGCGCCTGTTGATAATACACTTCATATAATATCGATACAATACCGAATCAACTAGATATTACTTGACAATCTATCCTACTCATAATAACTAATGGCATAGTTATGACGTCAAAAAGTAATAAATTGTTTTTGAAAATTAATTCATTCATTCTTGAGATTTTTATTTCTTTAGATTCTTGAGAAAAAAATAAAATATTTCACGACAGTAAGTAACTTGCATATTATTTCATGGCCATGTAGTATTTTGGCAAGATATAAGGTGAATGCACATTTATTATCAGCACCATTGGCGCCGCACGCGCTACATTTACTCATGGCCTCGCAAAAAGGCACGTCCGCGCCGTACTCAAATCTTTAGTATTGCCAACAACTATTACAGTTTTTTCTTACCACTGAATGAAACTGTACAGTAACATTGATCGCTCGACATCGGCTATGAAAAAAAAATGTTGTAATAGCCAGAGCCCTAAGAAAATAAAATTCGAAGATAAAGAAGATTCTTTATTCACAACATTAAATTAAAAAAGGCAGTTGTATGTAGAATATTACACATTGTATAAAGACTTATTAGATGATGAACGATTTTACAGATATTTGCATTTGATGGATGAATCTTGTCTGACGACTCACTCGAAGCAAAATATATTTCAAAACGTTTAAAAGTGGATCAATGGTGAAGTGATCATCTTGCCACTAATTGAAACTTAAATCTACTGAACCATTAGAAAAAACACTAGCCACTGTAAACAATATTTCTTCACTAGAAGAATAGTCGAAACCACCAGTTTTAGTGGAAAGTCCGCTAAATTGGCAACATTAGACAGCATAGAGTATCAGCACGCTCCGAACGCACCGCATTATATGACGTCATCAGCATAACACCTTTAATATTCGGATACCTACCGCAATTTTATAAAATACGGTGGGGGTGAAATGTAACTTTTGTAACGTGTTTTATTCAAGTATATTTGCCCCCAATTCTTTATCCAGACATTATATGATCTAAGCCAACAGGATATTAAGTGGCTTGCCTATTGTCACACAATCTTTATATAAGATGTAATCGTAAGTGCGTCTTTTAGTGATAGTGTAACTTCTGAACCATCTGACACAGTTTTGTAGAGACAATGGTTAAGTTAAGCTTGGTTAAAATCCGATAGCTATCGCTGTAGACAAAATATTATCAAATTCAATATTTATGGACCAAAATGAGTCATATTCTCACTAGATGGTTTAGTGCAAAAAAGAAAATCATAAAATTGAAACCCACAAAGTGGCGCTGAATTCAAAGACGAAATCGTAGCCTTCTCTATATTGAAATAAGGTTTATATTTGTTATATAATAATCATTTATTATGGGGAAAATATTTTAAAAATACTTACTTGACTCTTAGACAGCAGCGATCTCCTCGGTGGAAGCTCTGTTTTCTGACCGATGCTTTGTGTTAACAATTCGTAAGGGTGACCTGATTCTACCACATGACCTCTGCAACAAATTTTATTTATTTATTTTATCTTAATTGCACTAGAGACAGACAGACAGGCCCACTAATGGACAAAAACCTCTTCGTGCTAATTTCAAATTCTGATTTTACATATACTAACTGAAATATTTCTGTCTATCGCAAGAACACATTATAATTTATTTTCCTTTTTATGATTAACCTTGTTTTTACGCATAAATTCCTCTGCGAAAGACTAAAATCAAAAATAACATGCAGATCTATAATAAAATTCAAATGATAAAATACGTATAGGTTCTTTTGTTAATACCTAGAAAGTTTTCATATATCTTATTGTTTAGAAGATAATAATAAAAATCAGGTTTTACAATATCACAAAAAAATTCTACATATTTTTCGCATATTTTTTATAGGATAGGGTAACTAGCTAGCACACAGTCCACCTGATGGTAAGTGGTTGCTGCGGCCCGTATACATCTACATCTACCCTCGATTACAAATCAAAATGCCGATGCGTTGTCACCCGTGAGGACTAAGATAGAATGCCTCGTTTCCAGTAAAAAGGGTCTCCGGTTCTCTACACTCACCATAAGAAACACAGCCGCATTAAGCTGCTATTTTACGCTGGTATTCGGTGAGAGCGTAGTCCTGTCCCGGTCGAGCCAACCCATTCGTGCAACAACTATACTACTAATATAACTGCAGCATGGCTCTACCACGTATAAAATACGGCGTGTATAAAATATATACGAATGAAATATAGCCTATATAAATCCTTGCATTGCTCTCTATTTGGCCGTGTAGTTCCATCAAAATCGCTCTCGACAGACAAGCTCCTTATACATATGTAATACAAAATAAATTAATAAAATAATATTTATTTTTGGTTACAGGCTAAATTTATATTTATTATTATTTAAAGGTATCCGTAGACTAAAGTAGCCTCTTATTACCGTATGGACTGTAGTGGGTCAGGTCGAATGTAATTAGATTGTCGCTTGAGTTTTACAAAAAATATATACCCGTTACTCACTTGTCCATGACAATGACGCGGTCGTAGTCCATGACGGTGTTGAGACGATGCGCGATGGTGAGCACCGTCGAATTGGCGAACTTGGTCCTAATTGTGGCCTGGATGTGTTTATCCGTTCTGGAAGTTATATATTTATTAAAGTTTTTTTGCTAAATTAATATTTATTTTTACGATGACAATGATATTCTTTTCACAGAAGTTTGACTACAACTTCCGGATTACTCCGGAAACTATCAAGAGCGTAGGATATATTGTTCAAAACGAACACATCGTATTATGTTTGCGTCGATGGGAAACTATACCTGTCGCTTTCCATACATTCCTTTATTGCTAACGCTTAGCGACGCGTTTATTGGTATAAATCGCGTTACGGTTTAATAGTGCTCGGTGAAAGTGGAGGGGCGCTCTGCGCAAATGTACATTCGTGCACAGAATTATGAGGAGTTGTTCTAACGAAGAGGTGATTGGATAGCAAGCGGATAAAATTCTAAGAACCAAATATCCTTTATTTAAAGAAAGAATTTATATGTAATTTGTTTTTAATAATTAAATTTCGCAATTAAAATAAATTAAACTTTTTTGGAAATTTTTATGCAGGTAAAAATAAAATAAACGTGACAAATAAAGAAATAGCACTAATTTGTTACGTTTTGACAATTATATATTTTATGAAGAAAAAAAAAAAGGTATTCATTAAAATCTAAATATTTATGGTAGCAATGGTGTTATTCCTTCCATCAAATCTTCGTTCGTCAAACCTTGAGAATAGACGATGGAAGCACTCGTAAGAGAATGCCTTTTATTCATCATCGTCTGAGATTTCGTAATCTTCGTCCTCATCTTGACTATCGTCAATATTCGAGCTGTCATCACTGACACGGATAATAAATTGTTCTGTTATAGTGTCAAAGTCGTGGTCACTTCTTGCGTATTCTTCCCCTATAATTTTTACTTTGTTGCATAGCAACTCCCATTCTCACACTCCCATTAATTTAACTTTTTTTTTGACAAACTCAACCGCATAATTTATATTTCCACATATTGCTTGGTGGTGGACCATACTATCTCGATGGGGTTGAGGTCTAGGTGGTAGGGAGGCAATCCTAATATATTGTGATTTTGTTCGGCCAAAATTTTATCTATTGAAAATGTTTTAAATCGTTCCTTGTTAGCTTTAATTAGTTCGTATAGTTCCGGATTCAACATATTTGTATCATATTCTATTCACTGATCCAAGAAATATCTTTTTCACTGAGCCAAGCTTGCATATCGGCTTTTATTGAGTTTGATGTGGGCGCTAGGTGGTACTGTTTATTGTGATATGAAGCGTTATCTATCACCACGACAGCATTTGTTGGAATGTTGGGCAATAATTGAGTTCGAATCCATTTTTCATAATTTTTATAATTCATATTATCGTGGTATTCGCCAGATTATCAGCCCGCTTTAAAAGTGAGCAAAGCGTTTAGGATAAAACCCACTTCGTAGCCAGCATGTATGATCACCACGCGTTGGCCTTTTGTTATCGATTGCTTCAGTCCCTGTGAAGAATCATCTGTCCAAGCTTTGGGGTTCGAATCAGACGAATCAACGTACGATTAGTCTGTGAATATAATAGGCCATCCCTCTTGACGGTATTTCTTTATTTTTTTAGGTACTCAATCCGCTGTAGACGTATATTGGACATGTCAATGACAATTTTTCTGTTCAGTTTTTTTTTCCACCGAAACCCTTAACTATCTTACTGAGGCTTGATTGCGATCCCTGAAAATTAATATCTTCCTGTAATTTTCTCCTTAGTTTCTCAACAGTAGGAAGCAAATTATTAGTCCGATGAAAGTTGTGGATGCACCTTTTTACCACACTCTGGTCAAAATTGTCAATGTCAGTTACTGGTTTTACTATCGACCTTTTCTTTCCAGGTGTTCTAAACACTGCAATCAAGTCGGAATCATCTGCTTGTATCATAATATTTCTAACAGTGCATACAGACGTTTTTGTAGCAAGTGCTGTCCGTTTCTAACATTGTTTTAAATTGTTAATGATCGATTGTAATTTATTTTTATTTTTTAAACTAGCTTCTCCAGTTTTCTCTCGAATTCGCTTTATTAGATTGCAAATTCCAACTAATATTATTTTATCAGCATCACTAGTTATCCGATTTTTGATGTGGTTTAAGCTTTTATTAGTCGTATCCAATTTTTTAGTGTTAAAGTCGCTCCTGCTGTTGTGTTTTATATTACCAATAATTTCAATTGTCTCTTTTTTAATAAACCAATTCACGTCGTACACCATTTTTCTAGCTTACCTAGTTAACACTTTTTTGTCGGCATCTTTCACACTAGAAATAAAAAAGTGATTATCGAACGTATAGAAATAGTGATATACGCGACTGTACTGTGAGGGCTTTGTAACTGATTCTACGTACGTTAACGGAGCAAGGCGTGAAGAAGGCGAGTGAGCAACCAATAGAACGCCGGCCCCGAGTATCTCTCCCATCGCACCTCACTCCTCTCGCCAACTAAAGTAAGGTTACAGCCTATATACGTCCCACTGCTGAGCACCGGCACCCCCCCTCATTTCTGAGAGGGTTTTTGAAGGGAGGACAAGGAAGTGTCCACCGCGCTGCCCCAATGCGTGTTGGCGAACTTCACATGTCTTCGAAATATTTTTTTTCTTATTCCTCAGACATGCAGGTTTCCTCACGATGTTTTCCTTTACCGCCGAGCACGTGGTAAATCAGCACTTAAAATTGCAATTAACAATTTAATTGGTGCCGGCGGGGATAGAACCCGGGTTACTCGCGTTCTGTTATATTTACAGCGAGCGTTAACCATCTGAGCTACCACGGCTCTTCCCTCCTCTCTCCTCTCGCCAAACAGATCTAAAAATCGACTTCTGCGCATTCAAGGTCAGCGCTATTAAACCGCGATCCGTGACGCGACCTATACGGAGTGCAATGAGCGACGTGGTTGTTCACAGATGCAATGAGAGACAAACCGCAATGATTTCTTATATTTACGCGAACACTACACATTGATTAAAACTACTTTTACGGATTTTATCGCCTTTAATTTGAATTTAAATTATTTTTATTTTTTATTCCTGACGTTTCGGGCGCTTTCCAGCACCCATGGTCACGGAGCACTGAGGTGACTGACGTACCGATGTCATTGTTAAACCCGGAGTACCTTCAGCTTTTTTTAATTATTGCTTATGGTCCGATCTATGCAAAATGAACTGACTGTTTCTTGAGGTCTTGCAGTGGTATGCTTGGATTTAGTTTTAATTTTATTGATGTCTCCCAAGCAGGTGGTAGTACCCAGCCTCTTTCTCTATTGAAATTAGGATGTTTTTTAATTTCAATAACCTCACGTATCATCCTTGGTAGGAATCGGTGTTCCTGCGCGAGGATTTGTGGTCTATCAAATCTGATGTAATGGTTGGGGCCGTCTAGGATATGGTCATACACTGCAGACTTCCTAGAACGTTGATGCTTCACATCAGCCATATGTTCTTTTACGCGGGTTCTAATTGAACCCGCGTAAAAGAACATATAGCTGGTATGAATAACAAACCGGTTTAAGAATTTCGCACAAGGGGACAATCTGAGTAAGGACAAGGCATAGCTCATTCCGCTCTAGAGTGTGCTTTGGATAGTTTTGATTTTGTTTATTTGATAGTGTTTTAATTTAGTACTGCTATTGTATATGGGGGTCATTGTAGAAGCGTGCTCGTCGCGACCCCTGCCAGCCCTTTTCAGGGCTGGAATTCTACACAGCTGCGCACCCATGCAAACGAGGGTTAGGGCGTCCCCCCAAGGCGACGCACACCAGCTCGTCACCGTTGGTGTGGAATGCAGCGCGCAAAGCGGCGATGGGGACCGCCACCCGTCACGCACAGCCCGACACGGCGGAAGGTGGAGGACGGAGTGCACAGTTGGCACGTGGAATGTTAGAGGGGGCATGAGAGATAAGACGAATGAGTTGATTGAAATAATGAAAGAAAGAGAATTATATGTCGTGTGTATGTCGGAGACCAAACGGAAAGGCAGTGGTACTGAAGAGCTCCCTGGCGGGACGTTAGCTATATGGTCCGGAGTCCCGGAAAGCGAGAACGCCTGCCAGAGAGTGGGGGTGCTGTTGTCGTCCCGGTTGGTCGATCTTATGACTGAATATAAGGTTGTGAACTCAAGACTTCTCTGGGTTCGCTTTAAACTGGTACTGACGAAGTTATTCCTTTTGGATGTTTATGCGCCGGTAGCTTCGTCGTCCAGGGCTGAGCTGGAGGAGTTTTTGGAAAATGTAAGAGAAGTTCTAGATTCAAAATTCAAAATTCAAAAATGTTTATTCTGTAACAAAAAATTAACAATCATAGCAGTATATTAGAGTTCTTCTTTTAAGTATTTTTAAATACTTGTGACAGGAAAAACTCGCTCTTCCTTAATAATAATGTGTGTGTGTGTGTGTGTGTGTGTGTGTGTGTGTGTGTGTGTGTGTGTGTGTGTGTGTGTGTGTGTGTGTGTGTGTGTGTGTGTGTGTGTGTGTTTTGTAAGTCGTGTTATTTTAACAAATTTTCTATTTCGTGATAGTGTTTTCGTTTGAGCCATTCAATGAGAATTACCTTACATTCTTTACTGGTTTTAGAATAAATATTCAATTCTATAAGATTAAGATTTGGTTAAGGGAAACGAAAGAACTGTTGTATGTGGTGATTTGAATGGATGGGTAGGTATCGCTCGACCAGGGTACGAGTCGGTGCTTGGAAAGTTTGGCGATAAAAGGGTTAATGATTCTGGCACGTTTATACTGGCTGTATGCAAGGAAAAGGGTCTTCTTGTGACAAACACTATGTTTAATCACAGGAAAATCCATATGTACACTAGATAAAGAAAGAATGAGAGAAGTATGATAGATTTGTTCCTGGTGGATGACCGACTGCGACAACAGGTGATGGATACACGAGTGCTCAGGGGTGCTGACCTGGGAACGGATCATTATCTAGTAATTACTAGATTTAGGGATTTGTTCGTGGGTCGGCGCTACCGGACGGCAGTAACAGAACCACAATCGGTCTGTCGCATCCGAAGCTGGAAGCTTCAGGAAGCGGATACTAAGGGCAAATATCACACGAGGGTAGCCGAAAAGCTTGAAACTATCGATGGCAGAAAAGAATGGAAAGAAGATGGCAGAACCTTAGGGATGGAATGGTAAGTGCAGCGGAAGAAGTATGTGGAACGACAAAATGAGGTAGTAGTAAAAGAAGAGATGCATGGTGGAATGATGAAGTGAGAGAAGCTGTAAAGATGAAGAAAAAAGCATGGTTATACTACTTGGCCTCTAGTAACGATGAGCATATGAGAGAGAAGATGAAAGAAAGATATAAGCTGCAGAAAACATTGATTGAGGATGTACGTGAAAGGTGTAGAATAGAAGCGGACGAGAGGTTGTCGCACAACTTTAAGGAAAACTCCAAACTATTCTGGAAAGAGGTTGGAAGGTCCCGGAGTGGTGCGACAGCCTTAAGAATGAACAAAGTGCTTTCGAAAACCAATGACATCCTCTCAGAAAAATTGGACGTCATGCAGCGATGGAGCGAATTTTATAAAGAAATGTATGCGTGTCATGATCTTAGTGAAGGATCCGGGGATGACGCCGTGACTGGCACGCCAAACCTCGATGATACTGAGATCATCGGCATGAAAGAGATTGAACGTGCGATTCGAAGTTTGAAATGTGGTAAGGCTGCGGGAGTAGACAGAGTTACTGCTGAAATGGTCAAGTACGGTGGGCCGCTCGTCTGGGGCAGCTTTCATCTGCTGTGCAACTTATGTTGGCGGACGGGAGGTGTCCCGGATGACTGGCGATCCACGGTCATTGTGCCTTTATATAAAGGTAAAGGTTCACATTTTGACTGCGGGTGCTATCGGGCGATCAGCTTGACCAGTTTAGCAAGTAAAGTTTACTCGAAGGTTTTGACACGTAGGATGCAAGAGAAATCGGAAAGATTCTTATGGGAGGCACAATGCGGATTTAGACCTGGAAGAGGATGCACGGATCAAATGTTTTCTCTCCGCATGATCACGGAAAAGCTTTTGGCTGTTAAACAGAGGATTTTCTGTGCTTTTGTGGATCTGGAGAAAGCATTTGATAAGGTTATAAGGAAAAAAATGTGGGAACTATTGCCGGAATATGATGTGGATGGTCGATTGTTAAGGGCTATGCAGTCACTTTACTATGACTGTAAAGCCTGTGTGCGGATAGAGCATGACCTGTCACCCATGTTTAGCGTCCAAGCGGGCGTAAAACAGGGTTGTGTCATGTCTTCCTGGCTGTTCATACTGTATCTCGATAGCTGTTTACAGAAGCTGAAAAATAGCTGTTTGGGTGTGAAATTGGGTGACATTAAAGTAAATTGTCTGCTGTATGCTGATGATGCAGTGCTTATTGCACCATCAGAAGCAGAACTGCAGGCATTAGTCACGTGTATGAAAGAGGAATGTGAAATTAAAGGTCTCCGTTTGAATGCTAATAAAACTAAGGTTCTGGTATTTGAAAAGGACGAAGAGAGAAGGAAATGTGAAATATGGGTAAATCAGGAATGTCTAGAACAGGTAAATGAAATTGTATACTTGGGGAGTGCTTTCAGCCGGGATGGAAGATGGGATTTAGATGTGGATAGGCGTGTCGCTGCCGGGAACAAAATCAATGGTGCCCTGAATGCATTAGTCAAAAGGCAAGGCGTAGTGAAGAGTTCACGCCTTGCTATACATAACGCAGTGTTGGTACCGACTTTGTTATATGGCAGCGAAACCTGGGTATGCCAGAAGAAGCATAAAAGCAAGTTGAATGCAGTGGAGATGCGATCTCTTCGTAAAATGTGCGGCGTTACCATAGCCGACCGAAAGCGAAACAAAGAGATTCGCAATATTGCAGGATTGAAAGATGACCTTATCTCAAAAATTGATAGGGGCGTACTCCGATGGTTTGGGTACGTTGAGCGAATGAGTGAAGACCGAAAGGTGAAGAAAATATA
The DNA here is from genome assembly GCA_907164705.1 of Parnassius apollo. Lineage (NCBI taxonomy): Eukaryota > Metazoa > Arthropoda > Insecta > Lepidoptera > Papilionidae > Parnassius > Parnassius apollo. The sequence goes on along the minus strand of CAJQZP010000220.1, from coordinate 5,124,244 downwards.
TAGCGCGAAAGTAAATATTAAAAGGTGTCGAGGTAGACCGAGACTAACCTTCGAAGACCATGTGAGCAAATTACTCGAAGAGGGGAAGGTCAAGAGTACTCGGATACCTAGACGTGCATGTATGAAGAAGATAATGAACCAGAAAGAAGCGAAAGAGGTATGTAAGGATCGTGACACTTGGCGATCTGTTCTCTCTGGCTACCCCGTTAGGGATTGTGCGTGAAGATAATTAAGTAAGTAAGTAAGTATTAAGTATTATGTTTTTAGTGTGTACTCGGATAGTGATGCAGAGATGAGCGGGATTTAAGTGCTAGATTCCGATTAAAAGTTTTTCTTTCATGGTAATTTTGTATTTAATTGCAAATAAATATTATTCGAAAAATATCTGTTTTGCTCACCCTACCTAACTGGTTTGAATTGACAGCTATGACGTCACAATAAGGCACTAGATCAGTCCTATTCTTATTTGAATCGCATAGTAATGATGGTCATTATCACTTTCAATCAGTATTCTATGTACTAAACGAGCACTACGGTATTAATACATTGTGCACAAGTTACGGCCAAATCTCCATAACTTCTTAAATCGACTGTGAGCTAGCAAGTAGACTGGTTTGTTGCTTTCTAAACCGCGTACATTGTTTGCGACAATCTAACAACGATTTTGTTTAATGTGACGAAGAAAACGCTGTAATTATTTTGAGTGCGCACTTTAGCAATATGATTTGTAGTTTATTTTTAATAAGTATGTAATTTTATTTAGTATTTTCCTATAAAAAGTACCTGTCGTAAATAAAAATATAACTGCGTGGCATATATACCACGGTGGCTACCTGCCCGCGCCCGCACTCCTCGCGATCCACAGCTTTGACAGTTTTTGTTCTGAATTGCCGGTCTAGTAGTATACATAAAAGTTTTTGTTGTATTTACATAATTATAATGTGCTTTAAAATATATATATTCTTAAACCGGTTTGATAGATATTAATAGTTACTTTGCAATCATCCGCTGAATAAAATAAAATAAAATAAAATTATGTGTCTTACCTAGTTTGAAGACGATTTTATTCAGCGGATGGTTGCAAATGAACTATTAATATCTTTATTATAATGGACTTCCGCAAAGTAACGCCTGATTCTATTAATTATAATGTGCTTTTTTATATTTCTGACATTGATAAGATTGATACTTTGAATTTAATAAAACCATACCAAAAAAAGTTGGTCACCATTGTAGCGAGCGTAAAGATGTAGCTCGTTTTCCCGTATTGATACGATTGAAAGACTTTAAATTTTATAGAACCACGCCAAAAAAGGTTGGTTACCTATGTAACTTGCGTAAACGTCACCGCCTGTTTTTCCACTCGTTCGAAACATAGTTTAGCAAACATCCAAGTAGTTCAGAACTATTAGCAGTCCTTTGGTGAGGCCTGTTCAGCTATGCACTTGTCGAGGGCTGCAATGCTGATCATTACGAGTTGCGACGGTGCGAGGGTGAGGATACTAACTCTGTGTCGACGTTGGCGGTGGCCTCGTCCAGCACGAGCACGGCGCAGTTGGCGAGCGCGGCGCGCGCCAGGCACACGAGCTGCCGCTGCCCAGACGACAGGTTGCCGCCGCCGTCGCCCACGCGCGTCATCAGACCAGCGGGCATCGCTGACACTGCTTCCCGCAGCTCCACCTGCCAACACCGCAGTTAGCATATAATTATTGTTAATCATAATAATATATGCTTACACCACCACTACACGTTACCCCATATTAACCCCGTGGGTGTTGTAAGAGGCGACAGAGGGAAACAAATCAGGAGATGAGCAGCAGAGTCTTCCTAATAACAACTAAAAATAAAAAACTGCGGTTGCCAATCCGTTTGGCAACCGTGACAACTATGGTAAATCTATGGGGGACGCCTAAAGCGCCTCCACATTCGCGCCGTGAACACCTGTGAAAGGCGTGAACGGCGAATGTGGATGGTTTTCGCGCCCGTTCACGGGCTTCGCGCCTTTTCACCATCCAAATTACGTTCACGCCTGTTTACGGAGCTTCACGGCGACAATGTGGAGCCGCCATTTGACGCGGGCACAAAATACCGACTCTGATCGGGGAACAGGCTCGAACGCGCGTGAATCCCGCAAAAACCATCCACATTCCATCCACATTCACGGAGTGTCACGGCGATAATATGGAGCCGAGGTCAGAGTCGGTATTTTGTCCCGCGACAAGGGATTCACGCATCCTTCGCGCGGCGTTCACGCCTACACATCCACATTCACGGCCCCGTGCCAGTTCGTTTCGGACTACAAAGGCGAACGGACTATGTATTTTAGTCCTACACCATCTTCTAATTTTTTTCAACGTTCTAATAAATGTCTTGTTTTGAACGTCTAAATAGTGATATGTTGTCACGGTAAATAAAGTTATAGCAGAAGCAGCTTCTACGTCCATTTCGCGGCGGGTTTCATGAACGATTGTGAGCATCCCGTGAATGTACGGGGCACGATTTGTGCCGTGAATTCGATAATGTGGAGCCGCCAAAAGGGTTTACAAGGCGTGAACCTCCCGTGAACGCTAGCATATCTACACTCGCGCGTGAAATCAGTAACGCGCGAGACTCGTTTCCGTGAGGTTGTATTTTTTACGGAGGACGGTGCTTCAAAATGAGCGTCAGTTGGACGAACGGGCTAGATATAACTGCAGCATAGCTCTGCCACAAAAAACGTTGAAGTGACTGATTGAAAAAAAGAAAGTCTGATGTCCAGTTATAGAAATTATAAGAAAAAGGAGAAGGTTTCTGAAAGGAAGTCTGGAGTAAGCAGCGACAAAATTTACAAGCCCATTTGGTTTGCTTTTGACGTGATCGATGATTTTCTAGGAGAAAGCGATAATTGTAAAAAAAACTACAAACACGGTTTTTTTATCTTTTACACACGTAATTGTCGTGAGCGAAAGCGCATAGCGTCACGGCGATAGCAGTGCAGCCCGCATAGCGTCTAACCAAAGTCTATAAATCCATAAAGTCGTCCGACGAAGACGTCTAGACAGGACAATCGTGCGGGGCGTGCGGAGTGAGACGCGGGAAGTCCGAGCCCGATTTGCTTAAGCCAAATTTATTATTAACTCGGGACACGACTTCCAGGGTTAACACGTGTTTGCTTTTATTATTGTTAAATTTAGTGTAGCTACTTATAATCAAAATGGTGCATACGACTTGTGCCGTGAGAGATTGCATAAATAAGGATCTGCGATTTCACCAAATTCCGCACACGGAAGAAAGGTTAATAAATATTGGTATTATAATTTTATATTGTGTATATTTTGTTATGTCATGCCAAATTGCCAACGTAAAAAAATGGCGGACATAAAAAATAGGTACTAGCCGCTAAATTTTCATTAAAATCCAGATGGCGGTCATTTTTTAATATATGTATGATATCGATGTCGATTTCGAGGTTTCTTGGGGTGTTGATTACGAAAATGGCATATATTTTCGAATGCAAGGTGGTGGTCAATTTTTTTAATGTTATAGATGTCAACTTTGTGGTTTCTCGAGGTGATGAATAAAAAAACCTCCATCCATTTTCGTATCCAAGATGGCGGTCATATTTTAATAACATGATATGGGTATCAATTTCGAGGTGTCTTGGGGTGCTGATTACGAAAATAGAATCCATTTTGAAATCCAAAATGGTTTTTTTTTAAATAATATGATACTGTCAATTTTGAGGTTTCTGGAGGTGACAATTACGAAAATTTATTAATAGTTATTGTATTTAAAATTTCAGATGCAAATTATGGGTGGAAGTTATTGGAAGACCTGATGTAGTTGGAAGAACTTTCTAAAGTCTAAAAAATATATACATTTGCAGTTTGCATTTCGAAAAGAGTTTGGACGGGAAGAAATTACTGAAGAAAACAGCTATACCAACGTTACTTTTACCAACCCACGACTGTTAATGACGATGTAGATCTAAAATAAATAATTAAATTAGTAAAATTTGTAAACTTGTGACAACCCTAGTGTTGTCTGCGTTATCCAGACACTGTCGGCATTTACCACGAGATCAAAGGCGTCGGTATACAGTAGTATGTCTTTATTTATTATACTGTGGTCTAACGAAGAATATCTAACAAAAAATGATATTGAAATACAAAAAAAGGACAGTTGCAAACCGAGCCTCCTACGGGAATGTAACTTTGAATCACAGAGTACTTTATATACATCTGAAACTAGGAACGATCGCTATGTTGCCGCTCTTAAGTTTGAGTAGTGATGTGATAATAATATAAAAAATGATCTAATTAGTTAAAAATAACACAGCGTAATAACTAATAACATATTCAAATATTTTTTGATAATGTAATAATCACGTTCTTTTATTGTGACTAGTCTTCGCCATCCGTATAGTGTGGAATATTCTAGATTGCGATCGTAAACTGTCACTGAGTACTTGTGTACTAGCTGGTGATGATGACGTGTTCTGGTTGTGGCTGCAGTTCACGTGTACGGTACACACCTGTTCTAGGGCGCCGTATATCTGGGCATCGGTATAGCGGCCCTCGGGGTCCAGATTGTCACGCAGCGTGGCGGCGAACAATGCGGGACGCTGCGGCAGCGCGCACAGACGCGAGCGCCACGCTCGGAGACCTGCTTGCTCCGCACACACTCCATCCACTGTTATACGTCCCGACACCTTGCTAAGTCTAGAGGTAAAAGAAACAAAAACTAATAACGCAAGTTACACACCACAATTATTTGTTTTTATCGTTTTACGTGATAGAGCCATGCTGCAGTTATATTAGTAGTATAGTTGTAGCACGAATGGGTCGGCTCAACCGGGGAAGGACCACGCTCTCACAGAATACCAGCGTGAAATAGTAGCTTAATGGTGTATTTCCTATGGTGAGTTTAGAGAACTGGAGAGCCTTTTTACCGGAAACGAGGCGATCCATCTTAGTCCTCACGTGTGACAACGCATCTGCATTTTGTTTTGTAATCGAGGATACACGTAGATGTCTATGGGTCGCAGAAACCACTTACCATCAGGTGGACTGTGTGCTCGTTTGTTACCCTATCCATTAAAAAAATTGAACTATTCTGTAGGATTTATCAACGCCTTATAATTTAAAATTCAATCTATTAACGTAATGCCACTAATATCCGAGCGTATCCATAGCGAGATGCGGAGTTTAATCAATAACTGGCAAAATGAAACTTTAAAACTCCGACTTTCAGTCGAATTTTAAGAATAATTTAACAAAATCAGATCAAGATGTTGCATCAGCTTTTGAACAATATTTTACGAACATTCCGATACTGACTACAAAGTCACTGAATTCCTTTCCTACTATCGCCGTGTCATTACTCAAGCAAAATGTAAATGTCTGCACAAAATAATTTTCATTTTATAAAATATTATCAGGAGTTATTGTAAAATATTTAAAAACAGAAGGATTTCCGTTAGTCTATAATAGATGCAATGGCGCCACAACTTGCTATTTCAATTTAATATGCTATTTTTACTAATATCGAATCTGGTGTTTCCTGATTTAATGAAACATAGTTACGTCATAAATAAATAAATAAAATAAATAATAAAATAGCCTTTATTTCTACTACAATACAAACTTGACTTATGAATAATGTAGGTAATAATAGTAGAGAATAGTTAATATGTATTTTTTTTACGTAAAATAATGTATGTATAAAAATGTATGTATAAAAATGTATGTTTAAATATGACTTAGTTAATGTTAGTAGTAGTCGCCTCTGCGGCGTAGGCCTCTCCCAAACCTTTCCACATATCTCTATCCCGAGCCACTCGCATCCATAGCGCTCCACATTTCTGATTAAATATATCTCTCCACCTTTTACTAGGTCTCCCTTTTTTTTCTTTTTTTGTCTCTTGGTATCCATTCTGTTAAACGCTTGGTCCATCTGTTATCATTCATTCTACAGATGTGTCCTGCCCAGTGCCATTTCAGTAGTCTTGTTCTTTTTCTTACATCCATTATTTTTGTTTTTTTCCTGATGTGGACGTTGTTAACCTTATCTGAGATTTTAGACCAAGCATGCTTCTTTCCATTTTACGTTGACATATAGCGATATTTTCTTCGTCTTCTTTTCTCAGTGACCACGTCTGGCAGCCATATGTCAGGCATGGCAATATCGCTACTTCGTAGAGTTTTTTCTTTATATTTATACTAATATCTTTATTTTTCATTATTTCTTTCAATCCCGAGTATTTCTTCCAGGCTAGAGTTATCCTTCTTTCTATTTCTTTTTCTGTATTGTTTACGAATGACACTTGCTGTCCTAAATATACATATTCCTTTACATATTCAATATTTTCATTTGCTATTCTAATATCCTGAGGTAGTCCGTTGGTTAAAATCTTGGTTTTCATCGTGTTCATTGACAATCCCACCTTTTTTACTTTCCATTGCTAGTTCGAACACTATATTCTCCAATTCAATAGCGCTTTCTGCGAAGACCACTATGTCGTCCGCGAAACGCAAATGGTTCAGTAGTTCTCCATCTACCTGTATTCCTTTCTTTTCCCAATTTAGACGTCTGAAAATAGATTCGAGCACCGCTGAAAATAACTTCGGGGGAGATAGGGTCTCCCTGCCTTACTCCTTTTTGTATAGGAAATTCTGTACCTTCCTGTTCTAGGCGCACTTTAGCGAGACATTTTGTATATATACTCTTAATAATATTTATATATTTCTGATTGACACCTTGTTGTATAAGTGATGTCCATATAGCTTCGAATTGTAAAGAATTGAATGCTTTTGTGTAGTCTATAAAACACATAATATATAACGTCTTCCCATATTCCTTTGTTTTTTCAATAAGTTGGGTTATAACTTGTATGTGATCTACAGTCGAGTAACTTTTTCGAAAGCCTGCCTGTTCCCGTGGTTGGTTTTCATCTAGACTGTTTGTTATACTATTTAATACGATCTTTGAAAAAATTTTATATAAATTTGACATGAGACTGATTGGTCTATAGTTCCCTAGATCACTTCTATCTCCTTTTTTTGAACAGTATTATGATTGTAGATTTTGACCATTGATCTGGTGTGTTTTCAGTTCTAAGTATGTTATTGAACAATGTTTGAAGAGGTTCCAAAAGTGTAGCGATTAGCGCTTTAAGAACTTCGTTAGCTATATTGTCACTTCCTGGAGTCTTGTCGCTTTTTTTGAGATTTTATTGTGTGTTCGATTTCTGATCTGAGAATGATTGGTGTTTCTGTGTTTGCATTCAATGTATTATAATCGTCTGTTTTTTCACTTAAGAAGGAGCAGCGGCTATCTGTGGTGGTATATAGCCTTTTATAGAATTGTGTGGCTTCGTTTATGATATCAGGACGTCGTGATTGCATAATTCCCTGTTTGTTTTTCAGTTTTCCTGTCCACTCTGACTTGTCGTTCAACTCTTTATAAGCTTTACGTAGAGCCCCTGTCTTACCTATGAATTTTTCGAATGTCCTTTGTCGTATTCTTCTTTTTTTGTTGGGTAATTTTTCTGTTAATTTTTTTGCTTATTCTTGTTATTTCACATTTTAATTCTTTTGTTCTTTTCTTCTTGTATAATTCTTTTCTCTGTTCTAAGAGATCTTTTGTTTCTTCGTTTATATATTTGTTTACATGTTTCTTTTTCCGTGGCAGCTGTTTCAAAAACTCTTGCAACTCATGTTCTAACTTATCATATTGTTTTTGGACCTCTGTTTGTGTACTAACCGCTTCTATAAATTTATTTCTCCAGTAGTTAATGTTGTCTTCTGAAACATCTATTGATTCTCTAGTGTAGACGGCAGAGTTTAGCTTCCTTCTTTTTGATTTTAATGATATTTCACATCTTATCATCCTGTGATCAGAATTGAAGTTTAAGTTTTTTATTATATCGAAATTCTTTATACTGGTCGGTTGATTCGTTAATATGTAGTCAATTTCGTTAAAATGTTGACTATTTGGGGACCGTCATGTCCATTTTTTGTGTGGTTTGCATGGGAACATGCTGTTAATAAAGTAGTAATCATTTACGAGTGCAAATTCTACTAGTCTCTGGCCGTGTGGGCTTCTTTTTCCATGTGCGTATTGTTCAATATTCTTTCCTTCGTTTTTTCGAGCTTTCCCAATTTTTGCATTGAAGTCTCCAAGTAAAATTATATTTTTTGTGTGAATAGAATTGGCAGATGGCTAAGGCAGATTGCATTGTTGTATAAAAATGTTCTATGTCTTCTTTAGTGCATTGCTCTGTGGAGGCGTATGATTGGACGAGTGACCAGGTAGAGTTATCAGATGTTTGTATTTCAAGCAATGACACCCGATCCGAGAAACTTTTTATATTCACTATATTATTCTTTAAATGTTTTTTAATCAAGAATCCCACTCCATTTCTTCCGTTTGTCCCACATGTATGAAATAATATAAAATCGGTGTGTTCCTCTATTGCTTCATTTTTTCTTCTTATTTCACATAAACCTATAATGTCCCATTTTATTGACATAACAGCGTATTTTAATTCTTCTATTTTGATATCCGATATTAAGGTCCTTACATTAATACTTGCTATATAGAGATTTTGTGGTTTTTGTTTTTTGTTTATGTTTTTGTTTCTAATCTTGTTTGAGTGTTTTTTATTGTGATTTAGGAGGTAGTGGTCTGACTCCTTCACGATGACCAGCCGGCTTGGGGGAGGTAGAGAGGTTGAAGAGGCGCTTATTAATTTTTTGAAAGATCTTCCACATTTTCAGTTGGTATTGCTCGATTATTGAGATTCAGCTGCGATGGGCGTAGGAAACTGGTTATGGTGTGTGGCTTACTTTTTTTTGGTACTTGTTTTGACCTTTCGTGGTCATATTCTTTTGCAGTTTCTTTCTCTGATTCTTCAGGCGACTTAGACATAAAACGTTTCTTTATGTTTCTGTTTCTTTCTGTGTGTGTATGTACTTCGGATTCAAGTGGTTTTAGTGTCACAATTTTGTCGTAGCGTAAAGCCACTCTTTTTCCTGACTCTCTTTCGCGTTTAAGGTCTTCTTGTAACTCTTTCCGTTTTTGTAAGACGCTAGGTGTAAAATATTCTTTCAGATAAATATTCGTACCCTCTAGCGATTTTTTTCTTTTTAAGTATCTCTATTTTCCTGCTTGTTGTTGTTATTGTGACAATCACTGGTCTGACTTTTCCTGATTTTTTCCCCATCCTATTAACGTGTTCAATTTCCCATTTATGGCAAGGTATTTTCATCTTGTTATTAATGATATCTAAAACAATGGAGAGTAAACTTTCATACCCCTTTTCTGTTTCTTCGATCCCAAAAAATATAACATTTTTTCTTCTGAGCTGCTAAGATCTAAGATTTCTATAGTTTTTTGTTGTTGTTCAATTTTCATTTCTAACTGTTTTGTTTTATTTTCAAAAATTAGAAATTTTTCGTCTATGTTATTATTTATAGATTCTTTGATATTTAGCTCCATCTCTTTCATTTCTTGTTTGGTTTTTGATATGTCATTTTGTATATTTTGTAAAATTTTTATGACCTCTTCCATTGTAAACGTACAAAAACACGCCCTCTATTGGAATTGCAACAAAATGTTTAGTATTAATTGCTTGCGCTTGCACTTGCTTGCACAAGGTTTGAATCGTATCGTGTAGATAGTTCTGTTGTTTACCGATAGATGGCGCTATTGTGAGTATTTTGATTGCAATGACTTTTACTTTTTTCCTGGGTTTAATTTGAGGTATTAACATAAACTAGATTTGCCAAACCTCTTTTTTTACCTTTATTATTTGTTTGGATTTCAATAACCGGTCTAGCTGTTGATCTTGTGTGTTGATTTCTTCAAGATTTCACAATAGAAGCGTCTAGCTTTGAGTTTAACTCTCAACGGTTTTTCGGATATTTGTACGTGAATATCAATTTTGTGAAGCACATAACATTTGCCCGAAGAATTCACAACTTAATTCAGGTGTTTATCACTATTACACTTTCATTTACAAGCTTTTAGATTTAATAAAGCACATTTATATAGCAGAGCCAATGTAAACATGAGCACAGTCGCGCCCTCTCTCGCCTAGTCTCGTTAGTTACGTCATACCTTTATTTAAATCTGGTTATACATCCTGTGTATGAATATCCACTACCCCATATCTTCCCGTGGGTGTCGTAGGAGGTGTCAGAGGGAGACTTAGACAGAAGATGGTCAGCAGCAAAATAACAATAAAAAAACTGCGGTTGCCAACCCGCTCGCCAAGCGTGGCAACTACGGCCATATACCCCCACATAGTGATTGTTACAAAGAGACGGCCCCCAGCCCCCAGCCCACGCCCCGACGCCACTATTCCTGACTACGGTGGTGGCCATGGTAACGGTGGGGCATGTTGTGCTAAGAACCTCCGGTGGAGATCCGGTTGCCACCTAAGATGACTCGCCCTGGCAACGTATAACGCACGCATCCTAAGAACTGACGACAAGATACTGGAGCTGGTAGAAGAGATAGACATGCTGCGCTGGGATATTATAGGAATATCTGAGGTCCGAAGAGAGGGGGAGGACACGGTAATCCTCGAATCAGGCAACTTATACTATCACAAGGAGGTGTCGGATTTATCGTCCACAATGCTCTCGTTAAAAACTTTGTAAAGATTGGGAGTGTATCGACGAGGGATACGTACCTTATACTCAGAATCACCAAACGGTATTCGCTGCAGTTCATACAGGTTTACGCCCCAACCTTGGCACATCCCGAAACCTCGGACATCCCGATGAGGACGTGGATGAAATGTATATAGAGTCATGCATTCCTCCAAAACCTACTAAAAGGTATTAATGGGACACTTCAACGCAAAACTAGGTACAGAAAGAACGATGAGCTGAAGGTAGGGAAATTCGGGTAGGGCAACAGAACTCAAAGGGCCAATCGCTGGTCGACTTTATGGAGAAAAAGGTACTCTTTATGATGAACTCTTTCTTCCAGAAGCGACCTCACAGAAAGCGGACCAGGTCGAGCCCCAATAGTTCGACAAAAAGTGAGATAGACTTCATTATGATAGCTATATGGCAACTGTTCAGGGAAGTCTCAGTGATTGCGAGAGTAAAAATTGGCAGCAGATCACCGAATGGTGAAAGGAACACTGTACGTAAACGTTAATTTGGAGAGGTCACGTCTAATGAAGCCAACGCTCCGTTCCCATTGTGCTCTAATCCAAAGCACCATAAACTTTCAGGTCAGGTAACAAATCGTCTTCAGTGTCTAGAAAACTGCAATGCAGTAGAGGATATGAATGAAAAGCTCGCAGAAATTTTCCATGCGGTCGAAGTTAAGTTCTGCAAGACCCGTCGCAGAAAAACACAAAAACTCTCCGATTATACTCTTAATCTCATGACTGTTAAAAGGGAAATGAATCTGCAATCTTCAGCAGATTTGATAGCATACAGGCAACTGAACAGATTTCCAAATACATCGGCGGGACTTACGCAACGTCAATACAGCTCGTATTGAAGAAGCGATCGAGCGGAACGAGAGCTCTAGTCTTTGCCATGGATCTGTCTTCTAGAAAAAGCAAACGGAGCTGAAGAACGAATGTGGCAGCATCGTTTGAATGAGACTGAGAGGTTCTGTGGGCAGCTGTACACGTCTATGTTGTAGCCGCACGCAAGTGTGAGTAACGATCCAAGAGCAAGTCTTATCCGACACTATTTCGATGATATTGAGGACGGCAGTCTGAGCGAGATTAGTATGACTCTTCAGCACCTTAAAAACGGCAAGGATGGAATTATAGTAGAGCTTCTGAAAATGGGTGGAAAACTTGTACTTGAAGTTCTTCAAAAGCTCTTTAATTCCAACCTCCATCATAACACTACTCCGGAGGTGTGGAGCAGAAGTGCGGTGGTCTTTTTCATCAAGAAAGGTGACGCTTTGTTTATGAACTACAGACCGATTTCCTTTCTTAGCCGCGTCTACGTGCTATTTTCGAGTAATTATGATCAAATCATCTCGCACGTAAACTCGATGACATCCAGCCTCCCTAACAAGTCAGGCTTAATGATGCCAATACTCATAAAGCAGTTAAAAATGTGAACTGTACTTCATCAAGAGCGGACGGTTAACTCTTACATAATTTCTTTGGATGCGGGGACAGTAAAACCATTTTTTTATTATTTTGAACTGTTTTCATTTAGATGCTGCCGCCCATCTCTTGTTTTAGTTGATCTTATGCCCTCCTACGCCCAATGATACAGGGTAATAGAATCTCCTACGCCGTCACTTCACTGCAACACGGGCCTATTGATATCCGCAATTAACTTAAAGGAATGAGGTTATTCGTTTAGTTTGTTAACTTTGATTACTTATAGGTATATTATATATTACTCTCTAACTTGGATTATGAATATCATGTTATTGGAATTAAAATATGACAAGAAAGTTACCTGCATAGTTCCTTTTGCAGTTTCTTTTCCGGACAAAGGAACCTCAACTTCGAATGATAGATTATAAAACATGTTGACGTTTCACAAATGTTAATTTATTTCGTAGAAAAATAAAGAGTTTTCATTTCATTTCATGCGACACCCTTACATTATCATTATGTATTTATATTGACTATTGTATCCTTCAAAGCGTAAAACAGAAATGGGTACACTGCCCAAACATCAGCCTAATCATCTCCTTGACGAAGGAGTCCCGTGGCGAAGCTAGAGCTCCAAGCTAGGGCAAGCCCAAGATATAAATTGATAAAAATATAGATTGTTGTTTTAGCAGTTTTATAAAAATACACCAATCTTGATCTGTCTCCACGCTTCAGTTTCATATTCAGTGCTGTCAAGGACGTGTTTAACAAAGCACACAGAAGGCATACCACTGCTAGATAGATTGTATTACATATCAGCAATTGCATAGCTTCGCTGGCTTTGAAGAAAGCCGTTTGGGTTTGTTTAAGCGAAAGAAAAAAATATTTACATCCAATACAATACATGAACAAAAGTAAAACACGAACAAAGTACAAACAAACTATGTACAAAATTAAAAAAAAATATTTACATTCTAATGGATAAGAGATAAGATAATCGCTTTCTTATGGAAAGATTTAATTACGTCCACGTAAAATATTGGTGAACGTTTTAATTGTACCAATAACTGTTTTTAATTGCGATAATTGATAAGACTGAAATACACTCTTAACCTTGTGTATTATCTCAACAAAGTTTAAAGATTTCCTCTCCGATTATCATTTAACACACTTCAATTCATCACAAGTAACACTATTATCCTCCATTTTCATTAAAAATCTTTAAAAAAAAAGCATAAATTTTGAACTCGTAATATTAAATCGCTTAAGATAAGCACACAGAGTAAATAAACATTGAAACGTGAAATGAACTTGCAAACGTATTACCCGCGGGCCTCCGCTTTTAACAAATTTATTCCCATTTCCCAAAAGCCTGGCTTTAAATCTCTATACTAATTGCTATATATACAACCGCAGTTATATTTCGTTATAGAATATTTTGCCATAGGTTAGAAAGAGAGCGATCGTCTTCTCGAAAGCCCCGTAAAAAAGCCCACGCGTGCGAGGGAGACAATTATTAGCTCTATTAAAACTCATTTTTTATGACAGCAGCAGTATCGCTAAGGCAATACGAGGTCATCGGTCGACATGTGTCGAACAGTGGAGTGCGCGGGAAATTTGAAATAGTTTGAAACATTTTACGAGTTATTTTATTAGTTGATATTATTGATTGATATTATTGATTGATTCAGGTTTAATAAGGCAAGCCCGGCTTTTCGGCTTTAAGGGAAGTTTCGCCACTAAGTCCCCATGAAGTTTATCTTATTACAGTCAGACGAACAAAAATACAGTTTACTAAAGAAATTATTACAAAAAATTATTCTAACTAGTCCAACGCCGTCACAATTCCTTACCTGAACAACGCAGCAATGAGCGAGCTCTTGCCGGCACCAGTCCTGCCCACGACGGCCACCTTCTCCGCGGCTTTCACACTGAAGTTCACTCCCCGTATCGCGTACGCTGGCTCCTCTATTTTGGGAGTTGGTTCTGTCGGAGTTTGATCTTTCTTTGGAGGTTTCTCGTACTCTAACGATACGTCTTCGAAGATGATTTCTCCTGTTCAAATGAAACATTAAAAAATAAGTCCATTCATCCATTACAGTCTATAAAAGTACACTACTGAATGCAGGCCTGTCCCATAGACTGCCTTTTAAAAAGAGTTTCCGGTTCTCTACACTCACCTTACGAAACTCAACAGCATTGAAATGCTATTTTACGCTGGTATTCTGTGAGAGCGTGGTCCTGCCCCGGTCCAGCCGACCCATTCGTGCTACAACCATAATGTAGCTGCAGCGCGGCTCTACCACCGTATTCCGTTTTTGTCCGCAAATGTACAACGCATCTGTGGCCTTCTATGTTCGAAGTTGATTGCAGATGTCCATGAATTGCGGTAGTCATTTAGCATCAGGTGGACTGTTAGCTTTCGGAACACAATTTAGTTTGTCAGTTGCTTTGAGAGGCACTGATGTGACCATAGCCGATAAATATTTAATATAAAAACACATCAAGGATAAAATATACACTGTATAAAATGTGCGACCAGCTGGTAGACGAGAGTCCCTGGTCCCAACCTACCATTTAGTCGCCACCCCACAAGCCTGTTCTCACACAGATTGCCAATTGATGATTTTCACTGATCACTATCCAAACAACGGGGGATCCCCGAATGGTAATTCAATTGGTAGCACACACGTCACTAATATTTTCGCACCCCTCCGCTCCCCATTTTTAACATATGTATCGTTTAACAATCAATGCTTACCTTTACTTGGCCACTTGTCAAAGTCTAAGCCGGGGTGTTCAGCTTTTAGTGCCTTTTCGTCCACGTCTACCGGTTTCTCCGCTGGTAGATTGGTGTATTCCAATATTCTTTCAACCTAAAATGAGTAAATGAAGGTCAGACTTTTCTTTATATGCATTATATCTACTAACGCAGTTCATGGTGACAACTTCCTTGGTGAACTGCTCGTAAGCGTAGCCGATCATGTGGTTGGGGGTTGGAATTTCAGTTCAGGCCGGGTCATTTCTTTTTTTTTTTCTTGGTTTTTTTTTGTTTTCTTTATTACGATTTTTATCAAGTATGTAATTTGGTGTGGCAACCTCGTGCTGTGATATTTTTGTTTTTACTGATTGCGACTTTTGCGAAATTGTTTATGCAGTCTAAACTTATTCTTATACTAACGTGAATGAGATGGTTATACTGCCATATATGGAAGCCGTGAGGTCTTTCTAGCATATCCCATATTCAACTTTTACGACACTCATGAAACGTTATAAGGTGATGCATTCCGCCATCCTACGGTAACACTATCAGATTACCACATACACATAAACACTCACGCCTGTCACCCAGAGGGGTAGGCATAGACTGCGGACTTCCATTTGGCATGATCCTAACCACAACACACACACACCTCTCTCACCTCTTCTACATCCACATACCTACGCATACATGCTCGTCAGTTAAGGGTACTCTTAATTTGGTCCATTTTTAATTTATCGCCAATTTAATCAATAAACTTTCGCCTAAAGCGTCACTTCCCGACTTTGCCATTCACTTCTGCAACATAGATAAGCTTTGCCACGATTTCATCGTTCATTCTTTTTCCATGATCAAACCACCGAAGCATTTCTTTCTTTTTCTAGTCACAACATCATTTTACTTGTCACTACATTTTTCAGAATAAATTCTTTAAAAATAAACTTACCGATGTCATTTGGTTCTCTACTTCAGCCGTCTGCCTCATGCCGTACTGACACATTCCGACCAATCCAATCACTTGCGTTATTGCTAGACCGACGCTACCACCCATGGTGTCTGCCATAGAAATACAAAAATAAAAATATATCTCAACCTTGATATATTTTTTTATAGGATAGGGTGGGTAAGTGATCGCTGTGGCGCATAGACATCTACATCTATTGAATAAAACTATTATTTACGGATTTTATCGCGTTTAATTACTTTAATTTATTTTTATTATTATCCTGACGTTTCGGGTGCTTTACAGCGCCCATGGTCACGGGGGGGACTGAGATGTTTGACGTCCCAATGTCATAGTTAGTCCGGCTACCTTCAGTTTTTTAATATTAATTTTTGGTCCGATTTACGCAAAACGAGCTTATAGTATCATGAAGTCTTGCAGTGGTATGCTTGGGTTTGGGTTTAATTTTGTTAATTATAGGATCCCAAGCAGATGGTAGCACCCAACCATCTTCTCTATTGAAATTTGGATGTTTTTTAATTTCAATAGCTTCGCGTATCATCCTTGGTAGGAATCGGTGTTCTTTTGCGAGAATTTGTGGTTTATCAAATCTAATGTAATGGTGGGGACGATCTTGAACATGTTCGAAGACTGCAGACTTCCCGGAGCGTCGGTGCTTCACATCAGCTATATGTTCCTTCACGCGGGTTTTTATAGATCTCTTTGTTTGACCTATGTAAGAGAGACCACATTCACAATCTAGCTTATACACACCTGCATCTTGTAGAGGAATATTACATTTGATGGATGGTAAAAATTGATCATATTCCCATAGTCGCCGACATACTCATGGAGGACTTTGAGGAGAAAGCCCTTCTTACTGCTCCTGTAAATCCAAGGTTCTACAAGCGGTACGTAGACGACACTTTCACAATTTTACCATCTGACAAAGTAATTGCATTTTTAGACCACCTTAACTCCATAAACTCTAAAATACAATTCACAATGGAGTTAGAGGCAAATAATTCGTTAGCTTTCCTAGATGTTTTAGTCATCCGAAATCCTGATAACACTATTGGTCACACTGTGTATAGGAAAAAGACCCATACCAACCGATATTTAAATGGTGAATCTCACCATCATCCTTCACAGTTAGCTACCGTGGGTAAATCTTTGTTTCAGAGAGCACGAGGGATCTGTGACAGAAAACATCTGGCCGCGGAGCTTCAGCACGTCAAGCAAGTATTGCAAGACAACAAGCTTCGGGTCCCGCGCCTACGTCACAGTGAACGAGTGAAGCCGGCCACAGTCGAGCGCGCGCCTGCTCTACTACCATATGTTAGAGGAGTCACGGACAAGATTGGCTACATCTTGAAGCGAGCGTCCATTAAGACATACTACAAGCCGCTGAAGAAGATTAGTCAATTTTTACCATCCATCAAATGTAATATTCCTCTACAAGATGCAGGTGTGTATAAGCTAGATTGTGAATGTGGTCTCTCTTACATAGGTCAAACAAAGAGATCTATAAAAACCCGCGTGAAGGAACATATAGCTGATGTGAAGCACCGACGCTCCGGGAAGTCTGCAGTCTGCGAACATGTTCAAGATCGTCCCCACCATTACATTAGATTTGATAAACCACAAATTCTCGCAAAAGAACACCGATTCCTACCAAGGATGATACGCGAAGCTATTGAAATTAAAAAAACATCCAAATTTCAATAGAGAAGATGGTTGGGTGCTACCATCTGCTTGGGATCCTATAATTAACAAAAATTAAACCCAAACCCAAGCATACCACTGCAAGACTTCATGATACTATAAGCTCGTTTTGCGTAAATCGGACCAAAAATTAATATTAAAAAACTGAAGGTAGCCGGACTAACTATGACATTGGGACGTCAAACATCTCAGTCCCCCCCGTGACCATGGGCGCTGTAAAGCACGCGAAACGTCGAGATAATAATAAAAATAAATTAAAGTAATTAAACGCGATAAAATCCGTAAATAATAGTTTTATTCAATGTGTAGTGTTCGCGTAAATTTAAGAAATCATTATCTACATCTATTCTCTACTACGAATTAAAATGCAGATGCGTTGTCACCCGTGAGGACCAAGATGGAATGCCTCGTTTCCAGTAAAAAGGGTCTCCGGTTCTCTACACTCACCATACGAAACACAGCAGCATTAAGCTACCATTTTACGCTGGTATTCTGTGAGAGCGTGGTCCTTCCCCGGCCGAGTCAACTAATTCGTGCTACAACTATACTAGCAATATAACTGCAGCATGGCTCTACCACGTAGAAAAAAAATTTAAACATAGCTACTCCATTATTATTTCAAACCATCAAAGAAAGAAAGACAAAGTGTGCGACATTTCAAGTGACGCAAAATCCATGGCAAAACAATTCTCTAGTTATCATAAAAACACGCACTCACGTACTCAACGGTAACATAGTTTTAGATATTCATATATCAATGGAAAAAGTTGCCAGCATCATTCTCTTCAGTCTTTCCATTCTTCAATGTGGGCGTCTGGCAAGAGTAAGAGATTGTAAAGTAAGTGAGCTTTACCATCCTCGGCTGCATCACCACTTACCATCAGACGGGATAGTAGTCAACAAACACTGTTTGAGAAATTAAAAAAATTCCAAGGACATGTGACTACTGCCAAGCATGTAGGCTAAGTGAACCGATATAATTACAGGCTGTGAGGTATTCCTCAGTCTGTCAGTCTTAGTCCTCAGAGACGACAACACATCTGCAGCCTTCTTTCATCATCATCATCATCGTTACAGCCTCTGCTGAACATAGGCCTCCCCCAAGTAATGCCACAAAGCACGGTCCTGAGCCACCTGCATCCATCGACTTCCTGCGTGTGTTACCAGGTCGTCACTCCATCTAGTGGGGGGTCGCCCTAAACTACGCCTACCGGTACGAGGCTGCCACTCGAGAACCTTTCTTCCCCAACGCCTTCTTTGTTTGTAGTTAATTCTTAAAATCAATACTTTAAGTACGTTAAATTCTAACGTTAAAATAAATAAATAAAAACATGTGTGTAAGTTTCACTTTCACGGCAAACTGTGAGCTCTTTCAATTTCACGGCAAATTATTTATTCTATATGACCATTTTCAACCACAAGATAAAAGTTTATTTTTATAGTAAATAAACGTCACAACCCATATTTTTAGACTAAACTTTATGGTAATAAATTAAAAGGATATTTTCAACACATATGTTACAAAAGATATTGTATTGTATGTGTTGGTGTTACGCAGTGCTACGTCTATACTTTTGTTGGCCTGAGGTTACTAACCGCAATTTAAAAATCTAAATTAACATTGATATTTAAAATATTTTGTAATAATTTAATTGTAAGCTAACATATATTTTTACTAACTGTAATAAATCAAAACAATATTTTCTTTTGAACAGAATTGGTTTGTAATAGCGCCATCTACTTTATTATATAGGTAAAGTCATTGCTATCAAACAAATATTGATTGACTT
The DNA here is from genome assembly GCA_907164705.1 of Parnassius apollo. Lineage (NCBI taxonomy): Eukaryota > Metazoa > Arthropoda > Insecta > Lepidoptera > Papilionidae > Parnassius > Parnassius apollo. Next base: position 5,104,952 of record CAJQZP010000220.1, on the reverse strand, counting down.
TCAAGGTGGTACTTAAAAGAGGTGCTAGATGGCCTGAAGTTATGAAATCACGGATTGTTATAAAAGGATTGGCATAATATTAAGATAATTTTATTCAATATGGTTAATTTTATTTAATTAAAATGTTGTTAAATTATTACTTTGTTTATTTTAATATTAGTGTATATTAACCATATTCAAGGCACGGCACAAATAGGAGACTGAGATAATAAGTAACAATGTATTTTTGAAGCAAAATACTAGCAATAGATTTTTTTAAAGACAAAAAAGACAGTAGTGGAATGGCGGATTCGCACCCACAACCATTTGTGTTTGCGGTCTACTACCTCTGGACTCCATCTCATTCTCTCGCAGGCTAAATCCTATACTGTTTGTTGTCTTTTACTGTCGCTTTTTCGTTTCATGTACAAGTAACGATTCTAAAAAGAATTTGCACTTCAAAATGACGTAAGTCACTTACCAGCACTGACAAACAAGAAGAAACTGAATGTGACAAAGGCCAGATAGAGACAGCAGACCATGTCCATCCAGAATCCGAACGCCCGGTTGGTGTCGAGCACCAGCGTCCAGGCGGAGCTGTGCAGGTCCTGGAGCTTGTCGAACTCGCGGGCCAGGGTCCGTTGCCGCTCACCGCACGAACGTATCGTCGTCAGACCGGACACCGTGGCGGCGGCGTGGTTGAGACTTTGGCTACGAGCTGCAGTTAAAAAAACATGAGTAATGAAAAGTCAGCCGGTAAACAGCATATTGAAAAAACGTTAAAACAATTAAATAAGATACAAAACTGCGTTACATTCATAAAAAGATCCCTAGCTTGAAACGTCAGAGTGGACTCCATGGTTATAGCACGTGTTAAAGTTTTATACGTGGTACAAAACGTCTGGTTATATAGTAAACAAAAGACGTGTGGCACTCGGGGACTGCCGCGGTAAAGCTATTGCATAGCATTTTGTATCAACTTATGCAATTATAATTATTTTTTATTTATTTTATTTATGCAGTATTTCTTTTTCTTTGATATTAATTCAAGTTACACTTTTTGAGCGTGGTGACCGATAAGAAAACAATTTTTTTTCTTTTATTGTTTAAAATATTTTTATTATTTTACAATACATGTGGGTTTTATTATCTTACAGTAGCTGTTGGTTATTCAGGAATATTTATCAACACCGTGTCGAAGTCTGCCGAAAAGAAACGACGTTAGACGATGCACGGCCTTCAAGCCACACCTCCGTGCCCGTCGGAGTGGGGAGCGTGAGGTTTTTTTTCGTTACGGAATTTCTGGATTCGGTCCCCGCGCTCAAGGCCCGCGATAGAAGCTATGCAATAGCTTAATAAACTTTCTAAGATGTAAACTTGAAATTGAAAAAAGAAATAAATTCCCGCCCACCTATAGCCTCAATCCTCTTCAGCTCGCGACTGGTGTTCAGGAAGAGATTCCTCAGCAGATGCAGGAGGACGGCCACTACAGCTGTGGGCAGTAGTAGCCACCAGTTGACTAAGCACACGACGACAAGAATCGAAACCACCTCTAGGAAGAACTGAAGAGAAATTTTTAAAATAATCTAAGATTTGTTGCATTTCTTGTAAGCATACCAATAACCCCATTTTGTTCAATGAATGTTTTATTTTTTTATAGCATGAGTTTGACAAACAAGCACACGGTCCACCTGATGGTAAGTGGATGCTGTGGCCCGTAAACATCTACATTTATCTCCGATTAAGAAGAAAAGTGCATAAAGATTGTCAACCCTGGGGACTAAGATAGAATCCCTCGTTTTCCGTAAAAAGGGTCGCCGGTTCTGGGCTGGTATTCTGTGAGCGCGTGGCCCTTCCCCAGCCGAGCCAACCCATTCGTACTACAGCCCTAACATAGCTGCAGCGTGGCCCAACCACGTATTAATGATACGCACCTCTAGATAAACATATCAGCTATTTTTCCATGATTACTTATTCTGTCAAACATACAAACATAAAAAAGAACATATGATAATTTTAAAATTATATTAAAAATAATACGATTTATGGCACTTTTTACTAGGAACGAGGTATTCCATTTTATTTCTAAAGAATGACAATACATTCTGCATTTTGATTCTTAATCGGGGATCAAGGCCATAACATCCACTTACCATCAGGTGAATTACATGCTCCTATGTCGATCTTATTCTATATAAAAAAAATTATCAAACAAAAAATTACGATATGTATACTCTCTTCGTCTGGCTAATCTACATTCCCCAAGTTCAAACATTGTAATATTGTGATAAACCTATAAAAAATATTATTCCATAAACATTCTCACTCACCCCAAGGCAGTCAACTAAGGCGACGGGCAACAAAGTGTCCACCTGGCCCATGTCCTTCGAGAAACGATTCAATATGCGACCGGATGGATTGTGGTGGAAGAACCACATCGGTGCGTTCGTCACCCCTCTGTAAATTAAACAAGTAAATTTTTATTAAAAAAAAAAAACAATGAAACAGACTGCAAGATGTGCCAGTAGTCGGTATAAGTCCAGGATGACCATTTTGTTGCCCCCCTAGCCTAATGTATCCATAAGGATTTCCCCCACGATAAAAAAGGTATCTGACCCAGCTCATGTAATTAAGTCAAACCCTCCTTACAACTAGACAGAACCAGAATCTTTAGGTTTTTGGGGTTTAAGATATTATTTATTTCTCCAAAGATTACAAATAAAATAAAATTTACAAACACTAATAAAGGAATCCATTACGAGCATACAGAATATTAACTATAGATGTGGGTAAAACGTAAACAATTAAATAGGTTTGAACATCGCGCACAAATGGTAATGACCGAACAATTAATGTAACCGAAACATAAATAAGGGTGCGTACAAACTGATTTAGATTTAATTTTAGCTTGTATTTTTTTGGTTAATTTTCCAAAATCTTTCAGGTATTATTTCCCTTAACCAGATTAAAATAGTGAAAGTCATACACATAAAAGATATTAGGCCCTCTCCACGTTACATCAGATTTCATTTATTCATTCGTTCATACAGCATATCTATCCAAAGTTCACCGCAGAAGCTACCACCATAGATAGCGTCATCAGGGTGCCACGCTTGGGTTAGGAAAAGCCGTTTTTTATTATTTTAAGTTGTTATCAAGAAGATGCTGCTCTCTATACACTACATAACATCACTCCCGCATGACTAAGTTAAATCTTAAATATACAAACCCCCGAAAAAAACATGAACCCCTTACTTGATTAGTTAAATAATGTTTTGTCTCATTCTGACATTTGCGAGTCACTTGTTGCTAGAAAGTGACAAAACGTCATTTAACTAAACAAGTGTTTAAAAATGTTTATGAATAAAGGGGTAAATGTAATGTGTATGTATGTACATATATGTGCTATGTTTTTATATATATATATATATATATATATTACTAGCTAGTCCCCGGTGCGTCGCAGCCGCAGAAGAAAGTATTGTGGAGAAATCGTTTTAAAATTGGAACAGTTATATTCTATAATCGAAATGATTATCATTGAAGTCGAATGATATATTATAACTTCAAAATAAATTTGTCGGTACGATACAGGCGCCACCTAGTATAAGGTAATTGTACTATGCCTATAACCTTCGTGCAAGTGCAACCGATAAGTTGGCAAAGTTTTACCGCAATCTGACGAACAGTATGGCAGCGTATAAAATACGAATCAACAAACATTATTTTTTATGTTTATTATGTATACATATTTTCGTGTTTTTACGGCACCTGCTTAAATTGCTCTGCTTAACTCGTGGTTGATAAGTAGAGAATGTCCAAAGGTATTTAGTCCGCCACTTGAACACTTTCCGTTAAATTAATCCACGCATTACAGCCTATAAAAAATGAATATAAAAAATCCACTGCTGAACATAGGCTGCCCCTATAGATTGCCTCATTTAGATTTTGCCATATTTGCCACGCTTGGCAAGCGGGTTGCCAAGCGCAGTTTTATAATTTAGAGTTGTTATCAGGAAGACTCTGCTGCCCATCTCCTGGCTTGTTTACCTCTGTCGCATTTTACGACAATCACGGGGCGATATGAGGTAGTGGATACGTGCAACAATTTTTTTTTATTAAATAAATTTTTCAAGTGAGCATGATTAATGTATAGTATGGTAAATTTACTCACCTAAACATATTGTCGTGCAGTGTGATGGAGGCCCTGATGCAAATGTTGTAGAACACGACCAGCTTGTTCCACGTGAAGAATATGCAGATGCCGATGAGACTCGCGTAGATGTACACGCACTGCTCTCGTGTCAGGTGGAAATAGTTCGCCGGGATGTGTTGGAAGTCTGCAAGTTATTTATATTTACATCTTCAAAGAGAAATGTCGGTAGGATACTACAAAGCTGCAATTTCTCCTCCTAACTAGAATTTTCAGCTAAGTCAACGAGAATGTTACAGTGTTGCAAAGAATAGGTTTTTTCTTTATAATAATAATAATGTCCTCCATACCGAATTTCGGCCACGGCGGCCTGCCTCAACGGAGACTTAGCCATCGGCGCAGGACAGGATTATATTATCCGAGTGCATGCGCAAGCACAGGTGCACTCTCTATTCCCGCACTCTCATAATCCGATGGGACAGTAAACCGACACAACCAGAGAGAAATCAGGCTCAGGACCAACGGCTTTACGTGCTTTCCGAGGCACGGGGGTGAGACACCACCAACTTCCTGACTCTGGGCAGTCACTGAGAATTTATTAATGGAAAAACTGAATAACTAATATTTTTTGGCCCGACCCGGGATTCGAACATGGGACCTCATGATCAACAGTCGCGCTACTACAACCACTAAACCAACGAGGCAGAGTTTTTTCTTTATAGAATAAGTGTGATGTGTCACGACCACTTTCTGAGCGATGTGAGATGAAAGAGGACGATAATATAGTCGTCATCATTATATTATCAAGGATTTATTACTTACATTGGGTGCGTTTGGCAGAAAAAAGCGCTAGCAAGCGCTTACTAGCGCTAAAATAGTTTTCGGCCAGGACACGATTGCTACTTCAGTAGCGCTGACACAATCCGCCATTTTGCTTATTTAATTTGTTTGTTTTGAAGTAGAGTTTATAAGTTGTTTTTTGCAATATTAGTTTTAAGTAATATAATGACATGAATAGACATATACATGTTATTAAAAATTATAAAGGTAAGGTAAGTTTTTAATATGAATACTTTACAAACGTATATTTAATTTAGGTTAGATTCCTCGGTTAAAACTAACTTCGTGTCCTAGAGGAAAATAGCTACTTACGATTTGACAGCGCTTACCGCTTACGATCGCCATTTTGTTTACAAGCGCTTGCTAGCGCTTTTTTCTGCCAAACGCACCCATTGCAACTACGTAATAATAAGCAGAAATATAAAAATTACTATAAAAATTGGGAATTACCTGCTGGTGGAGCTACAGATGAATCATTTGTTCGATTCGCGCCTGCGAGTATATAAGCACTATTTTGCTCTTCCATATTAACCCTGAAACAAAATATTTACAGAATGAAATGTTTGTACAAACATAAAAAGTAAAAACATAAAAAGCTTTAATAGGAAAACAAAATCGATATTCGTTATAAACTAGTGATCGAAATTCGACCGTAAAATTTAAATTTTCAGTTAGTATATTAAGCTGTATTTCACTTTCAACCGCAGATTAAATATATAAAACAAAGACATCTAATAAACGCAAAATATAAAATAAACGCTTTTTGCCTTAACATACACGCTATATTGAAAAAGTTACGTTTAAAATAACACAAAATTTACAGCTCATTCAGTCTATCTGTCAGTAATTATTTGTTGGCAATATTTTGTAATTCAGTGACGACAATTTCTACTCTGTGCGACTGTATTACCACAGATTATTAAGGGTTTGACCTTAGAGTAGTAATATACATGCAGTGTAAAGGTAAGGAGAACCAACTCATATAGAGGAATAGTTGAAAAAGTGTCCATGTGTAAGTAGTAAAATAACACTTCAAAAACTCTCCACTACAGCGTTGGAGTACTAGCTAGAGGATATGAAATGAACTTAGCAGTTGTCGACGGAGTGAAATGTGCTGAGCTGAGGAATTTCATATTTGTGGTGACTAAAGTAGTTGATGAAACTGCAGTATTTAAAACCTCAACTACTCACGTTGTCTAAAATAATTTAGTAAATATAACCTAGAAAAAGTCGCCGTGAGACACGTTGAGGGTGATTTTTAAAATAAAAATGTTGATAGCAATAAAATAATTATTATAATAAGAATTATAGTGAAAGTCTTTGCAATAAAATGTTATAAAAAGTTCTTTAAAAGTGACTTGTTTAACGCTTTTCTACGGAAACTTTTTAATACACTGTCTGTTCTCCTTACCTCTACACTCCGTAGTAACTTACCTTTGCTTATCCTCACTCTGAGACATTAACACTAAGAACATAATACATATAAACATAATACCATACATAAACACTCACGCCTGTCACCCAGAGGGGTAGGCGTACGAGTAGGTAGGAGTAGGAGTTAGGCGTAGTAGTAGGTAGGAGTAGGAGTAGTAGTAGAAGTAGGTAGGAGTAGGAGTAGGAGTAGGAGGGTAGAGGGGTAGGCAGAGACTACAGACTTCCATTTGGTTGGCACAATCCTGACACACCTCTCTCGCCTCCGTCACATCCATATACCTACGCATACATGCTCGTCGATTAAGGGTACTCCTAATTTGGTCCGTTTAATTTCTCAATAAATCGCCAATTTGGTCGATAAATTTTCACCTAGGACGTCCCTTTCCGACTCTACCATTCACTTCTGCAACATAAATTTTCTTTGTCACTCTTTCCTCATTCATTCTTTCCACATGACCAAGTAAAAATAAGTAAATTAAACGGAATAAAATCCATAAAAACTAGTTTAATTTTTTTATGATTTCAATTTCAAAAAGCTACAATTTTATTTTTATTGACACGTAATATCAAAAAAAAAACTGTAATAAAAAAGAACTAAACTAAAAATTTTTATTGTCTTAAAGTCCTACTCCCGTAGGACTCCCCTCCCGTAGGTAATTTATGTTGCAGAAGTGAATGGTAGATTCACTTCTGCAACATAAATTTTCTTTGTCACTCTTTCCTCATTCATTCTTTCCACATGACCAAACCAACGAAGCATTCCTTTCTTAATCCTGGTCACAACATCGTCTTGCAAACCACACTCTTCTCTTATCACACAATTTCTCACACACTATGAACGTTAAATTAAATAATGTACATATTTGTAACATACTTATATTATACATGAATTTAGCTTTCTCTTTTTTCATGTAAACTTTAACACTCCGCGGACGGATCGCGCAGTATGATTAAAAAGGATTACACAGTTTTCCCTTCGCGTAATAATGTATAGACACTAGAAAAAACACAGGCTTTTAATAGCATTTACTCGATTTCACAGAGCTAGTAAATGTTGTTATTATAAAAACCCACTTCATTTATTACCACAAAGTTGCAATTTGTGTGGTTTATAACTCGTACGAATTAACTTGAGACCTGGGCCGATGACGTAATTGTCAATGTACGGTGTGCAAAATAATGCGTCGTAATATTTTTTTATTTAAAATTTTTGAGATTTGCATGAGATTATTAATAAAAACAAAATAAAATGTTCTGGCAAGGGGTGAAGTAATAAGTGATATACTGTTGCCATTTTTATATATTTTAAATATTTATTTTTTATAATATATATAATATTATTTTTAGTTAACGCGTCAAGGAAGGACAAAGAAATAAACATACACACTTTCTCATTTATAATATTATTAATTTATTTATTATACACTTTATTGCACTATAAAAAGTGTTACAGATTCGTACACAATAAAAATACAAAGCATAACAGGCGACCTTATAGCTAAAAAGCAATCTCTCCCAGGCAACCTTAGGGTGAAAGTGAATCAATCTTGGATAAGCGGAACAGCACAAACTATGTAAAATCTAGGAATAGAAGAAAGGAATATTAAGAAGGATTTATTATAATATTTATTATTCATTGTCACTGTATACGATCGGTTCTATTCCGTCCATTAGATCGTCCTCACTTTCACTCTCTGAGCTGGATTCTTCCCCTCCGAGGGATATAATTAATTCTCTCTTCAAAAGTCCAAACCAAACAACAAACAATTATCAAAAATATCGAACTAGAGTCGAGACGCGTATCCGTAACAAAAATGCTATCGGTACTGAGCGCGCACGGCCAGCGCGGGACGCGGTGCGGGGAGTCGGGAAGGGGGTCGCATTCCAGCGGAGTCTCAAGTTAATTCGTACGTGTTGTAGATATATATTTTCTCGCAATTATCTCAACAAACCGGAGAAAACTATTAACTTTTTCAATACACCCTCAGAATACAAAAGAAACCGTAGTAAAAAGTTTTTTTTCTGCATTATGAAAATATTCTACGGATTTAGAGACATGTAGATATTTTTTTAGAAGACAAGCGATCAGATATCACGACTTTAATAATTCAAAAAAGTTTTTAGGCCGATATATTTACAATATCGAACGTTATTACTGTTATTAAACAAATTATTACGTTTCACTAGGTATTAGGACTTCTAATGATTAATAAAATTGATGCAAACACTACACATTGAATAAAACCATTTATACGGATTTTATCGCGTTTAATGAACTTGTTTTTAACATGTTCACATGTTCAAGATCGTCCCCACCACTACATCATATTTGATAAACCAAAAATCCTCGTAAAAGAACACCGATTCCTACTTATTGAAATTAAAAACATCTTAATTTCAATAGAGAAGATGGATGGGTGCTGCCATGTGCTTGGGATCCTATAATTAACAAAATTAAATCCAAACCCAAGCATACCACTGGAAGACTTCGAGATACTGTAAACTTGTTCTGCGTAGATCCGACCAAAAATTAATATTTAAAAACTGAAGGTAGCCGGGCTAACTATAACATTGGTACATCAAACATCCCGAAAATTGGAAACGATTGATTGTATTGACATTTATGGGTATGAATTGACATGTCGGTGGTTACACGGGCTCCGCCCACTCCCCCGTTCTATTAAGTATGTATTCTATGTTTTATTCAATCGTAGGACTCGTTTGGTGCCTAGGAGTCAGTCTAGGTAAGAACCACCCTCTCACCCACTTCTGTCGCCAAGTAGCAGCACCTGCACCGCTGTTGTCCGGTCTGAAGGGTTATAGAAAGGCATTATAATAAAAGACTGTGAGGCATTTATGGTGTTTCCTTACCAGAAACGGTGCTTTTGAGTTCGCGTCAGTTTCTTACGTGGTAGAGCCACGCTGCAGCTATATTATGGTTGTAGCACGAAAAAGTCGGCTCGACTGGGGAAGGACCACGCCCTCACAAAATACACATTTAAATAGCGGCTTGATGCTGTTGTGTTTTGTATAGTGAGTGGAGACAACCTGAGACCCATTTTACCAGAATCGAGGCATTCCATCTTAGTCCTCAGGGGTGACAACACATCTGAATTTTGATTCTTAATCGAGGTTAAATGTAGATGTCTATGGGCCACAGCATCCACTTATCATCTGGTGGACTGTGTGCTCGTTTGTCACACTAATTCCTTAAAAAAAGGGAGGAAGATGGCTCAGTAGTGCTGTAGGTACTGCCCACATAAAAAAAGGCTCAAGGAAAAAAGATAAATAAAAAGGATTCAACACTCACCATTCTTTCAGCCAAATATCAGTAGAAGAATAGAAGACTTGAGCCAGCAAGAACAGCGTAAACAGTAAAGTCATGGACCACAAGCTTCCACCGCTCTTGATGTACGCCAGATACACACTGTTGTCCACGGACCCTTTGTTCTGATTTTCACCTGGCAAGTAGATAATGACGTGGCGAATATATCTTACCAGGTCATCACTTTAAAGAGTGTGGGGCCCGGTCTATACGGCCGGCCCCTTTTCCACGTCAGTTTAATGATCTCTAAGACATGCAGGATGTTAATTTATGCAGGTGGCTCAGAATCCTGTATTGTAGCATCTCTTAGAGAAGGCTTATATTTTCAACAGCAGGTTTGCGAATCATTTTTAAGTGGTAGAGCCACGCTGTAGCCATATTATAGTTGTAGCATGAATGGGTCAGCTCGACCGGAGCAGTTGTAACCGTGAGGACTAAGATGAAATGCCTCCTTTCCAGTAAAAACACTCACTATATGAAACACAGCAGCGTTAAGCTGCTACTTTTACGCTTGTATTCTGTGAGTGGTCCTTCCCCGGTAGAGCCGACCCATTCGTGTTACAACTATACTACTAATATAACTGCAGCATGGCTCTATCACGTAAAAATCTATCTTTGATCCACAACATCCACTTACCATCAGGTGGACTATGTGCTACCTTCCCGCCCTTTTTAAATTAAAAATAATAACATATAAAAAAATTATACTAATACATACTCTATAAGTAATAATAGCCACGCGAATAGATACGCGAATACGAAAGAGAAATATATGCACAAATTTCTTTTCTCTATCATCAAACTCATCGGTTTATATTCTGAGGTATTTTGACCATTATTACGTCAACAAATAAGTGGTAAAATTAAAAATTTTGTACAACTGACTTCATTATAAATAAAATGAGAACATCATCAATGTATTAGTAGAAGTCAATTCATCTGATGATGATCATCATTACAAACCTTCACAAGTCCACTGCTTAACATAAGCTTCCCCCAAGGTATGCCACAAAGCACGGTCCTGAGCCACCTGCATCCATCGACTTCCTGCATGTCTTACCAGGTCGTCACCCCATCTAGTGGGGGGTCGCCCTACACTTCGCTTACCGGTACGAGGCTGCCACTCGAGAACCTTTTTCCCCCAACGGTTGTCGGTTCTTCGAGCTATTTGGCCGGCCCATTGCCACTTCAGCTTACTATAGTCAACCAAATCTAAGAAATACCTTTTGACGTTTCACATTAATCATTCCTCAATAACTTTGCACCAGCGTACTCACACGATTTAAAATAAGCTTTTACGTAAATCCGAAGAATTATGAGGTTATCTATATTTCATTACAACGTGTATAGGTTTTTATCACTAAATTAAATTTAAATTTATCAAACAAAGCAAAATATTAAAAAATAACCAGTATTAACTTTTTTTACTTGGCGTCGTTTCAATGATATGTCGCTATGTATATAACCGTAGTGTTTGGATGATTACAATTGGTTGTTATGCGAATGATCGGCAAAATATTCAAATAATCGGTAAAAAATTTTAAATAATCGAATCAATAATTTTTTAATGCATTATTTGTTTAACTTAATTTTTAGTTTTTAAATTCCTTAAATTACATGAATCATGAATAAAACAAGTTTTTTTTTTTAAGTTATCAAAGTGTGTAGGCAAAAAAACTCATGTACAAGGCCGTGTTAAAATATCCACTACATAATTTCAATATCCCGCCATTTCGGTACCAGTTACTAGACTCCACAGAGTCAGTAATTCATTCTTAGGGCGATATATACGCTTGTACAACAAAATCCCAGAAAATATATAAAATTTGACGTAAGTACACAAAGTTTAAAAACTTTATTAAACTAAGTTTGTATAAAAAGGGTTATTTCAATATTAAGGAATTTATGGATGATAATAACTCCTGGGAAGGGTGATCGCTACCATTATAATTGGTTTTGAGTTGTTAATTGTAACACGCATGATCGTAAGCTCTTATTTTTTTTTAAACTAGTCACGTTGGGTTTTTCGCTGGTTCTTCCCAGGACAGAGGTTTTTTTTTGCGAACCAGTGGTAAATGAAAAAAGTGACATTCAATAATTATTATTCATAATCTATATTAAATAAAAAAGTTTCTGTTTCAATTTCGAGAGCTTGCTGTGCGTAATTTTGTGATTTTATGTTTGTTTTCTTATTTTGTGACTCGGCTTTAACTTTTTGTACGTGGTAGAGTCACGCTACATCTATATTATAGTTATAGCACGAATGGGTCGGCTCAAGCGGGATAGGACCACGCTCTCACAGAATACCAGCGTAAAATAGTAGCGTAATGGAGTGTAGAGAACCGGAGACCCTTTTTACTGGAATCGAGGCATTCCATCTAAATCCTCTGGGGTGACAACGCATTTGCATTTTGATTCTTAATTGAGAATAAATATGTATGTCTATGGGCCATAGCATACACTTACCATCAGGTGGACTGTGTGCTCGTTTGTCACCCAATGCTATAAAAAAATTCATTAAAGCATGTGCCCATGTCACAAAGGATGATTGGGCGAAAGTAGTAGAAAAAACAAAAAAATTGATTATGGATGACTTTAAAAGAGACATTAATTTCGACTGCATTATTGAAAATCAAATAATAATTAATATAAACAACGACATCCCTACTAGTTGTACTGAATGTGATTGAATAAATTTATTTTTAATCTAGTTTCAATTTAAATTTTTTTTAAAATAAAGCAGTAACAACAAATACGAAGAAACTGATAAATATTGTGTTTTAAATTTTCCGTTTTAAATTTATTCTGGTATTATTCAAACCAAACTAAATGATTACCCAACTCTAAATAATCGGTATCGATTTTTTTTAAGATTCGAATATTGTACGTTCCAATTTTTTTGTTGGCATGCTTAGTGCAATAAGTCTGACAGCTGTCAAAATATATTTCTGAGATTTGGTTGATTATAATCCGTTGGGCTATGTCAGTCACTCCGGTACTACTGCGGATATCCTCATTTCTAAGTTTATCACGCAGAGAAACTCCGAGCATAGCCCTCTCCATAGCTCGCTGAGCAACTTTGAGCGTCCTCATACGGCCAGCAGTGAAGGACCACGTCTCAGATCCGTAAGTCATCACTGGCAACACGCACTGGTTGTACAACTTAGTTTTCAGGTTTTGAGGTATACCTGACGAGAAGATGCGTCGTAATTTCCCGAACGCTGCCCAGCCGAGTTGAATCCGTCGATTGACCTCTCGGTCGAAGTTGGACTTACCTAGTCGGATTATTTGTCCCAGGTAAACGTACTCGTCAACAACTTCGATCTTAGTGCTCCCAACAACTACTGGCATAGGTGTGACATGGACATTAAACATGATCTTTGTTTTGTCCATATTCATCTTAAGACCTATCCGTTGGGAGACACTAGGTCATTGAGTATACTGCTTAAGTTCTCCAGCGATTCTGCCACAAGGACAATATCGTCGGCAAATCAAGGGTGAGTGATGTACTCGCCATGATGTTAATACCGTACTCTTTCCAGTTTAGTAGCTTGAAAACGTCTTCCAATGCAGCGGTGAAGAGTTTCGGGGAAATAACATCACCCTGTCTTACATCTCTCTGCAATTGGATAGGTTTCGTACTCTGGTTCTGTTCACGGATAACCATCGTAGCCCTACTGTACAAACACTTAAGTACTTCAATATACCGACAGTCAACTTGGCACCGCTGAAGAGGTACTGTAGCACCGCCCAAATTTCGGCGGAATCAAAGGCTTTCTCATAGTCCACATACGCCAGGCAAAGTGGCAGATTCAGATTCAGAAGTCATCGAGTCTGCGTGCGAGACGATTCGTAATGACTCTCGAAAACAGCACGTAGACGCGGCTCAGAAGGGATATCGGTCTGTAGTTCTTCAAGAGGGTGTTGTCACCTTTCTTGAAGAACAAGACCACCGCACTTCTGCTCCACGCCTCCGGAGTAGAGCCACGATGGAGGACGGAATTAAAGAGCCTCTGAAGGACTTCAAGTACCGTTTTTCCACCCGCTTTCAGAAGTTCCGCTGTAATTCCATCCCCGCCCGGAGCCTTGCCGTTTTTAAGGTGCTGGAGAGCCATTCTAATCTCGCTCAGACTGACGTCCGGGATATCATCGGAATAGTGTCGGATAAGAATTGCTCTTGGATCGTAACTAAAAAACTACTGGTCAGATCTTGATCAAATTTATATGAGACCACATGAGAAATACCAGCTCTCAAATAAAAAATCATCAAATTCGGTTCACCTAGAAAAAAGTTCTGGGTAACCAACACACATAAAACAATACAGTCGAACTGAGAACCTCCTCCTTTTTTGAAGTCGGTTGTAAAGTAGAAAACGGGTATAGACCAACTCACCTTCATACGTAGGATCCAAATTGTTGTCGAGATCCATATTGAAGGACAACTGTGAAACTACGGACATCGACCGCTGCGAGCGAAGTTTGTGCATGTTATCCTACGAAACAAAACAGAAATTTATAAGCTTTTAACTGTCCACTATTATAATTAATCTCTGAACTACTATTTAGCGCATGTATATCTTTTTAACTCGCGATGTCAAAAATAAATTGAATATAAACGCCATACAACAGCTGTGCATACAATGTCCTCCAGACCGAATTTCGGTCACGGCGGCCTGCCTCAACGGAGACTAGCCATCGGCGCAGGACAGGATTATAGTGCCCAAGTGTATGCGCAAGCACAGGTGCACTCTATTCCCTCACTCTCATAATCCGGTGGGACGGCAGTCCAACACGACCGGAGAGAGTCAGGCGCAGTACCAATGGCTTAACGTGCTTTCCGTGGCACGGGGGTGAAACACCGCCAACTTCCTGACTCCGGGCAACTACTAAGAATTTCTTGACGAAAAAACTCAATAATTAATTTTTCTGCCCGACCCGGGATTCGAACCCAGGACCACATGATGAGCAGTCGCACTACTACAACCACTAGACCAACGAGGCAGTTACATCTGTGCATATACTGGCTATTTGACTGTGCTCCGCTCTGAAAAACATAAAGAGACAGTATAATTATAGGTTGTAAAGTATTCCATCTTAGAATGTTACCACACCAATCGATCGATCAACGATCGATGGTAGAATGGATTTGTCAACGTCGAGATGCTTAATTATTAGACAACTCGCCCCGCTCCACCGACCGCATTTTGAAAGACACTGATAATGATGAGCTCATAAACACGTAGATTAATTGTCGATCGACGTCGATCGATGATTTAACAACGTTTTATCGACCAGTCTGTCGATCAGCTAAAGCTACCACACCAATGGCATCGATTGACCATCGACCGATCAGAAACATCCTTTGTCCGCAGAGGTCACAATGCATCTGCAGATATGAAATTATCTACAGGTGTACATGGAGTGCATAAGCCACTTACTATAAGGTGGACCGTTAGTTCGTTTTTCATTTTAATATAAAAAAGACAATAATCTTTTTGTCTTTTAATTTTTTTCTTCTTGTCTTCTATTTGTCTTAGTCCATTCTTACGGTGTTAAGGTACGCGAGAGAGGGCAGCAATACGTATAAGTAAAATATCCTTTTAAAGGAAAAATTCGGGAAAGTTTTAGCTTAGCACCTGATTGTAATTAGGGAATTCAATCTCGTTCTCGCGAGAACTCGGCCTCTTTTAGCGACATTGATCTCGTACGAAGAAAAGGGCGAGATCTCGCGAGTTTAACGAGATTGCACTCGAGCATAAAAACGTCTTATTCAAAGCGCGAACTGACACGGAAGGAGAATTGCGATCTGTCGGTTACCTGGCCAACAAAATAAGAAGCCGTTTAGTGTCTTTGGACATTTTGTGCTTCTTAAGGAGCTACTTTCAAAATAATTCGTAATAATGGCTTGTGATTTGAACTGAACAAATTTTTCATTTGATTGGTATATTTTGTTAATTAATTTAATATCTAATGGATCTAGTGAGTGAATATAGTTTATTTAACTGATAATAATATCTCAGTATAATAGTCAACTCAACTTAGATAATAAGTTTCTTTTTTTTTTTGACTTCTCGTTTATTACTTATAATTTTTAATTGTTTTTCCTAATTTATTCAAATATTGTGATTATTTGCAAAGAAAACACACAATACCGCCAATCTCGCGAGATCTCGATATTGGAGAGATCTTGCAGTATTGTTATACATAAACTCGCGGGATATCGCTTGAGCCCCAATCTCGGGAGATTGCATTCCCTAATTGTAATGACCTAAAATATTGTTATGATGTATTTTTATAGAATAAGGGTGACAAATGAACACAGTCAACTAAATGGTAAGATAATGCTGTGGACCATAGACGTCTACATCTATCCTCGATTAAAAATCAAAATGCAAATGCGCTGTCACCCCCCGAGGACTATCATTGATCGAATGCCTCGTTTCTAGTAAAAGAGGGTCTCCGGATCTCTACAGCTCTACACTTACCACATGAAACATAGTAGCATTAAGGTGATATTCCACGCTGGTGTTCTATGAAAGCATGATCCTTCCCTGATCAAACCGACTCATCCATGCTACAATCATAATATAGCTGCAGCGTGCCTCTACCACGTATTCACCACGTGTAATTTACAATATTTAAAGTTAAATATTACACACAAAAGCTATTCGAAAAATTTCATAATGTACTAAGCTGGGCTAACAGACGTTGTTCTGCCCTTTTTGCTAAGAGGCGCAAGGAGTTTCAATCCTAATTCTTAATAACTCAAGTACAGCGATACCTTTTGGATAAAAATTTTATTATTTTAATTATGACACCAAACCAACATATTATATAATGTGAATGAATCATTTTAGTCCATAAATATACAATTTATTTACCGAGGTAACTTAACAGCGCCACCTATCAATTTATGAAAATGTATGTATGAACCATCGTCTTGATCAAACAAATATGTTGTGTGAAATAATAGGGTTATCGCTCAAGTCTTTCAGAAGCTACACGGTCACTAACGGATGGACCGACGATATAAAGATTAGATTGCAAATATAGGTCGTGTGCCGATATACAATGCGAGCGCTGTTCAATGCTCTCGCAGGTGAAAAATTACGTTCCGTTGTGGACTGCCAGTATACGGCCGCAGTACCCTAGGGAAATATATGACGTCAAAAATCGCCGCCATTTTTGTAATGTGAGCACTGACGTTTGCAAGGTAAGGCAACAAGAAACATTATTATTTGAATGTTGTTGCTTTTAAAACTTAATATAGGAGTTTATTTGAATAACATTATTAATTAATTATAATAACAATCATTCCTGGAGGCTATTCTGTTTTTTAAATCTCTAAGCGCTGCTGTTACGTTTTTGGTCACGTGATCAAAGCATTAGTACTTTGAATCTCTATCAATCATCAAAGTATTAGTTTTAAAAGCAACAACATTCAAATAATAATATTTCTTGTTGAACAGAAAACACATGAGAAATATTTCCATTTGAAAACAGAGTCGACAGTATACTGGACTGCTTTCTGTTTTAAACAGTAACCAGTATAGCAAACTAAAAGGAACGACTTCACAGTATACCTACTGCATTGACGTCACACCTTACAGTGATCACAGTGTATATGGCAACATATCCATAGTTAGACATATTATGTTACGTCATAATAGCATTCTACGGTAAAGATTAATTCAAAAACTAACGTTTCTATTACTATCCGTGTGGTGTTCATTTTCTGTAGCAGCCATGTACACCTAACGAGATAAACATGATTAATATATCATTTCTAAAATGCACAAACTGATGACCATACAAATAACTTACTTAAAAGACTATGGTCTACTAAATATGTGTAAATATAAGCAAAACACAATAAGTAAAGTGACATTGTTTTAAATCCCATACGGCGGACGTCATATTATAATGGCGATTTCTATTTTCCATAGTAACGTCTATGATATGCGTATTAAGCGTATTAAGTAAGAAATACAATAAGTTAGGTGACGCAAATCTAAATTCAATGCGGCGGACGTCTATTATGACAATTCAATATTATTATGACTTAAAGTAGATTTAATGATGGAGCTGGAATGCCGCCATGGCTAAAAAGGCGGAAAACAAAATGGCCGCCATATCAATTTTAAAGAGTTATAACTTGGCAAAGGTTAGGTAGAGTTTGGTGGTGCTCGAATAAATGTAGGGAACAACAAGTGTCCCCGATTACGATTTTGGTGTCTAATTGTTCAGGTCAACGATATAAATGTAATATTGAATAAAACTATATTATCCATTGATATATTAATTTAATATATCAGTGATATTATCGCGTTTATTTAACTGATTTTACTTATTTTTAATTCCCGACGTTTCGGGTGCTTTATAGCACCCATGGTCACGGGGGGGGGGGCTGAGATGTTTGACGTCCCAATGTCATAGTTAGCCCGGCTACCTTCAGTTTTTTAATATTAATTTTTCAAAAGTTAATATGAAAAAAAAATAATATTAGAACAATTAAATTTTTTTTCAAATAATAGTTTACAATCATGTATATCACAATTAACAGCACAAGACAAATTAGAAATAGGTTGGTGGCGATCACCCTTCCCAGGGGTTATTATCATCCACAAATTCCTTAATATAACTAATAATAACCCTTTTTATACTAACGTAGTTCAATAAAGTTTTTGTATTTCGTGTATGTAAAATTTAGTACATTTTCTAGGATTTTGTTGTAAAAGCATACAATATTGCCCCAAGAATGAATTACTGACTCGGTCGAGTAACTGGTACTACTAGCTTGTGTCTGTTCCTAGTATTTACAGAATGAATATTACTTATTTTTGCAAACCTACTTTTATTTTTGTGTACCTTTTGGTTTGTCTTTTGGTTTTAAATCATATATTGCTCTAATAGCCCTCTTCTCAATCCCCCAACCTCGTGACATGAAGTAGATATTGTATCCCATACACATTAACATGTATCCTCGATTAGACTTCTAAGATGGAATGCCTCGTACCAGTAATAGGGAGTAATAATTGAGTCTGGCGTTACTTTACAAAGATTTATTTTATTAAGGATATCAAAAAAAGTTATTTCTCTCAATGATGCCTCGTGTTGTTGTCCGATTAAATTGTGGGTTGGGGATGTTGTTTTAATAATACACACCATTTTTTACTTATCACGTAATTATTAGCTAATCAACCTACACGGCATATTAAGGGTAAATTCATAGAATGCTATAATACATACATAATAGAACGGTGGAGTGGGCGGAGCCCGTGTAGCCACTAACATGTCACTAACATGTCAATTCACAACTATAAATGTCAACACAATCAATCGTTTTCAATTTTCATGTCAAGCGTCGCAACATGCAAATTATTTAAAAAATGATTTCTTATATTTACGCGAACACTACACATTGAAATAATACTAGTTTTTACGGAATTTATCGCGTGTATTTAACTTTTTTAAATACCCGACGTTTCGAGTTAAGAACATATGGCTGATGTGAAGAATCGACGCTCCGGGAAGTATGCAGTCTGTGAACACGTACAGGATCGCCCCCGTCACTACATCAGATTTGATAGACCGCAGATCCTCGCTAAAGAACACCGATTCCTTCCAAGGATGATTCGCGAGGCTATTGAAATCAAAAAACATCCTAATTTCAATAGAGAAGATGGCTGGGTGCTACCATCTGCTTGGGATCCTATAATAAATAAAATTAAATCCCAACCCAAGCATACAACTGCAAGACTTCAAGATACCATAAGTTCATACTGCATAGATCGGAACAAAAGTTAAATTTTAATCTATGGTAACCGCGGTTAACTATGACATATGGACGTTGAACATCTCAGTCCTGCCCGTGACCATGAGTGCTGTAAAGCGTTCGAAACGTCGGGTATTTAAAAAAGTTAAATATACGCGATAAATTCCGTAAAAACCAGTATTATTTCAATATTTAAAAAATGGCAAATTATGCTATAATTACGTGTCAAAAAGCAGCGGTAAATGGAATTTATATAAAGGAGACATCCTACAATCAGTAATTCGAAACTATTTATATTTTGTAAATATTAGAAAAATTATTAAAAAAAATATTGATGTGTCAAAAACATTAAGTCTGTCAACACAGCGAATCGGGTTTGTGGTAGTGATAATACGACGTAATTGCTTGTATGTGTGCTCCCGGCGACGCCGAATCTCGTACAATATAAGGTTGACAGCCATTCTATTGTGTATTATAGTATTCTATGGGTAAATCATATATGTCGAAAAAAATTAAACATCATAAGTATAAAATGTAAATGCTTACAACACTTTCGTGTTTCTCATAGGCGACTTTTTGTTTCTGCTTCTCGCCTTCCACGCGCTCACCCATTTCTATCAGCTTCTCGAATTCTGGTACACCGTTCTTAAGTTCATGGTATGATCCTTGCGCGACAATCTGTTTAAGAATATGGAATACATCTTTTAATATAATCGAAACAATATCATGCGTATCATGGCTCGTCTCGAATTACGCGCTAATTTGCGTATATTTCATCTGATACGAATATATACGAGATGGTTGTACCGTCATCTATTAGATGAATTTATATTTTTCTGACATTTCGTTTTTTGCTTTTGGTTTAGTAGCTTTTTACGACTGCAACGAAATGTATTTGTGTATGCGCGTTAAAATTTATTTTCACAAAACATTGGCACGACGCGAGATGCCACAGGATCGTTCGGCATCGCAAAGTTTGCTTGTCACGCCATGCCATACCGTGCCGTCTGTGAGTGCAGGCCCTTAGCCAATTTAAATGGATTTAAATATTTTTTTCGACGAAAGTTGTCATTGAATAAATGTTAAGGAGGGTTATCAGAAGTTTTACGAGCAAGAATTGTAATTTTGGGGGTAGAAGGATATTCCACGAGAGAAATAGCACGCAGAGTTGCTGTTTCATTTGTATCACGGCATAGATAATTTAGCTGATCGACCCCGCAGTGGTCGCCCAAATGTTCTGACTGCTGCTCAGAAGCGCTTTATCAGATTGAACAAATTTAAAAATCATATGTATTTTCTTCTACAGGCTGTACACACTGTTAAATCGAACTTAACTTTTTAGTTGAAACTAAAATAATTACTCCGCCGTGTAGTGGCGGTTAAGAATATCCACTACCCCATATCTTCCCGTGGGTGTCGTAAGAGGCGACAGAGGGAGACAGGCAGGAGATGGGCAGCAGCGTCTTCCTGATGACAACTGTGACGTAATAAAAAACTGCGGTCGCCAACCCGCTCGCCAAGCGTGGCAACTATGGCAAATACCTCCCAATGAATAAATACACAAACAGACGGCCCCCAGTCCCCGGCGGCCCCGCTATTCCTGGCTACGGTGGCGACCATGGTAACGGCGGGGCAGGGGGTGCTAAGAATCTCCGGTGGAGGTTCGGTTGCCACCTACGACGACTCAACCTGGCAACATATAACGCACGCACCCTGAGGACTGACGAGAAGATACTGGAGCTGGAAGAAGAGGTAGACAAGTTGCGCTGGCATATTATTGGATTATCCGAGGTCCGAAGAGAGGGGGAGGACACGGCAATCCTCGAGTCCGGCAACTTGTTCTATCACCGGGAGGGCGACCATCTGTCCCAAGGAGGTGTCGGATTTATCGTCCACAAATCTCTCGTCAACAACGTTGTAAAGATTGGGAGTGTGTCGACGAGGGTCGCGTACCTGATACTCAGAATCACCAAACGGTATTCGCTGAAGGTCATTCAGGTTTACGCACCAACCTCGGCACATCCCGATGAGGAGGTGGAGGAAATGTATGAGGATATTTCCAGAGCCATACATTCCTCCAAAACCTACTACACGGTGTTGATGGGAGACTTCAACGCAAAACTGGGCACAAAAGAAAGCGGTGAGCTGAAGGTAGGGAAATTTGGAGTAGGGCAACGGAACCGAAGGGGCCAGCAGCTGGCCGACTTTATGGAGAAAGAGGGACTCTTTATGATGAACTCTTTCTTCCAGAAGCGGCCCCACAGGAAGTGGACCTGGTCGAGCCCCGACGGTTCGACAAAAAATGAGATTGACTTCATTATGACGACCAGACGCCAACTGTTCAGTGATGTCTCAGTGATCGCAAGGGTGAAAACTGGCAGCGATCACCGAATGGTTAGAGGCACACTGAACCTAAACGTTAAGTTGGAGAGGTCTCGTCTAATGAAGTCAACGCTCCGTCCCCCTCGTGCTCTAATCCAGAATCCCGAAACCTTTCAGCTCGAGTTACGTAACCGCTTCCAGTGCCTAGAAGATTGCAATGCAGTGGACGATATGAACGACAAGCTCGTGGAAACTGTCCATGCGGTCGGAGCTAAGTTCTGCAAGACCCGCCGCAGAAGAACACAAAAACTCTCCGATCACACTCTTAATCTCATGGCTGTTAGACGGGAGATGAGGCTGCAATCGTCAACAGATTTGACAGCATACAGGCAACTGAACAGACAGATCTCCAAATGCATACGGCGAGACTTACGCAACTTTAATACTTCTCGTATTAAAGAAGCGATCGAGCGGAACCAGGGCTCCAAAGTCTTTGCCAGAGATCTGTCTGCCAGAAAGAGCCAACTGTCAAGGCTGAAGACTGAGTGTGGCAACATCGTTTCCGGGACACCTGAGATTTTGAGTGAGATTGAGAGGTTCTATGGGCAGCTGTACACATCATCGTTGGAGCCACACGCAAGTGTGAGTAACGATCCAAGAGCAAGTCTTATCCGACACTATTCCGATGATATCCCGGACGTCAGTCTAAGCGAGATTAGAATGGCTCTCCAGCACCTTAAAAACGGCAGGGCCCCAGGCGAGGATGGAATTACAGCGGAGCTTCTGAAAGCGGGTGGAACACCGGTACTTGAAGTCCTTCAGAAGCTCTCCAATTCCGTCCTCCATGGTGGCACTACCCAGAGGCGTGGAGCAGAAGTGCGGTGGTCTTGTTCTTTAAGAAAGGCGACAACGCTCTCTTAAAGAACTACAGACCGATTTCCCTTCTGAGCCGCGTCTACGTGCTGTTTTCGAGAGTTATTACGAATCGTCTCGCACGCAGACTTGACGACTTCCAGCCTCCCGAACAAGCCGGTTTCCGAAAAGGCTTCAGTACCATAGACCACATACATACCCTGCGTCAGATTGTACAGAAGACTGAAGAGTACAATCTGCCACTTTGCCTGGCGTATGTGGACTATGAGAAAGCCTTTGATTCCGTCGAAATTTGGGCGGTGCTACAGTCCCTTCAGCGGTGCCAAGTTGACTGTCGGTATATCGAAGTGCTGAAGTGTTTGTACAGTAGGGCTACGATGGCTATCCGAGTACAGAACCAGAGCTCGAAACCTATCCAACTGCAGAGAGGTGTAAGACAGGGTGACGTTATATCCCCGAAACTCTTCACCGCTGCATTGGAAGACGTTTTCAAGCTACTGGACTGGAAAGGATACGGTATTGACATCAATGGCGAGTACATCACTCACCTTCGATTTGCCGACGATATAGTCCTTATGGCAGAATCGCTGGAGGACTTAAGCACTATGCTCAATGACCTCAATAGTGCCTCCCAACGGATAGGTCTTAAGATGAACATGGACAAAACAAAGATCATGTTCAATGTCCATGTCACACCTATGCCGGTAGTTGTTGGGAGCACTATGCTCGAAGTTGTTGACGAATACGTTTACCTGGGACAAATAGTCCGACTAGGTAAGTCCAACTTCGACCGAGAGGTCAATCGACGGATTCAACTCGGCTGGGCAGCGTTCGGGAAATTACGGCATATCTTTTCGTCAGGTATACCTCAATCTCTAAAAACTAGATTGTACAACCAGTGCGTGTTGCCAGTGATGACTTACGGATCTGAGACGTGGTCCTTCACTGCTGGCCGTATGAGGACGCTTAAGGTCGCTCAGCGAGCTATGGAGAGGGCTATGCTCGGAGTTTCTCTGCGTGATAGACTCAGAAATGAGGATATCCGCAGTAAAACCAGAGTGACCGACATAGCCCAACGGATTAGTAAGCTGAAGTGGCAATGGGCCGGCCATATAGCTCGAAGAACCGATAACCGATGGGGAAGAAAGGTTCTCGAGTGGCAGCCTCGTACCGGTAGGCGCAGTGTAGGGCGACCCCCCACTAGATGGAGTGACGACCTGGTAAGACATGCAGGAAGTCGATGGATGCAGGTGGCTCAGGACCGTGCTTTGTGGCATTACTTGGGGGAGGCCTATGTTCAGCAGTGGACTTGTGAAGGGCTGTAATGATGATGATGATGATGAAAATAATTACACATAAATACAATTTTTTGAAAATTAAAACTAATTTTATTGTGACAAGTGTAATATTTAACCATCGCATGCTATATCGTCTTAACCTTGTAGTGGAGGTGTAAGTATATTCACTACCTCGTACCGTTCGTGGTAGTCGTAAGAAGCGACAGAAGGATATAAATCAAATAAATCACTCTTCCTGATAATAATGAAAAAATATCTTACAGTTGCCAACCTGTCTGTTAAGTGTGGCAACTAAGGCCTTTGTTCAGCAGTGGGCTTTTGATAGGCTGTAATTATATTATCCACAACATGCTTAAAGGAGTGTAACTTAAAAAAACTACAAAAAACGAGAATTAAATAAATAAATATTCTTCTTTTTTAGTGTTTTAGGAAAGTAGCAAGTTTGCTCACCCGGCCCGCGCGCATGACGCACACGGTGTCCGCATGGCGTGCGTACTGCACGTGGTGCGTCACCAGCACCACCGCCTTGTCGCGCAGGAACCCGCGGATGCACTCCTCGTAGATCGCTTGCGCCACCTACATTAGTTTTTATTAAAAAACTTGTGACGTATGTCACACGTTTTTTACGAGCGCACAACCCGCCTAATGGTAAGTGGATGCTGTGGCCCATGGACATCTACATTTATCCTTGGCTAAGAATCAAAATACACATGCGTTAATAACTAAAATTGAATGCCTCGTTTCCGTATCTTACGAATAATCTTACGAAACACAGCAACATTGAGCTGCTATTTTCTGATGGTATTCTTTGAGTGCGTGGTCCAGCCGATCCATTCGAGCTACACCCATAATATATCACGTAAAAAAATTACTCGCTAAACTGCGCCGAAAGGCGAAACTGTGTCGCATTATCACTTTGTTTATGTATTCTTATGGAGGTAATGTTCGTGACATGCAGGGTGCAGCACTTGCTACATCTACCTATAGGCCCTTTGCGAAGCATAGGGCCTATGGGTAGTCCCTTCATTTAAAAAGTCAGTAGTCAGTGTTGTCAAAAGTTTTATATAGTGTTAATACCTAATATTTGTCTTAAGGTAATTTCTCACGAATTTAAGCAATGTGTCTATATTTTACGTTACTTTATTATTGCAGTACGCTGCTGCAACTATCAAGACGCGAATTGCAAAGCAAACAGAAAAGCAAGCAAGTCTGCTATCTTCTTAGTTGTAAGCGCCAGTGAGTCATCTAGTTTTAACAGCGAAGGCAGTGAAAACAGGCATAAGTTTGTCTCGACCGTTCTGGCAAAAGACAATCCTCTGCCGCAAGATAGTTTGGCAGATATTACGTAAAATTAAACAGACAACATGCAAGAAACAAAAAAATTGATATGTAGTGGCGACGAAAGGAAATATATCACTCCATTTTGTCCCGTGGGTGGCGTCTATAAAATATATCAAAAAGATCATGTGGTTTCCGATCGACGACGGTATAACCATCTTGGCAAACATAAAACATTCAGCCCAGAAGTAGGGTCAATGGTGCGAAACGTCTGGTACTGCATCAGTCCGCCTGCCAAGATGACGATTAAGGCAAATCTTCCGTAGAACGAGAGAGACCCAGGTCCAACAGTAGACCTTTACGGGATGATGATGAAGACGAAGAAATTAATAGAAACGGGCGTTACTTTGCGGAAATCCATCATATTAAAGATCAACTGCGGTCAGCCACCGCAAAGTCTACATCACCTGAGGCGATGCCTCATGTAGAGGCGAAACACGTGTCGTATCAACTGCGGTCAGCCACCGCAAAGTCTACATCACCTGAGGCGATGCCTCATGTAGAGGCGAAACACGTGTCGTATCAACTGCGGTCAGCCACCGCAAAGTCGACATCACCTGAGGCGATGCCTCATGTAGATGCGAAACACGTGTCGTATCAACTGCGGTCAGCCACCGCAAAGTCTACATCACCTGAGGCGATGCCTCATGTAGAGGCGAAACACGTGTCGTATTATCGTCGGTGGTTTGTCTTTCCTAGTGTAGTGGGTAGTGTGATGGGAGTAGTGGTGCTGGGATTAGTGGTGGGGATTAGTGCAAGCAATTGAGGGAGGGCGGGAGGTGCTCTTCAAACTAGGTAAGACACATCATTTTATTATATTGAGCGGATGTGGGCGAATTAATCCTTAACAACTTTAATGAACATGAAGAAATAAACAACGACTCGTAAGAAACAAAATCCAAAATTATTTATAGAAGAAAGTAAGAATAACACTTCTTCAAACACATAAATATAGCGGATCCAGGTTTAGACGTTTGTAATCCTCACCATGTCTGTGGCTAACCTAATCCTACCTCCAAATTCATCACATAGGTTACATCAAACATCGGTTAGGTTTAAAACCAAAATAATAATATGACCTCCACACGTGCCGAAATATATCAAAATACGTTATAAATAATTAAGAGTACAACTTACTTTGGCATCGACGGCCGCTAACGGATCGTCCAACAAGTAAAGGTCGGCGTTTTGATACACGCAACGCGCCAGAGATACACGAGCGCGTTGCCCGCCCGACAACGACGCACCTGCACGTAACAAACGCTATTAGGAGAATTCCTTGGTCTAGTGGAGGGCCAAGGTTCGAATCCTCAGTTCGAGACAAAAACAATTAGTTTCTGAGATTTTCTGTCAAGAAACTTTCGATGACAGCCCAGAGTCAGGAAGTTGGTGGTGTTTCACTCCCTTGCCTCTGGAAACAAGTAAAGCCGTTGGTTCCGCGCGTGATCTCTCTTCGGTCGTGTCAGATTATCGTCCCATCGAATTATGATAGGGAGGGAATAGAGTACACAAGAAATAAATATTTAGATTTGGAGCAATGAAAGTATTCCTTCTACTTACTACTTTCTACATAATTTAAAAAAGTAAACCAGTAACGCCATGAACATTACTAATACTACTATTACTACACTACTTTTTTACGTGGTAGAGCCACTCTGCTAACCAATATAACTCTTCCAAATTGAAAACGATATTTTTTATATATGGTAAAGCCGCGCTGCAGCTATATTATTTATTTATTTTATTCTTTATTGCATCCCTAAACAAAAGAATACAAAGGGCGGACTTAATGCCTTGAGGCATTCTCTACCAGTCAACCCATGGAGTGGTGAGAATTTGACGTAGGTGCTGGCAATATAGAATAAGATAACACAATACAAATGATAATTAACTACATAATATATACAAATGCTACTACGATAACATAAACTACATATATGATCTATCCTTACATATATACAAATATATAAATAAATGTATATAATTAGTATATAAAATGATTAAGCCGCGTGAATATATACGTCTGTTTGGCTTATGGTTGTTACACTAATGGGTCGGCTCGACCGTGAAAGGACCACACTCTCATATAATACCAACGTAAAATAGCAGCTTAATGCTGCTGTGTTTCGTATGGTGAGTGTAGAGATCCGGAGACCCGTTTTACTGGAACCAAATAATTCCATTTTAGTCTTCAGCGGTGACAACGCATTTGCATTTTAAGTCTTAATTGAAGATAAATGTGGATGTCTATGTGGGCCACAGCATCCACTTACCATCAGGTGGACTCCGTGCTCGTTTTTCACCCAATGTTAAAAAAAATCATATTCCGCGAACCACTCCAGGTAAGCTAAAAACGCTTGTGTTAGAAGTAGTACACGACAGCAATCGCATGGCAGATTTAAGCCCGTGACTGGTCCGCACCCTTAACTATTAAGCTACAGTCACTTTTACAAGAGAATTTATTGAAATAATTTTTATGAAATAAAAAAATGATATAGCTGCTTACCTCTCTCCCCAACAATGGTCTTTTCTCCATGAGGCAATATGTCTAGATCACTTTTTAGCTGGCAGCACTTTATCACCTGCTTGTATCGACGCAAATCCAACTCCTGACCGAAGAGGATATTCTGACGAACCTGAAATAACAAAGAATGTCACATGCAACGACTACTACTACTTTTTATTCATTCTTTCAAATTCCATCTTTTCCAAAGTCCACTGGAAAACATAGGCCTGCCTCATAGATTTTCTTATAGATATTCGTTATATGATATCGCTATATTCTGTTCTGTCGCCTCTTACGATACTCACAAAACCGACCCGACATTGTATCGGACCAACTTAGTCAGACCTGTGGCCAGGCCAAGGTCAATAACATTTTTTTTATTCTCTAAACCATGCCCTGTCAACTAATGTATGGTCGGATATCTAGTACTTCACAGACCGTGTAGATGGCGCTGTTACAGAATTATTTCATTAGTAAAAAAGAACATAGTATTTTAAAATCAATAGATAGATAAAAAAATAAGTAAATTAATACTCCCATTTAAGAGGTTTAAAATGAATTGGCAATTTTAAGGTAGAAATATTTTAAAACAAACTTTGCAAATGAAATAATTCTGTAACAGCGCCATCTATACGGTCTATGAAGTACTACATCGACCTACGAAGCCGTCGTAGTTTATTCCATTTGAAAGAACCTGGTTTAGAGAATCAAAAAAAAATGTTATTGACCTTGGCCTGGCCACAGGTCTGAATGAGTTTGTCTGATACAATATCGGGTCGGTCCTGTGAGACTATGTCGACCTGCATAGCCCATGTAGTTTTAATAGTAAAGTAGCATAATAGGAAAAGGTCATCATTTAAAGTAAAAGTTTCTTAATTTATTTGTCGTATAATCTTAATTCTCGTAATTTAGTAACGAGACTAAATTATAATAAAGTTTTTAGAATTTTAGTTGTACAGTTCTTATAAATATATTACATTTAAAAAAATATTGTTCTTAGTGATCTACAAAGGTGACGTGCAAATACGATATGTTGGACTGAGACTCCACAGATTAAGCCGCCACTACAAGTTTAAACCAACTAACTTTTTAATATCGGCAATTTAATTTAAATTAAATTAAATATCTTTATAATGCCAGCAGCTGATCAGCTGACCGCAAGATAAGGGATACACAATCAAACAGAGGCATATTGTAGGTGCATAATAAAATATTAAGCATTCAAAATTTTCGGTTTATATGGTTATGAAATACCAATAATTCTGTGTCTTCCAATTGAGGTTTTTTTCAACTGTGTGTCATAATGATTAGGGTATGATAGGGCTAACATATCCGTTTGAAGTAAAAGAAGAGAAGAAAGTTGATATCAGGAAGATGCAACTGTCAATCTCCTATTTTATTACACTGTGTCGCCTTTTACGGCAACCACAGGATGTTAATAGGGTGGTGAATTCTCTTAAGCCGCCACTACACGGTTAAAACTACTGAGATCTCATATCAGGTTCCTCTGATTGGTGAAGAAAGGGAGTAAGTGAATACTAGCGTAAAATAACAGCTCAATGCGTTTGTGTTTCGTATGGAGTGTAGATAACCGAAAACCTTTTTATTGGAAATTTAGTCCTCAGAGGTAACAACGCATCTGCATTTTGATGCTTAATAGAGGATAAATATAGATGTCTATGGGTCACAGTATCAACATACCATCAGGTAGACTGTGCGCTTGTTCGTCACCCCAACTCACAAAAAAGTGTGCCCTAGTGTACCAAAGATCAATCATACCGAAGCGTCAAAGAGCCACGGATCCTGTGCTGCGTACGAGATGACGCTCTGCACCTCCAACTGCCCAGAGCTGGACTCCAGCTCGCGCAACATGGCTTGTAGTAGTGTGGACTTGCCTGATCCCACCACGCCCAATATGGTGGTCAAGCTCTCTGGTTTTATCTGGAAATAAATTGCATTTGCAATACGGCTAGCGAGACGAAATAAAAAATACAACAAACATCCAGAGTATGTTAGAAACTTTGATTTTAATAAGTAAACTAGTATATATTCGCCCTTTTATGGCGAAGATTCATTCACCGTATGAGAGTAGGTTCGATACCCGCCTGCACCAATAAAGTTATTAATAGCAATTTTACTGGTTGTAGAGCCACGCTGCAGCTTTCTTATGGTTGTAGCAAAAATGGGAAGAACCACGTCCACACAGAATACCAGCGTGAAATAGCAGCTTAATGTCACGGTGTTTCGTATGGTGAGTGTAGAGAACCGAAAACCCGTTTGACTGAAATCGAGGCATTCCATCTTAGTCCTCAGGGGTGACAGCGCATCTGCGTTTTGATTCTTAATCGACGATAAATGTAGATGTCTATGGGCCACAGCATCCACTTACCATCAGGTGGACTGTGTGCTCGTTGTCACCCTTATTCTATATAAAAAATTCATGTGCTCAGCTTCGAGACAACGTGAGGAAACATACATGATTTAGGAATAAAATATTTCCAGGGTATGTGGAAGTTCACCAGCATGAACTAAAGTGAAGTCGGATTAAGGTCTCTTTATATCCTTTTCAGAAATAGCAGTGGGCCCATGCCCACATTACATAGGCTTCAAATTTAACTAACTGCAGGCTTACCCTCGAACTCGATTTTGTATTCGATTCTACTACTCAACACAGAAACGAAAACATACTTCTTGCTTTTGTTCATTTTTAGTTTCATTCGTTCCATTTCGCCCGTTTCATAGTAAAACCCAGCCGGAAACTGTATATACCTTCTATTTACAAACATTATCTTTGAAACAATGAAAAGTAGTAACATTTTTTTAACTTACAGTCAAATTGATTCCAGACAGCGCTGCCACTTTTCCATCTATAGACTCGTCTTCCACGTTCCGCCAATGAGCTGTATAGTCCTTGAAACTGACGAGTACGGCTGGCTTCAGTCTCTCCAAGTTCGACTCTGATGTTATATAAGCTTGCTGCCTAGAAACATTGGCAACGGTATGACTTACCGTGAGTTTGCACTGACGCGATTTTCACAAAAAAAAAACATGTTTTTAAAACTGTTTTCTGTCAATGTATCAAAAGCGTTCATAGTCAAAGAACATGTAGTAGTAAAATATGTTTGACAGTTTATTGTACATTATACATTATATTATATCATACTATATTATATCTTTATAAACTACAAAAATAAAATGTTTGTATACAAATGTGTAGAAATATTGTCATATCGAAAGATAAGTTTTTGAATATCTGTTAAAAATTTTACACAGTTTTCGTGAGTGCGAACGCCACCATCAACAAAATATGTTATGTGATTTATTTTATGAGATTTGTTTCAACACATTACATATTGGATGTTTCTCAGTGCAAACGTACTGTAACATACAACAAAAACTTGTTTCATACAAGAAATAAATTAAAAGCAAATCAAATATTATAGTTTATTTAATCGTTATAACTTAAAACAAATAATAGTAGTAGTAGTAGTAGTAGGCAATATAATAATATAATATTATTATACTGGCAAACAAGCGATCAACCTGATGATAAGTAGCTGATGCAATCCGTGGACATCTGCAAATTTAGATGATAATATTCAAGGGTGACACCTTGAATATTGAGATGTCCCCCACAACGTCAGCTCTTCAAACTAGTACATAGCTGTGTTTAGCAAGATAAATTGGAATTATTTATGTTTTTTTTTAAATGTACCCTCAACCTAGGAGTTTCTCCCGTTCTTTGATACAAAAATACTTTTGTCACTGGTTAAAAGCTACACAGAACAGTGTTGCTTTCAATTAGTGAAAGAATTTTAAGAATCGAATTAGAAGTTTTAGAGACGTTCCCTTACAAACAAACTATTACACTTATAAACTTTACTTCTTTATAATATTGTTACGAGCTTAGGGTTCGTGACAATAAAAACTGCCGATTGAATTACCAAAATTGACAATTTAATTTACTGAACACGAATTAAAACTTTAATCACACAAATAATTAGTCACACTTAACACTTTAGTTCATTTTATTTCACTCCGAAAGCTATGCTCGTATTGCCAACCAATACTGCTCCGGCCGAGGCCCTAAACGGCTTTATATAGGCCTTTTACACCGAATTTTCCAGAAAGCTTAGTTCTTCTATTCAATAATAGATGGCGCTAGTACCATGTACCAGACATCAACTGTGGCGAGCAACAATAGGTATATTGGTTTGTTAGTGGACCGTGCTGTCGCGGTGTAAGAATATCCACTCCCTCCCTACGTCGTCCCATAAGTGTCGTAAGAGGAGACAGAGGAGATGACGGAGAGACCCACCCCGCCTTCGATGGTGTGGATCCTCACGTGGCAACTTCAGCAAATATTAACCTAATGAAGCAATCTACGAGAAGGACTGTTTAACAGTAAACTTTGATAGGCTATAATGAATTAATGAATGAATAATATTAGCTATTCTAAGTCTAAAAGAAATTAAGATGCATGTATTGATTTAAGGAAAGATAGAGTATATTGATTAAAACTACTTTTACGGATATTACCGCGTTTATTTTACTTTTAATTACTTTTATTTTTAATTCCCGACGTTTCGGGCGCTTTCCCGCACCCATGGTCACGGGGGACTGAGATGACTGACGTCCCGATGTCATTGTTAAACCCGGAGTACCTTCAGCTGTTTTAATTATTGTTTATGGTCCGATCTATGCAAAATGAACTGACTATGTCTTGAGGTCTTGCAGTGGTATGCTTGGGTTTAGTTTTAATTTTATTGATTGTAGGATCCCAAGCAGGTGGTAGTACCCAGCCTCCTTCTCTATTGAAATTAGGATGTTTTT
Organism: Parnassius apollo; assembly: GCA_907164705.1. NCBI lineage: Eukaryota > Metazoa > Arthropoda > Insecta > Lepidoptera > Papilionidae > Parnassius > Parnassius apollo. Next base: position 5,072,276 of record CAJQZP010000220.1, on the reverse strand, counting down.
TAATTTCAATAGTCTCACGTATCACCCTTGGTAGGAATCGGTTCCTAATTTCAAAAGGACGCCCCAACGCGTGTTGGCAAACTTCACAAGTCTACGAAATATATTTTTTTTCTAATTCATCAGACATGCAGGTTTCCTCACGATGTTTTCCTTCACCGCCAAGCACGTGATAAATCAGCACTTAAAATTCATCATCATCATCATCATTACAGCCCTTCACAAGTCCACTGCTGAACATAGGCCTCCCCCAAGTAATGCCACAAAGCACGGTCCTGAGCCACCTGTATCCATCGACTTCCTGCATGTCTTACCAGGTCGTCACTCCATCTAGTGGGGGGTCGCCCTACACTAAGCCTACCGGTACAAGGCTGCCACTCGATAACCTTTTTTCCCCAACGGTTGTCGGTTCTTCTAGCTATTTGGCCGGCCCATTGCCACTTCAGCTTACTAATCCGTTGGGCTATGTCGGTCACTCTGGTTTTATTGCGGATATCCTCATTTCCGAGTCTATCACGCAGAGAAACTCCGAGCATAGCCCTCTCCATAGCTCGCTGAGCGACCTTGACCATCCTCATACGGCCAGCAGTGAAGGACCACGTCTCAGATCCGTAAGTCATCACTGGCAACACGCACTGGTTGTACACTTTAGCTTTCAGAGATTAAGGTATACCTGACGAGAAGATGCGTCGTAATTTCCCGAACGCTGCCCAGCCGAGTTGAATCCGTCGATTGACCTCTCGGTCGAAGTTGGACTTACCTAGTCGGACTATTTGTCCCAGGTAAACGTACTCGTCAACAACTTCGAGCATAGTGCTCCCACTTAAAATTGCAATTAACAATTTCATTGGTGCCGGCGGGAATCGAAACCGTGTGACTCGTTGTTCGTGTGTTCCGTTATATTTATATATAAATAAAAAAGGAACATACCCGTTGCCAATCTTCTCAAATACTCCATTCGTATGAACAGCATTCGTACTGTCTTCTATCTTCACCAGATTAACGTTGTCCTCATTATTCACCTCAGGGAGCAATAGGAACTCCTGCATTCTTTTAACACTGACATACGCCTCCAGGGTAAACGTAATAGCCATGGGAAGAAAGTCCACCAACGTGTACTTAAGTATATCGTAGTAGGAGAAGATGACGAAGACCTTCGACGCTGTGAGGTCGTTTTGGAAGGAGAGGAAAGAGATGATACTGATGAAGATTGCCACTTTAGTGTTGAGTTTCACGCAGGATATCATCACGGCGCGGAGCCACGACATTTTCTTGATTACGTTCATTTCTTTTCTGCCAAAAAAAAAAAAAGCTTTATAATGTAGACAGTGCGGCCATAAGCTATTGCGCCCTCCTTTCACCCAAGGAGGGTCGTGTCCGACGACCTACGACTTAAAGATCTCTCGTTAGATCGTTAAGCCAATCCCAAAAGGTGGTGTTTAGTGGGTAAAAGTCTCCACATAACCACGCAGCCGGCTGCGTGGTATGCTATGAGCATTCACCACCTCCCTCCCCCGTTACCGGAGGGTTGCCCTTATTTGCTTCGGGCGCAAAAAAACCATAAGCTACAATACGTATAGCATAAAGAGAATCTCACATTGTAGAACTAAAGAAAACCTTTTATATCTGCAGTATAATCAGGTTGGTACGATAGGGGGAGGACCACGTTCTCGCATAATACGAGCGTGAAATATCAGTATACTACTGCTGAATTTTAAATAGTGCGTGACGAAAACAGAATACTCTTTCTACTTATGACTTTAATATTTACAACGCATCTGCATTTTGATTCATGATCAAGGATAGACGAATGTGTATCTGGTTCACAGCGTCCATTTACCAACACGTGGATTGAAAGCTCATGTCCGAAACCTCTACCTGTATAAAAAAGTGTCATTGTTTTTTTATAGAATAAGGGTAACAAACGAGCACACAGTCCACCTGATGGTAAACGGATGCTGTGGCCCATAGACATCTACATTTACCCTCGATTAAGAATCAACAGATGCGTTGTCACCCGTGAGGACTAATATGGAATGCCTCGTTTCAAGTAAAAAGGTCTCCAGTTCTCTACACTCACCATACGATACACAGCAGCATTGAGTTGTTATTTTATGCTGGTATTCAGTGAGATCGTGGTCCAACCCCGGTTGACCCGACCCATTCGTGTTATACAATACATAACCATAACAAAACATCAGCGTGTCATTTGTCTATGAAAAACAAAAACGGAAGAAATTTAAGAGAAGTAAATTCCGTTCTTGCTTATTTCTTTTAGACTTCTCAACTCGTCCGTGTGCACGAAGCACCAGCGTGGTCGTACCCCGGGAGAGCCGATCCATTCGCGCAATATATATATATATATATATAGCTGCAACGAGGCTCCACCACATTTAAAAGCGTGCTGTCGCTTATGTAATTTGCCATCAACATGCTGAAAGAAATTTTAACACGTACTTTCTTGCCTGCCCGATGATCCTAATGAACGCGTTCTCCCAGGCGTACATCTTGATCGCTTCTATACTCTGTATCACTTCATTCATGAGACGAATACGATTGTCGGTCCGCACAGCCGTCTGGCGACGGAGCTTACTTGAAATGTTGCCAAGGTATCCTGAAAAGTTCATGCAAAATAAACTAAACTGTTTCAATGCAATGTTATTGATATTAAAAATTAGACTTTTAATATCACCATTCGTGATTATTTTATATTATTCATTTTTAAATTATGCCCAATGTCTGCTATTACAGCAATTCTAGAATCCAGTTAGATTTGCCTAGTACACGGTTTACGGTGCTTTAATATTAGATGTTACGTCGTACACAGGTACTTTTTATAAAGAAATAAATACATTTCATGCACACATTACGCGGCAAACCTCCCGATACCATCCACACCATCTGGATGCTTGGCGGTCCACCACTGTACGCTTCAAAAGGAGTTTTCTTCTGCGTACGACCTCTCTGTGAAATAGTTTACCAATGGCGATTTTTCCGGACCGATACGACCTGGGGACCTTCAAGAAAAGAGCTTACTCCTTTCTAAAGGGCCGGCAACGCACCTGCAACTCCTCTGGTGTTGCGGGTGTTCATGGGCGACGGTAGTCACTTAACATCAGGTGAACCGTATGCTCGTTTGCCCCTTCTTCTATAAAAAAAAAATCAAAATAAATTTTGATATTCAAAATATATTTTTACCGTTGTCTCGTTATCATCATCATTATCATCATTACAGCCTATCAAAAGGTCACTGCTAGACACAGGCCTTCCCATAGATTGCCTCATACAGAGTATATTTGCCTTAGTTGCCACTAGACATGTGTAACACTGCGCTACGCCGCGCGATTGCGCCAACTCTGTTAACTGCGCCGGATGTATTAACTCCCTTCTTCAAAGTGTGTTGGCGCACAACGTAGGACCGGCAAATCTGAAAGGTTTCAAATAGCTCATAGAATACAGAGCAATGAACATAACAAAATATAAACGATCTCATTCGTTCTCTCCCTCACTCACTCGCTTAGTGAACATAGAGTCAACGCAGGTCGGGCGCTGTGCGCTGTATGTGCTTAGAACATAGAATACTATACATACATAATAGAACGGGGGAGTAGGCGGAGCCCGTGTAGCCACTAAAATATCACTAACATGTCAGTTCACACGTATAAATGTCAACACGAGATGTGTTTTGACGTTACAATCGTTTCCAGATTTCCCATGCAAATTATTTAGAAAATGCCAAATTGGACGCTATTTACAAATAAAATATGTCTTAAAATCTGTCTGCCAACACAGCGAATCGGGTTTGTAGTAGTGATAATACGACGTTATTGCTTGTGTGTGTACTTCCGACGACGCCTATCGTCGTACAAAATAGTCGCCATTCTTCATGACTACTATGAGGATAGTGCGCTTTCATTTTGTTGGATTATGACGCAATTTTGAGTTAGCTGAGCTGAACTACCCATGTCTAGTTGCCACGTTTGGCAGACGGGTTGGCAATCGCAGTTTTTATTTTATTTTCTGGGTGTTATTACGACGACGCAGTTCTCCATCCCCTGATTTACCTTTGTCGCCTCTTATGAAACCCACGGGCAGACACTGTGCGGCAGTAGTGGATATTTATCCACAGTTAGGTGTCGAATGTTTTCTTCAATTATATATGAGACTTAATGAATTTATACTCTTAAAGTTTAAGCCGTTAAATTAAATAAAATCAGTAAAGTCTATCAACTAGTTTTTTCGTGGTAGAGCCATACTGCTGCTATATTAGTAGTATAGTTGTAGCACGAATGGGTCGGCTCTACCGGGGAAGGACCACTCACAGAATACAAGCGCAAAAATAGCAGCTTAACGCTGCTGTGATTTGTATGGTGAGTGTTGAGAAACGGAGAACCTTTTTGATATAATACTAGTTTTTACGGAATTTATCGCGTATATTTAACTTTTTAAATACCCGACGTTTCGAACGCTTTACAGCACTCATGGTCACGGGCGGGACTGAGATGTTCAACGTTTTATTCCGATCTATGCAATGTTAAATTTTAATCTATGGTAACCGCGGTTAACTATGACATATGGACGTTGAACATCTCAGTCCTGCCCGTGACCATGAGTGCTGTAAAGCGTTCGAAACGTCGGGTATTTAAAAAGTTAAATATACGCGATATATTCCGTAAAAACTAGTATTATTTCAATGTGTAGTGTTCGCGTAAATATAAGAAATCATTATGTAAACCAGGAGAACCTTTTTACTGGAAAGGAGGCATTCCATTTTAGACCTCACGGCTTTGAATTTTGATTGGTAGTCGAGGATAGATGTAGATGTCTATGTGCCACAGCAACCACTTACCATCAGGTGGACTATGTGATCGTTTGTTACACTTCTCCTATAAAAAAACCAACTGTGTGCATCACTGACTATCACTTATAAGTTAAAAATAGAGAAGTACAGGAAGCAATAGAATTAGTTAAAACCTACCTTGCAACGGTATAAACAAAAGCAAAAAGGAAACTCCAATAAGCGTGGCGACACCGATTTGGCGATACATGAGGTAGACGATGAGCACGCTCTCTATGGGCGTCCGGACCAGGTCCACCATGAACAGGCTGGCCATATCGAATCTCTGGGCGTCCGTGGTCAAAAGGTTGATTACGTGGCCCGCCAGGCCTTCGGACGCCTTGCCTCCGGTCGTCAGGTCCAAACGGAGAAGCTGGCGATGCACATATATCACTGTCACTTTCTTAAATAATAGAATACTTTTATAATACTGACTGCGACTGCTTAACATGTGACTCCAGGTTCGTATTCGCACCCGGGTAGGATGAAAATTTCAAGAAATCCACAATAGTAGCCAGGAGCCGGAAAGTTGGCAGTGTTTCACCTGATGTCTCCGGTCGTGTCGGAATACCGTTCCATCGAACTATGAGAATGAGAGAATATAGAGCACCCGTTTTTACGCACACACTCGTGCTCTGTAACGATTGCTCGTCGTGACCGAAATTCGGTTTGCAGGACATTATTAACATACGAACCAGTGGCGTAGTGTAGGATTTTTGCTTAAATGCTACCACTGGCTGTAATGCTACCAACCGCGGGTTCGATTTCCGCACGAAACAAGTATTTGTATGGCCTACGAATATTTATTATATAAAATTGAAATGACAAAGGAACTCACAGTCCACCTGATGGAAAGTGGCTACAGCAGCCAATGTCACAACGCTGAGGACTTAGATAGAATTCCTCACAGACTAATATTATACTCTCTCTACGTGATATTGTACTGGCCCGAAACCAGAAGAAAGTTGTGCACGCAGTGCTGATTAACAGCTGAAATAGGTAAGCGGGGATAAAATGGGAGGGCACCGTTTTAGGACCACCTCTAAATTTGTTGTGGAATCGTCTACCATCGGCGATTGTTCCGGTCCGTTACGACTTATGGACCTTCAAGAAAGAGTCTACTCCTTTATAAAAGGCCAGCAGCGCACCTGCAATTCCCATTAGTGTTGCAATTGTTCATAGGCGGTGGTCGACACTTACCATCAGGTGAGCCGCATGCTCGTTTCCTAAGCTATTCTATAAAATAAAATAAAATCTTCTTTCGATGGCCAGCTGGAAAGGCCACTAAGAAACAGATGACCGACAAGGACGTTTGTTACTTCTATAAAAATACAGTATAAAATCGCTTAGCTATGAATAGTCTAAAAGCTGATACCAACTACAATAACTCCCACGAACAGATGCTCAAAATTCCGCTCAAAACTACAACTGCTCGGGGCAAACGGAGCAACAAGACCAAGGCAACCCCTGCCACGCTATCCTTAAATTTCTGCAATATCAGGCGACTTCACTCTAACCTAAACGCCGTCCACTACCATCTCGTGACGGCGAGGCCGGCTCTGCTCTTTCTGACCGAGACGCAGGTGTCCTCTCCGGCTGATGTCTAGTATCTCTCCTACCCAGGGTACAAACTGGAACACTCCTTTGTGCCTCGGGCTGGATTTTGCGTTTACGTTAGAGAGGACATCTGTTCTCGACGCCTTGGCAGACTTGAAGGTTCGGACCTGTCCATCCTTTGGCTACGCGTAGACAGCGACGACTATCCGCGCGTCTACGGGTGCCTCTATAGATCCCATAGCGGTAATTCCGAAACAGACCGACTCTTTGACCACGTCCAAATGGCTACAGATTCGTTGCTACAGCAGATCCCCTCCGCAGAGATTGTGATCCTCGGCGACTTTAACGCCCATCACGCCGAATGGCTTGGTTCACGCTTAACCGATCATGCGATGAGATCTGTTCATGATTTTGCCTTGGCATATGGTCTGACACAACTGGTTACTTCGCCTACGCGGATTCCAGATGTGGAGAATCATGCACCTTCCCTGTTGGATCTTCTGCTGACCTCTCACCCGGACGGATATCAGATTTCCGTCGACGCCCCTTTAGGCTCCTCGGACCATTGTCTTGTCCGGAGTGTGGTGCCACTCACGCTGAAATCGCAGCTACATTCTGCACGCTGCCGCCGTGTTTGGCACTATAGGCCAGCCGATTGGGATGGAATGCGGTCTTTCTTTGCATCCTACACTTGGGGGGCGGGTTTGCTTCTCGCCAGACAATCCCAACATTGTTGCGGATTCTGTCGTTGATGTGGTACTTCAGGGTATGGAACTTTTTATTCCTTCCTCTGTGGTGCCCATTGGAGGCAAATCTCAGCCATGGTTTGGTCGCTCCTGTAAAATAGCATCATGCTATATGCAGGAGTGCTACCAAGCCTGGATTGACGCATCAACGTTCCCGGGTTGAAAACACCAGCGCTCTAAAAAAAAAGTATAATTCCGCCTCTAGGTCCTTCAAAAGAGTCATTGCCAAGGCAAAGTCAGAGCACATAGGCAGAATTGGCGAGAAACTAGTTCGCCTTCCTTCTGGAACCCGTGCATTCTGGTCTCTCGCCAAGGCTGTCCAGGGGAATTTCTGTCAGCCACTCTTCCATCTTTGCACAGGGAGGACAACTCACTGGCCCATTCCGCAAAGGAGAAAGCCGATCTGCTAGGCTCTTTCTTTGCGTCTAACTCGACTCTCGCTGACGGAGGGAGTACGCCGCCGACCATCCCGCGGTGTGAGTGCTCCATGCCGGAAGTGCAGTTTACACAGCACCCGGTTCGCAAAGCACTCCTCTTCCTGGATATCCACAAGTCGAGTGTGCCTGACGGTATCCCCCCAATTGTGCTAAGGACGTGTACTCCAGAGTTGGTACCGGTCTTAACTCGTCTTTTCCGGTACTCTTACTCCCTAGGCGTAGTCCCAAAATCATGGAAGACGGCTTTCGTCCACCCGATCCCTAAAAAAGGCGACCGCTCAGACCCGTCCAACTACCGGCCTATCGCCATCACCTCCTTGTTCTCCAAAACAATGGAGTCCATTGTCAACTGCCAGCTCATGAGATACCTTGAGGATCACCAGCTGATTAGTGACCGCTAATACGGTTTTCGCCGTGGTCGATCAGCTGGTGAACTTGTGGTCTATCTAACTCATAGATGGGCGGAGGCAGTAAAGTCCAACGGGGAGGCATTGGCCGTTAGTTTGGACATTGCGAAGACCTTCGATCGTGTTTGGCACAAAGCGCTTCTTTCGAAGCTCCCTTCCTATGGTCTTCCCGAGAAATTGTGCGATGGATCACCAGCTTTCTTGCAGATCGGAGCATCAAGGTCGTTGTAGACGGTGCAAGCTCCGATTACAAGGCTATTAATGCTGGTGTTCCCACAAGGTTGCGTGCTATCGCCAACGCTGTTTCTTCTGCATATCAATGATATGTTGCAATCCCGTAACATGCATTGTTATGCAGATGACAGCACTGGTGATGCTCTGTACACCGGCCGTGCCAATATTTCTCGGGAAAACGTCTCCGAGTACCGGGACAAACTTGTATCTGAAGTCGAGTCTTTGCTGCACAGAGTCTCGGATTGGGGGGCGCCTAAATCTAGTCCAGTATATCCCCCAGAACAGCAGTGAAGACACAAGTTTGCGCGTTAACCGCTAAAAAGAACCCCTTTGTCGTATCTCCCTAGTTTCAAGGCACTCCCCTTGTTACCTCAGCCATTATCGGTATCCTCGGCATCGACAAATCAATTGACGTGCAGTTTCGTGGTCACTTGGAAGAGAAGGCCAAACTGGCCTCCAAAAAGCTTGGCGTGCTCAGCAGAGCGGGACAGTATTTCATGCCGGCACACCGCCTGCAACTTTACAAGGCGCAGGTTCGTCCGCACATGGAATACTGTTTCCATTTCTGGGCTGGGGCCCCCCAGTACCAGCTCCTTCCACTTGACCGTATCCAGCGTAGAGCGGCTCGAATCGTCAACGACCGAGTGCTTTCCGATAGGCTCGATTTACTGGCGCTGCGAAGAGATGTTGCATCTCTTTGCACTTTCTTTCGCATATACCATGGGAGTGCTCTGAGGAATTGTTCGGTTAATCCCAGCCGCCAAATTTCGTGAACGCACTACGCGGCAAACGTCCCGATACCATCCACACCATCTGGATGCTTGGCGGTCCACCACTGTACGTTTCAAAAGGAGTTTTCTTCTGCGTACGACCTCTCTGTGGAATAGTTTACCACCGGCGATTTTTCCGGACCGATACGACCTGGGGACCTTCAAGAAAAGAGCTTACTCATTTCTAAAAGGCCGGCAACGCACCTGCAATTCATCTGGTGTTGCGGTTGATCATGGGCGGCTGTAGGCACTTAACATCAGGTGAGCCGCATGCTCGTTTACCCCTTCTTCTATAAAAAAAAAGATTGGACGGAAAATCGTTAAGGTGATACCTCTAAAATTTGGTGGTTTTTCTATTTCACATATTTTTTAAAATTTTAAAGATTACAAACCAAAATTTTCGACCTTGGATTGCGTAAAAGGAAAACATGATATCATGAAATTTTCTCGATAGAAAAAAATTCCAAAGTAGGCTCTAATTAGTTACATTTTTCCATGACACCACAATAATTTTACGAATAAGTTCATGGAATTATTTTTAAGACATAGTAAATAATCATATCTTAGTTCTCATAAATATCATTTTTTTATCCATAACATAGTTTTGTTAAAAAAAAATGTTGTTTGGTGATTACTTAGTTTTTTCCGAGCGTGTGCTCGTTATAGCTATCTCATAATCTGCGTATTATGAAGTCATTGCATCGCTTTCATTTTGACACTCCCTCAGTCGTCCGTGAGCTTCACCGACAAAGGAATTAGCCACGCCCCAAAAACTACGTTTCATTTCCAAGGTATCCTCTTAGCCGGATAAGTCGATGCAAACAAAACGAAACCGCGACAAATTCGACCCTATGACCTGCAAAGTAAAAGTAGAAATGAATTGCACTTACCTTTCTGTATATGAGAGAGCAACACGCAACCCTTATCTGCATACTCATGGTCAGCAACCAGAGTAACATCGGATGTATCATACTGGCGTTTATTGCCATTAATCTGTAAAGATACGAGTAAAAGTAAAGTAAAGTTACAGCATATATACGTCCCACTGCTGGGCACAGGCCTCCCCTCATTTCTGAGTGGGTTTTAGGGAAAGGAAGTGTCCGCCGTGCTGCCCTAATGCGTGTTGGCGAACTTCACATGTCTTCGAAATATTTTTTTCTCTTATTCCTCAGACATGCAGGTTTCCTCACGATGTTTTCCTTCACCGCCACGCACGTGGTAAATCAGCACTTAAAATTTGCAATTAACAATTTCATTGGTGCCGGCGGGTATTGAACCCGGGTTACTCGCGTTCTGTTCTATTTACAGCGAGCGTTAACCATCTGAGCTACCACATCGAAGATACGAGGTCTTCGATTAAATTAAGATTCTATACAGGCTATAATTCCTATCTTGAAAACCAGCCATTTTAGTTCTGCGAATTTTTTAAACGTAATGGGTATTAGGTCTTTACTAATAAAATTGCAGTTCTTTATGAAATATAGTAGTTTTTATTTATATTCAAAGTAATCACAACAGCCTCTTGAGTATTGAATTTTTTTCCCGTCAAAAAGCTATCCAAATTCTGGCAAATGTAGAAGTCTGTAGGCACAAGATCTGGTGAGTACGGCGGATGACGGAGAGCTTTTTTTTTTAAGCATTGTTACAATGCGGTTTTAAATTTCTTCTTTTGTGTGACTGTTGAGCAGTGCAAGGCACTTCCCGACGCATACTTCGCGCTGGCGATCATTCGTCAAGCTTTTTTACTTTGTCAATTTGACACAAATTGACCAATATTGTTTTGATATTAACGTCGAAAACTACTGCTAAATCAGACGTAGATTGAGGAGAAGCAGCTTCCACAAGCACCTTTAATTCGTCATTGTCAACCAAAGTTTTCGGACGAGCACGGCGTTCATTTTTCAGGTCAACATTTCCAGAACGGAAGCGGGCAAACCAATTACAGGTGGTGCGTTCGTTTATAGTATACGCTCCGTAAAAGTTGTTGATGTTGCGTACCGATTGTGCCGCGTTACTGCTACAACGGTACTCATATTCCATAATTACTCGAATTTTTAATATATACATTATGACGAAAAAGATTCAAATGCGATGAAAATATTAAGCTAATCAATAAACAAACGACCCATTTACAAAAAGAATTCCATGTTTTTAAAATAAAATTAATTTGAAATTAGAATTCTTAGCCAAAAAAAATATTTTGATTTGAAATACTGCAGAACGTTTATAGGTAAAGACGTATTATGAAAACCAATTGTCCGTAGTATAGCATCTCTAAAACTCAAAAATGGCTCGACTGATTTTGTTGATGTTTTGTGTATGTTTGAGTGGGTCCCAGTATGGTTTAGTTTCACAATTGAATCCAGTATGTGACACTGTTGTAGAGATCCAGAGATCACCCGTGCGAAGCCGGAGCAGCTCGCAAGTAGTAATCAAAAAAAGTTCTAAATTTTTACTACTATAAACCTTAACATATTTGCGCAGCGTTGAAGTATTTCAACATCACTGATATTGCAATACATCTACAGAGTAATACAAAACATAGACATCTTTTGTAGTAGTTTTATTTTGTATAGAAAAATACGAGTTTTTTTTTCATAAGTTAAAGAACAAGAGACATTGGTTTTAAAGATAGAAATTACGGTTAGAGGAGTCTTATGGTAAATCATAATTAACCTTGTTTAATGATGCTGAAGATTACATAAAATCCCAAATGAAATGGCACTTCTTTTAATAAATTCTTCAAGCATACGCTGATCTATTTCGCACCTTTTATAACTAATTTTAAAAGTACAGCAAGAATGTAATTTTGCTTTAAGTCAACATGTATACCCAGCGGGAATATGTTTCGAAATATCTAGTTTTTAACTTTTTTATGTAAATTTGAAGTCGCTGCAAACGAATTCCATGTTTTAGATTTTTTTACAACTATTAAACCTTTATATCTAAAACATAAGTTAAAGACTACTTTTTTGGCTAGAGTTAACGGTGACGAACGAGCACACAGTGCACCTGATGGCAAGAGTTTTCAGTGACCCATAGACATCTAAATCTATCCTCGATAACGAATCAAAATGATGATGCGTTCTCACCCGTGAGGACTAAGATGTAATACCTCGTTTCCAGTAAAACGGGACTCCAGTTCTCTAGACTCACCATACGAAACACAGCAGTGTTGAGCTGCTGTTTTACATTGGTATTGTGTGAGAGCATGTTCCTTCCCCGGTCGAGCCGACCCGTTTGTGCTACAAGCTACAACTATACTACTTATCAGTAGTATAGTTGTAGTTGCAATATGGCTCTGCCACGTGAAAAACCTTCTTTTTTTACTGCTAAGCAGCAATACAATCATATTCTCACTATTTTGTACAACGAGTAAGGGTATAATTACAAGCTAAATGAATTCCAACCTACTCCTCAGTGGTTACAACGTATCTGTAACGTTCTAAGCTGGCTGCAGGTATCTATGGGCAGTAGCCATCATCAGTGTGACTGTTCGCGTGTCGCATCAATTTTATAAAATACCTACGTCATTAAGTAAAGCTTAAAATTACGGACTATGGGCCATCTTATTTCTCAGAAGTTGGCTACAGATGCTCATGGGTACTGGCCGCTTATCATTACGTGAAACTTAGTCAAACTAATGTCACTATCATGACAAACATACTAAACAGCACTCACCCAACTACGCCCAATGCGTACAGATACGCCTCGGTGGACGTGACTCCTGCGTGCGATGGTGAAAAATAATTTATAAGGCCTTCTAAACACATCGGTATTGACAATCTGAAAATATATAAAAAATAACGTTACGCTAAACTAAAAATTTTGACAAAATTCAAGACTATCACATTTTTTCACAGGTGTGAGTCGTTATTCACACGTGTTTAAAGCTTTATTAGATTTTAGTGTTATAAATTAAAATAGCGAAAAAGATCTGACGAAGGCTCTACATTTCTCAAACAAATGCATTTAGGTTAGAAAAGTAAGCGAGATGTTAAAGACGCTTTTTGTGACCTTTCAAAGGCGTTTATTTGTATAAATAATTTTATTATAATTACAACATTATTAAACGAAGGCGTTATGAATTACTGTGTCTTAAAACTTAGCCTTAAAATCCTAGATAGATAGATTACAAAATTTTATTAACAGAATACCTTGTAACACTTTAATTTTGGGAGTACCTTAAGGATCAATATTGGGACCATTGCTCTATTTTACAGATATAAAAATTTTCTGTCTTTTCTACACTAAAAACTTACATGTAATAGTAATTATTGATTCTACAGTTCTCGTCATCGTTCATACAAACACATTATTACATCTTTGTTTCAACAGTACAAACGAAAATATAATAAAAATGTGTATAATTGGAATTCGATATCAGTAGCAACTGAGTTACAGTATGAACTGCGATACTGGGCATCGTAGCTTTAAATTCAGCAAACAATCGTTGTCGTGAACAACTTTCTAGCACATGTTCTAAGAAGTTTAGTTTGAGTCATGGGGCAATGTACTCCACTATTAGCCGATGACGGGAATATTAGTACCTAAGCATTGCTAGTATTCAAAATCACGTTTATATTTATAAGAAGTTTACCATTACAAAAGCAATTTGTGTTTTAATATTTTAGTAATATTAGCATGAGAGTAAATAAAATAGAGTTGTAACTATCGTCGGTAGCTCAGAAGATAAACGCTCCACTTAAAACTTTTCAATGCGCAAGCATCGCAAGTTCGATCACAGCGAGCACTGCTGAAATTGTTATGTGCCGTTGCTTTAATAATTACATGGTATATATAATAATAATATGTAATTAATAAGCCAAAAATTGTTTTATTTATTTAAGCAGACGAGACTTGCTTTTAGGTCATTACTCACACTTGCGTGCGGTTATATCGACAATTTGTGCAGCTGCCCAATAAACTTCTCGATCTCACTCAAAATCTCCAGCACCTTGAAATAACGCTGCCGCTGTCAGTCTTTAACTTTGTTAATTGACTCTATTTCGAAAGATCTTTCAGGTTTTAGAGCCTTGGTTCCGCTCAATTTGCTTCATCATACAAACTGTATTGAAGCTAACGCTTGCCTTATTTATTTAGAGATCTTTCTGTTCAATAGCCTGTAAGCCGACATATCAGTTGAAGACTGCGGTCTCATTTTCAGTTGAAGACTGCGGTCTCATTTTCCATCTAGCAGCTATTAGATTAAGTGTTTGGTTTTTTGGATCCTGCTGCGATGGGTCTTGCAATATTTGCTTAGACCGCACGCACAGTTTCCACGAACTCATTACTGATATTGTATACCATATCGCAATTTTCTAGACACAGGAAACTATCTTTTATTTTGAGTTTAAAGTCATCGGGATTGAGAACACTAGGAGGTCGGAGTATTGACACAAATTTATATCGAATAAAAATAATTATATTCAGTTTAATTCTTTTAAAGAACGATTACAGTGGACACAAAAATCACACACATCAAATGTACAAATTAGACATGTTGTATAAATCGTGAATGATTTGTTCATTTGACCTGCGTCCGCATCGTAGTGTTGGCGATTGCAATTACATTTTCTGAACGTTCCGGATCGTACGATTGACAGGACCTACGACCAAAGGGTGTAGTAATGTCCGACGACCGTCATTATCGAGCGAGTCTCACAGATCACAGAGTAAGACGAATCAATACTTGAATGATCGGGTCACAACTACAAATATTCCGGCGTATACTTACAGTGAAACTAAACGCGTTACCGTTACCGCTACCATTGCAGGCTACAAAAGTCCACTGCGGAACATAACATAAGGTAAACACAGGCGGAGGCCTATGTTAAGTTATGGGGGACCCTTAGATTGCCTCGCAGTAAGGATACTTGCTATAATTGCCATGTTTGGCAGGCGTGTTGGCGACCGCAGTTTTTTTTTAGTTGAAATTAGGAAGACGCTACTGCCCACTTTTGGTTTACATAATGGTTTCTTATATTTACGCGAACACTACACATTGAAATAATACTAGTTTTTACGGAATTTATCGCGTATATTTAACTTTTTTAAATACCCGACGTTTCGAGTTAAAGAACATATAGCTGATGTGAAGAATCGACGCTCCGGGAAGTCTGCAGTCTGTGAACACGTACAGGATCGCCCCCGTCACTACATCAGATTTGATAGACCGCAGATCCTCGCTAAAGAACACCGATTCCCTCCAAGGATGATTCGCGAGGCTATTGAAATCAAAAAACATCCTAATTTCAATAGAGAAGATGGCTGGGTGCTACCATCTGCTTGGGATCCTATAATAAATAAAATTAAATCCCAACCCAAGCATACAACTGCAAGACTTCAAGATACCATAAGTTCATACTGCATAGATCGGAACAAAAGTTAAATTTTAATCTGTGGTAACCGCGGTTAACTGTGACATATGGACGTTGAACATCTCAGTCTTGCCCGTGACCATGAGTGCTGTAAAGCGTTCGAAACGTCGGGTATTTAAAAAGTTAAAATATACGCGATAAATTCCGTAAAAACTAGTATTATTTCACTTTTGGTTTCCTGTCCTCCGTCGCTTCTTGCTACACCCGCGGGACCATATGGCGTAGTGGATCTTCTTACACCGCAACTACACGGTTAACGTGTTATAACTATGAATAGATAGTTGATACTCACCTTATACCGGCGTCTATACACGCAAATATCAAATTTGCTATGATAAATTTGGCGCCATATATTTTGACTATGGTTCTTAACAATGACGGTTTGTTGGTTTTATCTGTAACGAAAGATAAAATAATGCAATATTAATGTTAATATTTGCTCGATGAGACTGCAACGCAATATCTTCCTTACGTCATTGTTTGATATTAAATTAAAACTCTGGCACTCATTAATGCAAAATAATAATTTTACCATTGTTCTACGTGGTAGAGCCATACAGCAGTTATAAGTATTAGTAGTATAGTCGTAGCACGAATGGGTCGACTCGACCGGGGAAGGACCACACTCTCGCAGAATACCAGCGTGAAATAGTAGCTTAATACTACTGTGTTTTGTATGGTGAGTGTAGAGAACCGGAGACCCTTTTTGCTGGAAACGAGGCATTCCATCTTAGTCCTCACGGGTGACAACGCATCTGCATTTTGATGTATAATCGAGATGTCTATGGGCCACAGCAACCACTTATCATCAGATGGACTGTGTGCTCATTTGTCACCCTATCCTATAAAAAAAACAACTTGTATAACAGAAGATACATACGAGTATACATAATGTAGCTAAATTATAGAATACTTAATATATAAAATAAATATTTAATTCCAATCTTCTCTTAACTTGTCATCACAAAAACAGTCATAATGCGTTATATACTCTTTGGTTATGAGCGATTAACTCAAAAAGGCTATAAATAAAATATCATATTATGACTATCACGAGTTCTAATTGTATAATGCAGTTATAAGTTTATTCATATTTGACATTGGAAATATTTTATTTTTTTTTTAAACTAAATGTTAATTTATTTTATTATGAATCGCCATTGCTCAGACTCCTATAATTATTTCGAAGGTAATAATATAATATGAATTGAGATGGAAATAATAGAAAAATCCATAAGGATTACTTATAAATAAATGTGTACTTTTTTCTCCTGAATTTTTCAAAAGTATTATATTTTTGCATCTTTTTTGGGAAAAATACTATACTTATTTGTTCAAAAAAAGGTGGCAAACCTAGTCACGTTGTTTTTTTTTTTTATTTTAACTTATCATTGATATAAAATAAATGTAATGAGTAAAAATAAACATATTAAGTAGTTTTTAAAATAAGTAATTGTACAGCTTTTTAGGCAATCAATTATTGCGGTTCTTAAATCCAAATAAATAATATAATTATTTTAATAACATTTTAATATTTTACTAGGTCAAATATAAGATAAACGTAAACACTAAAAAATCAAATAATAAAACAATATTAAAAATCTAACTCTTAAAAGTTAAAAGTAAAGTTACAGCTTATATACGTGCCACTGCTGGGCACAGGCCTCCCCTCATTTCTGAGAGGGTTTGGGGCAAGGAAGTGTCCGCCGCGCTGCCCCAATGCGTGTTGGCGAACCTCGCATGTTCGAATTTTTTTTGTTATTCCTCAGACATGCATGTTTCCTCGCGATGTTTTCCTTCACCGCCGAGCACGTGGTAAATCAGCACTTAAAATTGCAATTAACACTTTCATTGGTGCCGGCGGGGATCCAACCCGCGTTACTCGCGTTCTGTTATTTTACAGCGAGCGTTAATCATCTGAGCTACCACGGCTCTTTCGCGCTTAAAAATCTAACTCTTACTTAAGAATATTTCGGAAAATGACCTTGTTTTTGCTTCTGGTGTTTCCACTGCTCGGCCATTACATCTCCCCGCGGCGCTGCTCGATGCCCTGGAGTGCATCTGAATGCAAAAATTATATCTAATTTGATAATTTTCCTGCTATTAATATTGCTGCTTAGCCCGTATTCTGCCATAATCGCCACATTTACCAAGCGGAATGGCCACTTTTGGCCAAAAAAACACCCTTGTTAAATCTTCGGCTTCAGCCATTTTGGCCGTTTCTAGCAAGCGCCGAAATTGGACGAAATGTAACAAATGAGCAAGAGCGCGATGGATGTGGTGACGTAATTTTTACCATCTCTAGATCAACTGCTAGGGGTGATTAAAATTATCTTTTTATATAATACAGTAAATTGATAAAGTTTTAAAATCATTTGTATTATTAATTTTAGCCTATCTTGAACTGAATTTCTTAGGGTTTTCCTTAGGTTACGGCTTCGGCTAAAGGTAGTGACGATAGCCGAAATCGAGTTTGGCTTCAGCTCCAATCTGAAATCGACCTTCGGTCGGATACTATATACTAGATGATAGATCGCCACCTATCGGAGACTGGGTGCTCGTCCTATCTTTTCCCACGACACCTACAGGGCAAATGAAAGTGATACTTATTATAACTTTAACTTGCATAATTTATAATCTATTGCACCATGTTAGCTAGCCCCCCCCCCCATAGATAGGCATAGAACTCGACATAGTTTTCGAAGGACGTGAACTACGTCAGTTCTAATTTCGGCGCCGACACACGTGAAATAGTTACCTAATATTTTCATATGTTATCACTTAAGAGACCATAATTAAAAACTGGTTTATAAGGAATTTATTTAAAAAAACTTTTGGTAAATCCAAATAACATAAACAGCGTTTCAGGCGCTCATGTTATAGGACAATTTTTTAAAGTATTTTAAATACACACAAATTTTTACAAATATCATTATTACTATTACATTCTAATTTTCCGATAATTTTATTTCAAACGTCAATAAAAAAATTGGATAATCCAAAAGTGCACGACTCATGCTTATCATATGACCGTGAAAAAATTTAGAAAAAATTCTCAATCAACAATAGAAAATATTTTTTTAAATTTAAATATCTGATTGTTAAGATCCAATTTTTTTTATTGAAAAAACTTTTAACAGAATTATCTTAAAATGATCTTCAGTTTTGTCAACTTTAATATTACTTTAATTTTTAGGTATTTGAACTCGGGCATTATCGTAAAAACTAGTATTTTTTACCTGACTCGTTAGTAATGTTTTTCTCAACAACTTTATTACGTTTTCAAAAGTTTTTCATCTAGTCATAAGCGGTATTTTAATTCAGCATACACTAAAGTACACCTTCAGGTCACTCTATCACGTCCGGAGGTAAGATTTCATCAAAACTAACAAAGCGAAGCCAAACTCGGCACACTTATTTCTACTCTTCGAGAAGTTCCACTAGCAGATACCGAAGTACACCTTCAGGTCACTCCATAATATCCAGGACGTATATTTATACATAAATCGTACGTATTTAAGCGAAACAATATATTGTACTGAAAATCTGTGATTATAAAAATAATAATAATATCTTTATCTATTATCAAAAGTTGGTTTGTATTTCTACAGCGATCGATATTTTTCATCACGATAAACTTTCATCAGATAAAAAACTAATATTTGGTTACACGTATCCAAAGGCTTTAATGGCGATTAGCCAGTGTTAACGGATCAGTAACCTAAAGTGGCAAGGGGCCGGGTATATAGCTTGAAGAACCGACAATCGGTGGGGAAGAAAGGTCCTCGAGTAGCAACCTCGTACATCACGTACATGTAAGCGAAGTATAGGGCTGGCTCCCAATAGATGTACTGACGACCTAGTATGATATACAGGAAGTCGAAGGATCTAGGTGGCTCAGGACCGTGTTGTGTGACATTCCTTGAGGAAGATCTATATTCAGCAGTGGACTTGTGATGAACTGTATGATGATGATCATCAGTAACAGTGTATTGTGAGCTCATTTGGCAATTAAAAGTGTTTATTAAACACACCTACCTGTATATATCTGAAATACTGAGTTGTCCCTTTCGGCCTTTTTGAAATATTGGACGGGTGTACCTGAAATGTTAGAACATAGAAATTGTTAACAATTAAAGTTATGTTAAAAGTCAAACTAATGCGTCGCCACCGTGCGTTTCACCAGATCACCAGATATTTTCTACCACGCACGACCATGTTGTGAAATCTTACCGTCTTCAACAGTTTTTCCGAGCTGACATGATTAGGGGTCCTTCTAGGAAAGATGCTAAACTTCTTTAAAGAACGGCCATACATCTTTCCTCTCGTGTTGCAGATGTTAATGTGTGTAGAAATAAGTAAGAGATGATCACTTAGAATTCAGTTAAGCCATATGCTCGTTTGCCTCCTCTTATACTAGATACTAGATTAATTTGACTGACGGCGTGACCTAGTGGTTATTGCATCTGGCTACCACGCCGTAGATACTCGGTTCGAATCTCAGCCAGAATCAACATTTGTACAAAGTAGAAGCTGTTGGTTTTCGAACTTTTGTTATGTTTCCCCGTGGCTCCGACACCTTTTTATAGAACAGCCTGAGAGGACCTGATGTCATATGAATACCGCTCCCCATGAACCACTGCAACACCACACACCTAACTCTAACATTTTACCAACAATCTGGGTAAACCCAGCTGGCGCTAATACCGGTCACTCACATACGCAAAAATTTACAGATCCATGTGTGGAAAACAATTATGACATATCTTTTAAATATTTTATGGCTGTACTAATTTTTTTAACCTCCCTAATTTTTTTAACACGAAATTGCAATCTAGAATAAATTTTGGACATGTTTACAAAGGATGTGCTGATGTGTTCGCAAATGATTAATCAAATGTACCTATGGTTGCCAGGTCTTAAAGCCAAAAAGCCGGATAGACCAGCGAGCTACCGAACATTTTGGTGAAAAGACCGAACACCCTTAATATTTAGTGTTAGTGAAACGATAATTTTCTACTTAAATTCTAATGAAATTACAACAATTGAATAATTTAGTTTTCTTTATCATTAAGCATTCAATATTCATTACAATATTAATTTCAATAATTGCTGTAGTATGTACGCAAGTACATGAAAAATGTAAAGGAATGGTCAAATTTAAAAAGCCTAAAAAAAAGCCGGACAGGCCGGACACCGTCAGATTTGGCCAGACACACAACAAAAATGCCTGACTGTGTTCGGCTTTATCCGGACGCCTGGCAACGCTAAATGTTCCTACAAATTGTGATAACCGGCATTTCCGAGTAGTACAGAACACTACTCGATAACTACCAGGAGAACACAATATGACACGAGAACACGGGTATTTTGTAACTAATATCATTATGCTACATTTAAAAAATAAATAAATTTCTCACCAGAAACACAACTTTGAGAACAAGTTGGCCTTCTCACGCGGGTTTTGCTTCCTCTCAATGTCAAAGTAACCGGGATCCATTGCGAATAAACTCTTATAAATTAAGTACTGCTAATTGGACTTGTGCTTCTTTGAACTTATACTCCTAAATAGATTGGACAAATTGATTTCTTGTTAGCTCGCTCTCATTTCAATCTGAAAAGAAGAAAAGACATTATTTAACCATTTCACCTGTAAATAATAAAAGATAAAGATAATTGAACGCCTCTGCACAGCCTAATCGGAGGAAGTAAGTACTTGACAACCACACCTGTCGCAGGTAACCGGGATTAAAATGATGCTGGTAAAAATCTCAAAAAATTCTGAAAACTTGCTGTCACTGATTATTTTTGATTAAAATGATACGAGCACTAATATAACATTTGGCCGTGTAGTGGCGAGTACCCACTACCCCATCCCCATATCACCCCGTGAGTGTCGTAAGAGCCGACAGTGGGAAACTGAATCAGGAGATGGGCAGAACGATCTTCCTTATAACAATACAAAATTATAAAATAGCGGTTGCCAGCCCGCTTGCCAAGCGTGGCAACTATAGCAAATCGTATGTGGCAATCTATGGGGGAGGCCTATGTTCAACAGTGGACTTTAATACATTATAGGCAGTAACGGTAACTAATCATCATCATCATATTACAGCCCTTCCACTGCTGAACATAGGCCTCCCCCAAGTAATGCCACAAAGCACGGTCCTGGGCCACCTGCATCCATCGACTTTCTGCATATCTTACCAGGTCGTCACTCCATCTAGTGGGGGGTCGCCCTATACTACGCCTACCGGTACGAGGCTGCCACTCGAGAACCTTTCTTCCCCATCGGTTATCGGTTCTTCGAGCTATCTGGCCGGCCCATTGCCGCTTCAGCTTACTAATCCGTTGGGCTATGTCGGTCACTCTGGTTTTACTGCGGATAACCTCATTTCTGAGTCTATCACGCAGAGAAACTCCGAGCATAGCCCTCTCCATAGCTCGCTGAGCGACCTTGAGCGTCCTCATACGGCCAGCAGTGAAGGACCACGTCTCAGATCCATAAGTCATCACTGGCAACACGCATTGGTTGTAAAATCTTGTTTTTAGAGATTGAGGTATACCTGACGAGAAGATATGTCGTAATTTCCCGAACGCTGCCCAGCCAAGTTGAATCCGTCGATTGGCCTCGCGGTCGAATTTGGACTTACCTAGTCAGACTATTTGTCCCAGGTAAACGTACTCGTCAACAACTTCGAGCTTAGTGCTCCCAACAACCACCGGCATAGGTGTGACATGGACATTAAACATGATCTTTGTTTTGTCCATGTTTATCTTAAGACCTATAGGCCGTTGGGAGACACCATTGAGGTCATTGAGCATAGTGCTTAGGTCCTCCAGCGATTCTGCCATAAGAACTATATCGTCGGCAAATCGAAGGTGAGTGATGTACTCGCCATTGATGTTAATACCGAATCCTTTCCAGTCCAGTAGCTTGAAAACGTCTTCCAATGCAACGGTGAAGAGTTTCGGGGATATAACGTCACCCTGTCTTACACCTCTCTGCAGTTGGATAGGTTTCGAGCTCTGGTTCTGTACTCGGATAGCCATCGTAGCCCTACTGTACAAACACTTCAGCACTTCGATATACCGACAGTCAGCTTAACACCGCTGAAGGGACTGTAGCACCGCCCAAATTTCGACGGAATCAAAGGATTTCTCATAGTCCACATACGCCAGCCAAAGTGGCAGATTGTACTCTTCGGCCTTCTGTACAATCTGCCGCAGGGTATGTATGTGGTCTATGGTACTGAAGCCTTTTCGGAAACCGGCTTGTTCGGGAGGCTGGAAGTCGTCGAGTCTGCGTGCGAGACGATTCGTAATGACTCTCTAAAACAGCACGTAGACGCGGCTCAGAAGGGAAATCGGTCTGTAGTTCTTCAAGAGAGCGTTGTCGCCTTTCTTAAAGAACAAGACCACCGCACTTCTGCTCCACGCCTCCGGAGTAGTGCCACCATGGAGGACGGAATTAAAAAGCTTCTGAAGGACTTCAAGTACCGGTGTTCCACTTGCTTTCAGAAGCTCCGCTGTAATTCCATCCTCGCCTGGGGTAACTAATATAGCATTGCAGTAGAGATATAGAGATAATCCTGTATACGTGCAATACACAAGAGTAAGTGTAAGATAGACAATACAACACAATAAAAAATCTTCATTTCAGGCATAAAGTAAAAGTTTAAAACATTGGCCTATGTAGACAAATATAAGAAAATCAAATAATAACAATATTTAGGGAACTTTATTCTTTGACGAGGTATAATGATCGGGAATACAATCTCCAAGAGGCCAGAGGACCAGAAATCGGGTACGATAAATATCTCTTTGTGTTTTATGATCTAGCACGTTGGATTTAAAATTCTTTAACTTATTGGAAATCAGATGAATTCTTTATCTTGGAATCTAATGTACTTATTGGATATCGGATCCTCTTTGCGGCATCGGCTTTGATCTTCCACGTAGCTCCACCACTCACTTCACACGTATTAATATTGATTCATTAATTTTCTGTGTATTTTACAAATATTTTATAAGACTTTCAACGATTTTATATATTTAAGATACTTCGGGAATGAGTGAGGTGAGGGGCATGTTTGGCTCTAGCGGCCCCGGGCGACAGCTACACATGCCACGTCATCGGTTTGAATCCCAACAACAGCCCGCTCACAAGTTTGCCGATAGCATCGCGACCTCACGTGTCGATCGAAGCCTAGGTACTGCGCTGCGGGATTAGCCAAGTAGACTTTCTACAATCGTAAACCATAATGACAAACTATAATGTGTGTGTCTACTCACTTAACGTAGAGATAATACGTCATTGCCATATTATTCATTGACATAGTTTTCTATCAGCGTTAACGATTGTAGGAAACAAATTGGCTAGCCCCGAAGGGCAGAAAAGCGCGAGACGCGTTTAGCGGAATTATATTGATGAAGAAGAATAATCCAAACATTTTATATGGTCTACATATAATTTATTAGGGTCTGTATTTTGTCCACGTCCAATTTACTAAAGGCTAGAGCTACTTTTTAATTTTTTTTAGGATAAGGTGACAAACGAGCATGCAGTCCACCTGGTGGTAAGTGGTTGCTGTGGCCCATAGACATCTACATCTATCCTCGGTTAAGAATCAAAATGCAGATGCGTTGTCACCCGTGAGCAGTAAGATGGAATGCCTCGTTTCCAGTAAAAAGGGTCTCCGGTTCTCTACACTCACCATACGAAACACAGCATCATTAAGCTACTATTTTACGCTGGTATTCTGTGAGAGCGTGGTCCTTCCCTGGTCGAGCCGACCTTCCTTTTGTGACCAAATTCTTGATTTCTTATCCGACACAGGTCATTACGTAGATTATACAAAATACGGAAGGCTACATTTAAATACGAGGGAAGTTTAAAAAGTGAAAATGCGGTACAAACTCTTTGGAAGTAAAAAAAGTAATACAATATCGTAACGTAATATCTGTGAGATACTTGAAAACTTGATAGCAGCAGTTCGAGATGCTGGTTTAAAAAATACTTGAGCACCCTCCGTATTTAGACCTTGAAACTTGTGACTGTAATACGAGTGCTGTGGATGAAGAATATTTTTCTTTCTTACCGACTTCAAAAAGTAGGAGGTATTCAATTCGACTGAATGTGTTCAAATAAACTCGGACATCAAGTTTTAAAAGCAACAACATACAAATAATAGTTTTTCTTGTTGAACAGAAAACGTGTACCTACACGATATTTTCATTTGAAAACTCTGTCGAAAAATGAGAATGACAGTATACTGGACACTGCGTTCCGTTTTAAACAGTATCAAACTAAAACTGAAAACGATAGTAGCAAATTAAAAACGAATTGAACACCTTATAGTGATCACAGTGAATATTGGAGCACACCCTTAGTACCTACGCCGACTTGATCATAATAGCTGTACTTTATTTTGCAAAAGTCCATTTAGAATAACCAGAAAAAATGGCATACGCCTGTCAAAGTTACTGTACTTGTAGTAATGGAAATGTTTTACGATTTTAGCCTTAATTCTATATAATATGGAATTTTGCAAATTACTGTAACTGAAGTAGACTGTTTGCCCTTGGATGCAATGTCGGTGACAAGGAACTCGGTACAGACCGACATAATGAACAACAATTGGTCTCTGCGCGATTATTGGTTCCGCCGACTAAAGAAGACGGATAGAAGATCTTTTGAGTAATGACAAATTTATTTATTATCTGTAAATTGTTAACTCGACCTTTTTTTATAGAATAAGTGTGACAAGCGAGCACACAGTCCACCTGATGGTAAGTGGATGCTGCGGCCCATAGACATCTACATCTATCCTCGATTACAAATCAAAATGCAAATGCGTTGTCACCCGTGAGGACTAAGATGGAATGCCTCGTTTCCACTCACCATACAAAACAGCAGTATTAAGCATCCATTTTACGCTGGTATCCTGTGAGAGCGTGGTCCTTCCCCGGTCGAGCCGACCCATTCGTGCTACAACCATAATATAGCTGCAGCGTGGTTTTACCCCTTCAACTTTCATCCGCAAATTAAAAAGCGAATAAAGGACAGATAACGCAAAGCTTATAAAATATTTTGAACGTATGAAAGTGATGGCGAAAGTTTATAGCTCACTTATAAAAACATAAATAAAAATGAATATACTCTTTGCGTAATTTGTCTAAACATATATATAAAATTGGAGTGTCTGTCTGTAACATTGAAAAGCCAGGAGGAATCTAGGTTGTATTTATACGAAAAACTTGAGGATTGTTTTCGAAAAAACGAAAAATTGATAAAATAAATGTAATAAAATGTAATAAAAAAAGGTGGACAGTAAGTTCGTAATTCACATTAATTTAAATGAAGACAAATATAACGCGGAGACACACGTAAGTCATAACAGAGAAATATAACAGACAAAAATATAATAGATATAATAACATGTTTGTTGAGATACTCAAAAGACCTTCAACATTTGAACAGATGACAGAAAGTGTACACAGATGCAATTGAACTTGATATTTTATAGCTTGATATTAACGTACCGACACTTTGAAGTATCACCTCTTTGTCAAGTAGCACGTCACTAATTCATTATCCATGAATAAATTCATCCATGTCCAAACGGATTGGTCATGTCCTTATTGTTTTCAGGGTAAATTTACAATGTCAAGTACATACGGACCATAGAATAGTATTCTATGATACGGACAAACATACAATAATTTATGAATGATATTAACCCCTCAGATAGGTCATTTTATGGACAATCATCATTATCATTACAGCCCTCCAAAAGTCCAGTGCTAAACATAGGCCTCCCTCAAAGGATGCCACAAAGCACGGTGCTTAGCCACCTGCATCCATTGACTTCTGCATGTCTTACCAGGTCGTCATTCCATCTAGCGGGGGCCGACCCACACTTGGCTTACCGGTACGAGGCTGCCACTGGAGAATCTTTTTTCTCCATCGGTTGTCGTTGTCGGTTCTTCGAGCTATATTGCCGGCCCATCGCCACTACCGCGGATATCCTCATTTCTAAGTTTATCACGCAGAGAAACTCCGAGTCTCACAGTCCTCTCCATAGCTCGCTGAGCGAAAATCAGCGTTGTAGTTTCTCCACAACTCTTGCGGAGTAATGGCCTGTTTTGTCATGGCTTCTACGTACAAAGCCATTACATTTTTTGTTCTAAATTTGTATATTGTTGTTTAAGTCAACGGTCGGTGCCAAAATAAAGCGTTTTTTTAACTTCTTTCTTTTCTTTCTTTCTTTAATGTTCTTTTTAATGAGCTATGAATTTTGTGTGATTTCTAATTTTCCTTTTTCAATAGTATCGGGAGTGTAGGTCAAAGCAAAAATGAGTTCGTTTTATATTTTCTATATAAGATATCTGTGTTTTATATATTAAAGTGTATTTGAATAAATATAAAATAATGCAAACTATATTTACTGCGAGTTGAAAGTGAAATACAGCTTACTTAATATCCATGCCTTAAAATTAATGAAATACGGTCGCATTTCGACCACTTGTTCAAATTAACATGCCTAATCAAGGTCAGGGAGTGTTGAATTTACAGCATACATTTTATCCAACGCCCCAACATTGGTGAATAACATCTGTCTGTTAGTACCTACGCTCATTCAGGATGATCGGTCGGTGCTGATGGTGGTTGAGCATTATGGCTTCGAGCCCATTAACATGCCTAAACTTGGAAAAACTTTATTTAATTTAATACAGGGTTATTTTGCAACAACCGACCAAATTTGCAGCAAAGATTCAGAATAATAGAGTAAGCAAAAGGTGAAGAAAATTTAATTTAAAAAAATTCAAACATTCTGTCCTTTTTATATTTTAAATTCAAAATGTGTGGTAATGCATTATTTTAACTGATTTTACGATTTTACTGAGCACGCAAACATTCGTAATTTTGGAATTCCGAATCAGAACACAGCAAGCCATATAGTCAAGGACCCATCACACGCCTACGGTAGTTTTCCGTCCGAAATTTTGCGGGCAAAACGGGATTCCGTACGAGTGTCGTCGACCCGTTCGTTCCGTTTAGGAATTCCTGAATGGAATTCCGTATGAAGTGTATGGCGGGCCTAAGGGTCGATATCGGTAGACAAAAACGTTGTTGCCCATAAATCACATTCAATTTGTGATAATTCCAAATAAAAGTAGAAGCCCTATTTACTCGTATTTTAAATATGTACTGCAATAACGGTCAGAATACAGCTAGGTAATATTTTCAAAAAGTTCGTTTTAAAAATTCAAAAAGTCGTTATCTTATCTTAATATATATAAATATATATATACGTGTAAAAATTTCGATTTAAACTAATTTTTATACAAAATACATTTTTATAGTAGCTACTTTTGCATTCTGGGTCCACTCATGGGCAAAAAAAACTATCCTAACTCTCAAGTTGGACCAAACTGCACACGGTGTGCAAATTTGATTAAAATCGGTTAAGTAGTTTAGAAGTCCATCGCGGTCAAACAATGTGACACATTTATATATATTATGATGACTGCCTCGTTGGTCTAGTGGTTGTAGTAGTGCGACTACTGATCATGAGGTCCTGGGTTCGAATCCCGGATCGGGCCAAAAAAATTATTATTGAGTTTTTCCGTCAAGAAATTTTCTGTAGTTGCCTGAAGTCAGGAAGTTGGCGGTGTTTCACCCCCGTGCTTCGGAAAGCACGTAAAGCCGTTGGTCCTGCGCCTGATCTCTCTCCGGTCGTGTCCGTTTACCGTCCCATCGGATTATGAGAGTGAGGGAAGAGAGAGTGCACCTGTACTTGCGCATACACTTGGGCACTTATAATCCTTTAATTTATCCTTTAATTGTATAATCAAATTGTTTGTCCGCGATGGACTCCTAAACTACTTAATCGATTTTAATCAAATTTGCACACCGTGTGCAGTTTGGTCTAACTTCAGAGTTAGGATAGTTTTTTGCCCATGAGTGACCCACAATATTTTTGCAAATTTAAAGAATTTTCATAGAACATGACAAAGGATCGTCGAAAAGAGCAGAACAACGTCTGCCTGGCAAGCTAGTTATTCATATATTTGAAATTAAGTTTAAAATTTGGCTACTCTTTGAAAAATAGTGCTGTATATTTGAACAGTTAGTTATTAATATTTGTATTATTATGTATAAATAGCTTTCTGCGCTCTCCTCGACATAAACTACGCCAAAACTCCTCTCTGCGCGCAATATGCTTAAGAAAAAATGCGTACCGAGATTTTTTGAAAATTAGGTATTTGAAGAAACTATAGCTGTCGCTCATAATAAAATACATAGAGAATAGCCTAAGTAAAAAGGTGTAATATATAGATACATAGACATAGAGACATAGA
Organism: Parnassius apollo; assembly: GCA_907164705.1. NCBI lineage: Eukaryota > Metazoa > Arthropoda > Insecta > Lepidoptera > Papilionidae > Parnassius > Parnassius apollo. The sequence goes on along the minus strand of CAJQZP010000220.1, from coordinate 5,043,543 downwards.
GACACATAGAGAATCAACCCTCGGAGTTTGGCTCTCTACCATTTCCTCGTCCAATATTGGACCAGTTTAATGACAATTCATAAACTGAAAAAGAATGATATACTCTATGTCACCATGTTTTTCCTTTTTCGGTATTAGTTATCAAATTTAAATACTCTTTTTTTATAGAATAAATGTGACGAACGAGCACACAGTCCACCCAATGGTAAGTGGATGCTGTGGCCTATAGACATATATATAGTACACACCGGCACGGAAACTTGGCCAAGCGGTTATCTCGCGATAGCAAAAGCTTTAAGTGTTTCTGATGAATGTTTGTTATGCAAGTATGTCAAAAAATGTTTACCCTCAAGTTCAAGAGGGTAATTCATTATGTTTAAGTGCACCATGACGAATTCTTTAATTTTTAGTTGAATCGGGTCATTTGAGCGACTAAGTTCACATTTTAAATTTGTGTGTTGTGAAAAGTTTACTGTAAGGTTAATCAATTATTGTGATCTTGTGTCTTAATTAAATAACTAAAGGTGCTTTAAAGCCAATAAAAATGCCATTACACCAGCACAAGTTGCACAAGCAGTAGCATTAATTGACCAAGGGCTGACACAGCGTGAAGTTGCTATTGTGCTTAACTTACCACGGTCCTCAATGCAGTATTCACTGAAACGATACCAGGAGACAGGCCGCTACACCCGCAGGCCAGGCAGTGGGGGCGTAAGGTGCACATCGGCCCGGGACGATCGTTTTATTGTTATGGAGATTTTGAGAAACCGCTACCTGACCGCTGTTGAGATACGCCAGCGGCTCCAAATCGCAAGAGGCGTTAATGTTAGTGAGCGTACGGTGAGAAGACGAATGGAGGAAGTGAATTTAAAAGCTCGTAGACCAGCACGAGGTCCAGAACTTCTCAGACAGTACCGAGTAGCCCGACTTCAGTTCGCAAGAGAACATGTCAATTGGACCCACGAGCAATGGGCTAGAGTGTTGTTCACAGATGAGTGTCGAATAGCTATACGTGCTCCAGACGGTCGAGAACGAGTGTGGAGAAAAAGAGGAGAGAGGTTTCTACCCATTACCACCACCCAAACTGTGAGTTTCCATGGAGGCTCAATAATGGTATGGGGAGGTGTAAGTTCCGACGCACGTACAGAGTTGGTCATCGTCGATAATCGGCTTACAGCTACTCGATACATCGAGGAAGTTCTTCAGGAGCACGTAATGCCTTATTCGGGATTCATTGGACACGACCAATTCCTCCTCATGCACGATAATGCACGCCCGCACGTCGCACATTGTGTAGAGGAATATCTGGAAGAGGTTGGAATACAAAAATTACAGTGGCCAGCTCGTAGCCCGGACTTAAATACAATTGAGCATGTATGGGGTATGCTCAAAAGAAAGATAAAGTCCAGCTCCAAACCGCCACAAACTCTAAATGAGCTCCGAAATGCAGCGCTGGCCGCTTGGGACAGCATACCGCAAGTTGATGTCAGAAACATCATTCAAAGCATGCCAGATCGAATGCAAGCGGTTATCAGGGCTAGAGGAGGAAACACCCGATATTAACTGATAGACAATAAAGAAACAGACTTAATTTTTAACTTTGTAGTGTTTTTAAAGTGACAATGGAAAGATGTTAATTTTAGTGAAAACATGTTATCTTGAAAAGAAAAATTTCGGTGAAGTAAACATTAAATATCTATGTTCTAAAACCATTAGAGACACTTATTGAATGCATCTACCCTTAATTTACTGTTAAAAAAACGTTTCAGTGCAAATAATCAGCAAATTCACGAGTGGCCAAGTTTCCGTGCCGGTGAGGTATATATCCTCGATTCCAAATCAAAATGCAGATGCGCTGTCACCCCTGAGGCCTAAGATGGAATGCCTCGTTTCCAGTAAAAAGGGTCTCCGGTTCTCTACACTCACCATAAGAAACAACAGCAGCTATAAGCTGCTACTTTACGCTGGTATTCCGTGAGAGCGTGGTCTTACACCGGTCGAGCCGACTCATTCGTGCTACAATACAACCATAATATAGCAGCGTGGATCTACTACGTAAAAAACAGCAATATAATTCTAGTGCTTATAAACATAATGTACCATCAAAAAGGAAATCATAAGGACATAGAAGAGGTTGATATTTATTTAACTGTAAAATATTATTGCTAGAAGATCATAAACCCGATAGAAAACAGGTCATAGCGTTTGTATGAAGAAAAGACCACCCGCATTTCCTCTTAAGAAGTATAATATGCTTAACAAATCTTTTCACGGATTATATAGGTAGGCCGGAAGCTATCTAATAAGCAACGCGTAAATAAAGCGGAGCCATTGACCCATACAACATGACCGCGCGGCAAATTTCACTCGAGCTCTCGCACAAAGATATTATTTCTATTACGCACAATCGAGTAATGTGGTTTGTGGGTGCCTGTATCAGGCATTTAACTCGTGTTGCAGCCAGATAATGTTAAGGCCTTAATCTAACTAAATTTTGTACACGTGTTCATCATGTGTGTATTTATTTTTTTAAATTAATTTGTTTATGGTATCAGTGATAAGCTGATAAATTACAGGCCTTCATGACCGATGACACTACGTAGAACGAACCTTGTAAGGGATCGACTGTGGAAATTGACAGGATCTCATCGTTTCGTCGCTTCCATCTAAGGCTTGACGTAGAAATAAAACTTAAGTTACTAAGTTGTCCGATATGAAATTTATAACGAGCACACAATCCCAGTGACGATCTGGAAGGCATGCAGGAAGTTGTTGGACGCAGGTGGCCCAGGACCGGGCTGTGTGGCATTCCTTGAGGCCGGCCTATGTTCAGTAGTGTCAAGTACACTGAAGGACTATGATGACACATTTTCTGAACTACCACGGCAACATGTTTTTATACTCGACTTCAAAAAAGGAGGAGGTTCACAATTCGACTGTATATTTTTGACTTTATTGTTTGTTGCCTATAAAGATATTTTCTTATTAAGTAGGGTACTTATATAAATTTTTGGAGAAAATTTTCCAAAAGATGTTTAAATGTAACTACATATTAAGTGACATTGAAATTGTAATACAAAAAGCAACTTAACATTAAGTAAAAGCCGACTTCAAATAGTAGCGAATTTTATACAATCAAATAAAAAGATATTTTGAATTTAAAAGATAAATAGGACAGAATGTTTGAGGTTTTCTTTTAAATAATTTTTCTTTACCATTTGCATATATATTATTATTATTATTCTGAACCTTCTCTGCAAATTTGGCCGGTTATTGCAAAATAAGCCTGTATATTAATTTCACATTCTGGAGTCGAGTCTATAATAATTCGTCTATACTCGTATACCTACTATGTCTTAGCACTTACTTTAAAATATAATCAAAGTGTTTAATATTATATTCTTTTTAGTTTTTTTTTATTCTTTGAAATCGGCTTTTATTTCTTGCTAAAAATTTTTCAAATATGTAGTATATTTAAGCTTGGCAGTTTAGAGTAAAGGCCTTACTTCGACTTTTCCTGTTCACCGCACTAACAACCGCTTCAAGGTATTTCCCCCAGCATTGCTATTCCATGTCTGGTTAGCGCATGTCAACGTATCGCGCCTAATATAGTAAACATTACTTCGAGAAAATATAAATAGCTTTACAATTCTATCAAGTATAAGGAATACTTTCGTACGTGGTTAATGCAGTTTTGGAAATAATTACACTTGGTGCCTAGTAAAGGCTAGTTTGCCTTTAAGTTATTTAGTGATACTATAAAAAAATGACTGAATGAATGGTGAGAAATTATGCGATAAGAGAAAAATGTGGTTTGCAAGATGATATGTGGTTGATAAGAACTGCTTCGGTGGTTTGGTCATGTAGAAAGAATGAACGAGGAAAGTATGACAAAACAAATTTATATTGGAAAAGTGAACGGAATAGTTGAGAAGGGATACAACAGACAAAAGTTTATTGATCAAATTGGCGATACATTGAAAATTTGCCAGATTAAAAGTATCCTTAACTGACGAGTATGTATGCGTAGACATATGGATTTAAAGGAGGCGAGGGAGGTATGTCAGGATCGTGCCAAATGGAAGTCCGTAGTCTCTGCCTACCCCTCTGGGTGACAGGTGTGACCATTTATTTTATGGTCAGACTTCATATGAGGTGTTATGTCATAAAAAATCAAGCTGCAGAAGATTATCGGCCTGCCTCATAAAATTCAACGTCAATTTAAGAAATATTTTCTCTTTCTCTTTTCACTAAATGACAACAGAAAGAGAATAACTTTCACATCAGTTCACTGCGCATAAACCCCTTGACCTTTGTAGATGGGCAACCGTCTCGTGTTCGGGACCATCCCGTTAACAATTGTAATCGCGCATTTCCATAATTATTAAAATACCCCGCAAAACGTCTAAAGCATACCGCATAAAAAATAAGAGAACGAGCAGTGAAGCAGCCGGTAGAGCTCGGAGGGAGAGGAGGGAGAGATTGAAAGAAAGAGAGAGAGAGAGAAAGAATACGATTCAAATCAAAGTGCAAGCACGATAATCAGACCGATTGACAATCGCAAGATCAGAAGCCTCATATCGTTGACGCTGCTGCGCATCATCGGTTTGGGTAACTTACGACTAGCACATGGAGTATAGAGATAAGGATGACAATCTCGCATAGGAGAATAGTTTAAAATGTGTCCATTCGTAAGCAGTAAATAACAATTCAAAAACTCTCCACAACAGCGTTCGAGCCACAGGGTATGGATAAATCGCCGTAAAATACGTTGAAAGTTATTTTGAAAATAAAACTTTTGAAAGCAATGAAATAATTATTGTAAAAAGAATTATGTTTAAAGTCTGTGCAATAAAAAATTATAAAAGTTTTTTAAAATTTAGACTGTAGCTACAGTGGCGCCACCCTTATTTAACGCTTTCCTACGGACACTTTTTTATACAAAGTCTGCACTGCACTCCTTACCTCTACACTCCATAGACTGGCATTAGCGGATTGGTATAACACCATCTATCGCTAGACTTGAGACTTTTCTGAAATTTTCCACAGTCGCCTCTTACGTCACCCACGGGACGAAATGGGCTGATGGATCCTCTAACGCCGCCAACACATGGTAAGTCAACTTGGCTTTACATATATTTTTTCTAGTAACTAATACTCATAGCACGTGAATTTTTGTACCGTGTAGTGGCGGTGTAAGAACAAGAGTCAACAGAGAGAAACTGAAAATGGAGATGGGCAGCAGCATCTTCCTGATAGTATCTTCTTTTTTAATAGAATAGGGTGCCAAACGAGCACACAGTCCACCTGATGGTAGGTGGATGCTGTGGCCCATAGACATCTACATTTATCTTCGATTACGAATCAAAACGCAGATACGTTGTCACGGCTGAGGACTAAGATGAAATACCTCGTTTCCAGTAAAAAGGGTCACCGAATCTCTACACAACTACCCACACCCACCATACGAAACAGTAGTATTAAGCTGCTATTTTACGGTGGTATTCTGTGAAAGCGCGGTCCTCCGGTTGAGCCGACCCATTCGTACTACAACCATAATATAGCTGCAGCGTGGCTCTTTACCACGTATAAAATATTAAACTACTACGTATAAAATCACTCAAAATATTTAAAAAAAAACACATTTGCCATTCCGCCTGCCACGTGTAGCAACTATGGTAAAATCTCCCCTATGAGGCAATCTACAGATGAGACCTATGTTCTACAGTGGACATTTCTATGCTGTAACAGAGAGCACGTAAATAGATCTGCTCTACCGAAACAAGAATACAAAGAGGATACAGCTCCATAAACTTGCTGTGTTACATATGGAGAGATAAGGGTACCGAAACTCCCTCCGATTGAATCCATCGGTTCCGAAGGCCTGACCTTGGACAAAAATATCGTATTTTAGACACTATTTGGACGCTCAAGTATTGAATTGATACTAGGTACATCTTGAAATAGTATACACTCAGAATAAAAAGCGCATACTTGAAGTAGGTTCTCAATTGAATTCTCAAACAAATAAATTTTAAACACCATAAAACTATTAATCGAGATAAGAAAATTATTATTTAATCGCCGAAAATGCTTTGACCTTTGACCTTCGAGTTCGATTTTTAAGCGCCATGGCCACATGTAAAATTTTTTTAGATAACATGAAATGCATGATATTTAATTAAATTCTTAAGGCGACACCGCGAAAAAATACACCTACTTTCATCGAATAATATGGGACTGGGTATGACACGACTAACGAAAGTGGAATTTTGATATAGGTAAATTCATGTCTTTATCTTGAATTTGATTGTTCAAAAACACGATGTAAATTTTGAAAATGTATAATTTTGACTCGATCATAATTATTTGCAAAAACACCTCTAAAAAATACTATAGTTGAAATTACAACGAAATTACTTAATCTATATCCTTGGGAATAACTCAAATATATTCATAAATCAATATTCATAATTTTGCTTGCTCATTATTTTGATTTCTTAAAACAATAATTTAAAAAAATATTTTAAGAGTCTAACAATTTCTAAGCGATTTTATTCGTCGCGGGCGCTACGCAATTTTACACCTTATGACGGCGTTTTTATAGAAATTATGTATTCACTCGGATCAGTAGGTACGGCGATAGCCTGGAGTCACTTTTTCGATGTGTCGTCTTAATCGGCTACATTTTTATTTATAATCCGTTATATTATTACAAAGTAAACATGAATAAAAAATATTTACAAAGTAGAATGTACAAAGGCACTGCTTATTTCATATTAAAATTTCTTCCCGATAACAAACAAAAACGTTTAAAAAAAAGTAACTTTTCTTCCCTGAACGTGTGAAGGCTTTCTTTGTGCTGGACAAATATGCATGCAGCAAAGAACTGAATGCTAAAAGTATTTTAATGTAGGAAATCCTCGCCTTGATCAAATAAGTAAATAAATCATTCTCAAATATTATTTCCATTGGAAACGTATGCCAAATATAACTTCACCGGCGACAAATGCGTCACTGAGTGAATGTCGACCGTTGAATTACGTCATCAACGACGAGGCCGGTAATTAAGAGTGAAGACAAGTTAACCATCACCGTTCAGAACTACAAAGATCAAGTTTAAATTGGTCAACCGCTCGTTCACACGTTGACGTTTTCCAGATCGTGTTCCACTCAATACATAATTTTTAATAAATATAAACGGTAATAGAATAGGATCACTTTATTATGGCAATAAAAATGTCCTCCAGAAGGAATTCGATCACGGTAGCACGTCTCAATGGATTAGCCATCTACGCAGGACAGAAATAAGGTGCAAGCATAGCTGTAGTTCCCTCAACTCATAATCCGAAGGGAACTCAATTTTTTGGGCAAACAAAGGCAAAACAATTTTTTTGGCTGACCTGGAATTTGAACCCGGAACCTCATCACCACTAACAAAACTAACCACTAATCCAACGAGGCAATCATAATAAATATACCTCCATTATGACAAGTATACATATGTGGCAATTTATGAGGGAGGCCTATGTTCTCACAGTGGACTTTAGATAGGCTAGTCATGGTATATAGTAAAAACGTCATTCTTAATTCGTATTTTAGCGTTTTTAAACGACCATACGCATGATCACACACTCGAAAGTCAAGCATTTCAAAGCCGTCCCAACAAATACAGATCCCATAAAAAATAAAACGAGCCTTCATTAAAATTCGTCTTGACGCGTTGTGTGAAAGGTTAACGACTCTTATAGGTTGAGTTATCACAGAGTATCCTACAAATATTTGAATGGTTTTCTTAAAGGATGGGGTTGACACGCGAGCACACAGTCCACCTGATGGTAAATGGTTGCTGTGGCACATAGACATCTACATCTGTTCTCGATTACGAATCAAAATGCAGATGAGTTGTCACCCGTGAGGACTAAGATGGAAAAAAGGGTTCTCTACACTCACCATGCGAAACACAGCAGCATTAAACTACTGTTTCACGCTGGTATTCTGTGAGAGCGTGGTCCTTCCCCGGTCGAGCCGACCCATTCGTGCTACAACTATACTTCTAATATAACTTCAGCATGGCTCTACCACGTATAAAATCATACTGCATCCCGAATTAAAGGTAATACTACAGTTATTAGTTAATAGGTGCTTCATAATTCTCAGCATTACAACCCATCAGAAACCTACTTCTGAACAAACGTCAGTAGGTCACCCCGAAGGAATACATCTACATCTCGACCTTTAATCCATATCCACCAATCACCAATCCATTACCTCTTGTTACCATTTACTGTACCCTCCTTATATATTTCATTTATTTTTGTTTTAATGTGTTTGCATAATAAATTGATTGATTTATAAAATAATAACACAATTACTTTAATAGATATCGCGTGTAGCTTTTAGGAAGATAAACGAGGCAATAAAAAAACCGCAAGCCGGTGTCGGCAATAAAAAGCCAAGAAAAAAGTATAAAACAAAAACGATAACTATATATACGTTATTGGCATATTTTTTGTACGTAACTGGTTGTACTCGGCCACGTGTTGCTAAGGCTCAGTCTGTTTAAATGGAATAAAATATTTTTTTATAAGTAAAAGCTTATTTCAAAGAACTAAAAACTGTCCAAGTGCGTGTCGGGCCATGCACAATGTAGAGGCACAGAATAAATAAATAGTACATAGAGGTAGGAAATAGAAAAAATTTTTTTTAATATTTTTAATCCCTTTTTATTTCGGTTCCGTAGTTGCCCGTCAAAATACGTGGGCTTTCTTGATAATGAGCTGTTCTTGTTACGTGTAACCACTAAAAATCCTAAATAGCACGATGGTCACTAAACGACTTATTTTACAATTAGTCTTTTAGGGAGTGGTATTCAAAAAGGAATGTAAAGCTTTTCGATTTTGAAAATAATCCAATCTTTATTAAATCATTTACATGCCAAGTCCGTACTCCGTACTAAGATGGCCATAGTTGGACTATATATCTATGAATTCCCGGCAAGGAATGGCTGGCTAGTGTTTTATTAAGGAATTTATGGGTGATAATTACCCCTACGATGGGTGATCGCTACCAAGCTATTTCTAATTTGTTTTGTGTTTTAATTGTAACGTACATGATTGTAAATTATTATTTGAAAAAAAAAGTCCCGCTGGGTTTCTTGCTGGTTCTTCCCATGGCAGAGGTGTTTTTGCGAACCAGTGGTAAATGAAAAAAGTGACTTTTAATAAGTATTGTTTACAATATATATTGAATAAAAAAGTTTCTGTTACTGTTTCTGCAACCCCAAGATATATATGACCGTAACGAAGCTTCTCGTGAACTATAACTGTCCTTAATTATTCTAAAGGTCGCCCGCGAAAACCAAGAGTACCACGAATTAAACTGTATGAGGCTATATGATTGTATGAATACTTTGAATGAGGCCTTCAATAACTACCAACTAAAAAATAAGCGAAAGTAGTAAGTAAGAAAGAAAGATCTTCCCTACCTATCCCGCCTACATAGGAAAAAATAAAGCTACTTATAGTAGTGATGAATATAAGGCCGCCCACACACATACGGAATTCAGTTTCGGAACTCCGATTCGGAATTCTGAACGCAGCAAGTCTATATAAAATCAAGGAAGCGTCACATGTACGGTAGTTTTCCGTTCGAAATTTTGCTGACAAAACGAGATTCCGCATGTTTGTGGCCGACCCGTCCGGAATTCCGTATGTATGTGGCCGGCCTAAGTCGTTTTCTTCATAAAATGTTTACTTCATACAGTTTACAATTACATTACAAAGCTAGTTTTATGTCATTTTCTATGGAGTTGTAACGAAAATTTTACAAATCCAATTGCACTTTATAAGTTGGTCGACTATCACTCGTTAACTTGTTAATTCTACTTAGCTGTGATAGTTTTCCTTTTAACTTGTGTGGAAGAGGGGGAACACATAACTCTAATGAAAAATACCAAGCTAAATATTTCGCAAACGGACCCCCTTAATGGAAAAGAAGCTTTTCCATACCCCCAGTGTTTTTGATAGTTTTGACGTGGTAGAGCCACGCTGCAGCTATATTATGGTTGTAGCACGAATGAGTCGGCTCGACCGGGGCAGGACCACGCTCTCACAGAATACCAGCGTAAAGTGGCCAGCTGTGCTTCGTACGGTCAGTGTAGAGAACCGGAGACCCTTTTTAGCTTTTAACTGGAAACGAGGCATTCCATCTTAGTACGCAGGGGTGGATCATCTCAGAGGTTAAATGTATATGACTATGGGCTACAGCATCTACTTACCAGTAGATGGACTGTGTGCTCGTTTTCAGTGTATTCTATGTTTTTAATGTCTAGTTTTTTTCGTTTATAAAAAAATATTTTGGGTCCTTTTGAAAGGCCAGAAACATAATCTCAATGTCTTCTAAATAACTATATAAATATTTTTTTTTTTGCCACTCATGGACGACACACACGGTCAGTTCAACTGATCATTTCAAACTAGGACTGTTGATATTTTTTGAAATATCGGATTTTCGATGTATCGATAATTATAAATACATTAATATCGGAGTTTTATATATAAGTTTGTTTATTGATATATCGAAAATCCGATATTTTAAAAAAATATCAACTGTCCTAGTTTGAACTGATCAGTTGGAATGATCAGTTGAAATGACGGCGTGTGTTATCCGTTAGGGATGAATATTTTTTCTCTACAAATTATAGAGACCCGTAAATTATAATTTATGTAATAAAAAAAACATTAAAGTTGGTTCACAATGAGGACAAATAACCTAACGCTCAGCGGATGTCGCCAGTTTATACCAAGGTGATTTTTGATCACGGAAACGGTCACACGGTGTCATCATCATTAAAAGGTGCGTTTTATGTAATTTTTTGTGATGATTCGAAATGTACCGAATGCAAAATGTACGTGTCGCGTAGTGGTGGTGTTAAAGGATCCACCGATCCGTTTCGTCCCATGGCTATTATAAGAATGAATGCCTCGTTGGTCTAGTGGTCGTAGTGGTACGACTTCTGATCATGAGGTACTGGGTTCAAGTCCCGGGTCGAGCCAAAAAATCAGTTCTTGATTTTTTCCGTCAAGAAATTCTCAGTAGCTGCCCGGAATCAGAAAGTTGGCGGTGTCTCACCCCCGTGTCTCGGAAAGCACGTAAAGCCGTTGGTTCTACGCCTGATCTCTCTCCGGTCGTGTTGGTTTACCGTCCCATCGGGTTATGATAATGAGGGAATAAAGAGTGCACCTGTGCTTGCACATACACCTGGGCACTATAATCCTGCGCCAATGGCTAGTCTTCGTTGATGCTGGCCGCCGTGACCGAAATTCGGTTTGAAGGACATTATTATTATTATTATTTCTTTTTTATCTCCCGTTTTGAGGGGTAAAGAAAGATATATTCAGCGGGCTTTACACCAAGCTAAAATGATATATCTTATGTGTATAGAAGCTGTAAATAAATAAAAATGTGTTCTTACTTCTTACCTATCATAGGACAAAAATTTACGCACAATCCTACAGGTATTTAAAATAACAGCTTTCTGTAATTCTACATATATTGAAGAGTGTAACTGAAGTAATTTTAGACTATTATGTAAGGATTTTGGTACTACTCCAGTAGCCGAAATGACAATAGGAACCACTTTTACGTCTTTGGCGTGTCATTGACTTTTTATTTCCATTGTCAAATCGAAGTATTTTGTAATCTTTTCAGTGTATGTTTGACTTAGATTGTGGGTGTTTGGTATAGCTATATCAATAAGGTAAACAGATTTGTTACTTTTATCAAATAAAGTTAAGTCCGGTCTATTATAGTGAACAGTCTTATCAGTTATTATGGTTCGATCCCAGTACAATCTAAAATTAGCGGATTCTAAAATTACTTCAGGTATGTATTTATAATAAGCAACTCTGTGTTTAATTAGTTTGTGATAATACGCTAATGATTGATGTATAATCGATGCAACCTGATCGTGTCTGTGCTTATAATCGGTTTGTGCTATTGCTTTACATGCCCCAATAATGTGTTGAATAGTTTCAGAACTACTTTGACATCTTCGACATTTATCGTCCTGTAGATTGATTTCTTTTATTATGTGCTTGCGGTAATTTTTTGTCTCAATAACCTGGTCTTGAATTGCAAGCATGAATCCTTCTGTTTCAGGAAATAATTCACCGCGTTTTAGCCAGGCGTTGGAGGCATCTTTATCTACGTTTGAATCCATCAAGTCTAAACGGTGGCGCCCATGAAGAGATTTTTGTTGCCATATCTGCACTTTCTCATGATTTGTCTTCTCAGTCAATTCTACATTAGTTTCTGAAAGGTTAAGAGGAGTGAAATTTTTTGTCAGCTTTTACCATAGCCTTATGTAACGAAGATTCTTGCGATCGTAAATGAAAAAATGCTCTCAGTGATATTATTTGCTTATTGTGTAAGTTCTGAATGTCTATGAGTCCCCTTCCTCCTTCTCTTTTGGGCAATGTCTGTCGCTGAACACATGAGCGTGGATGGTGTTTTCTATATTTAGTCATAGTGGTGTTAATTATTCGTTGTAATTTTCTAATGTCAGTCTGCGACCATCTTATTATTCCAAAAGAATAGTTTAGTACAGGTATTGCGAATGTGTTAATGGCTTCAATTGTGTTTCGGGAATTCAATTGTGTATTTAATATTTCATGCAATCTCATTTTAAATTGTCTTGTTAATGTAGACTTAGTTACCGTGTGATGTATTTGTTGCGATTGCTGATACCCTAAGTATTTATATCCTTCGTTTTGATCTACTGGACCTATAATCTGAAAATCATTGAGTTGATAATTATTAGATTCAACGTGTCCTCTGCGTACTGATTGTATTTTACACTTATCTAGACTAAATTTCATATGAATGTCATTTGAGAAGCTCTGTGTTAAGTCTGCTAACTTATAAATATCGTTCAGGGAGCTACCGAATAGCTTAATGTCGTCCATATACATGAGGTGCGATAGAATATAATAAGTATCGTCATATTTAATTTTATATCCCATTTTGCTGTAATTTAAAATATTTGAGAGTGGGTTAAGTGCCAGGCAAAACCATAACGGGCTGAGAGAATCCCCTTGAAATAGACCTCGCTTCATCATCATCATCATCATTACAGCCCTACACAAGTCCACTGCTGAACATAGGCCTCCCCCAAGTAATGTCACAAAGCACGGTCCTAGAACTAGAAAAAGCTCAATATTAATTAAATCGCTATAGGTATATGTGTTATTACACTTTAATTGCAGTTTGCCAATGGTCCATAAGGTGCTTTAAAAAGCGCACAAGTGTTGGGTGAATTTTATAGTGTTCTAGTATAAAGACTAACCATGAATGTGGGATTGAGTCGTATGCTTTTTTATAATCTATGTACATTGTGTATATATTACGTTTATTAATGAATGCTTGCTTTGATACTATAGCATCTATCGTTAACTGCTCTTTACAACCTTGACTTTTTTTCCGACATCCTTTTTGTTCTTCAGCTAGGATATTTGTAATATATATATGGTTTGAAATATATCTTGCAACATATATTTTATATATATATATATTTCTGTTTTAAATATATATGTCTTTCTGTGCATTTCTTCATATATTTGTGGCATATATAGTTTGGAATTGTTGAACTTGTGCTAAGTTCCTATAAAATGCTTTTTCATTGTAATAAATTTTTTGCTTTGTCGATTCGTGTTTTGTTGCTTTCTGCGTGTACATTGCGTATATCTTTTTAATCGGTTTGCCGTAGAACTTAATTTTTGTTTGAGGGTATCTAGAAAATGCAAAAGATCTGAATTAACATGTTCGTATCTTGAATGTGTTTGATACTTATTTATAATGATTTGGACTTCTTTAGTCACTTTTTTGCTTCGATTTCCACTCATGTACTGCGTTAACCTACCTATTTTTTTCCTCAGATCATCTATTTTATTTTGCAAATGCCTCTGCCAAGCAGGTAAACTTTTTATTTCACGCCTACTAGAATTCTCATTTAAAAACTTTGTTCCATTTACCTGGCTTGCTGTATAGGCGGCGCAATAAATAGCTGTATGGATAGTTTCAAAATCACTTTCACAATTTAAATATTCTGGCAAAATTTTTAGATTAATGAAATTTACAATAGCTGTTAATTTTTCAGCACATTTTTGTTTTGGGATATACGGTCTGTTAACAGGATCACACGCTGCATATATTTGATAAGCTTCTAAATATATTTGTTGTATCTTTTGTTTTTCGTCGTTATTTAAATCAACTAACTCTTCTTTATCTACTTCAACACTGGCTTGTGTAATGAGACTTCCTAGTTTTGTATTTTCCGTATTGGGTTCTAATACGTTGTCCTTATTGAGTGATAATTTTGTCCCGCCCCAACTCAAATGAATCGCTTCTATTCGTACTACTTCGCGGTGCATCGCTACATCGCGGTTGACTGGTTGTTGGTTCCAGGATTCTGAGTTGTGATTTATCAGGTAGCAGTTGTAAATTTAAAACAGATGTTGATTCTACTGGCGATCCTGTTGTGGTGCTTTTGCTGTTACAGTTATTTGTTTCATAGCTAACTTGCAAAAATTTGTTTCTAATCTCTCTTCTTATTTCGTGTAGTCGCTCGTCAGAAATCAGTTTGTTTTTTATTATGGATCTTCTTTGATCGGCTAATCTCTGTTCTAATAAATGCGACAATTCTGGGCAGTATTCTATAAATTTACAGCGTGTTCTTTTTCTGTAGGCTGTTAAATTAGTTTCCAAGTTTGAAAAATTAATAAAATCTTATTTTGACTGTGACTTCAAAATAAGATTTTATTAATTTTTCATTTAGTTCGCTAGACCATCGCATCTTTACATTAATTGGTTGTTTTCCATTTATTGTCATATTCCTACAAACATTAGGGGAATGTTTTCGTCCGATGTCTTTTCGTAACTATTCAAGGCATTTTAAACTTCGGATTTAATTTGTTCCAGGTCCTTTGTAGGTAAGAGCTTATTTCTTAGTATGGCTCTCCGTCGATCTCCTAATCTCTGTTTCGAAACCTTCATATTTGGGAATTCTGCAGAGAACTTTTTGTGTAATGTGTCTAAATACTGCTTGGTGTTTGTTTCCATGTTAGTTGTGTAAAGGTATGTACGCCAGATGAAGCTGTTCATTTCATAAGTCCATTTTTTTTCTTATTGAAAATCGTTTAAGCTTTAACACTGATCCGGAAAACACCTCTATCCTGGGAAGAAATATTTGTTACCGAGTAAGAACACTTACCATCAGGTAAACTGTGTGCTCGTTTGTCACCCTTATCTTAGAAAAAATATGTATTTATATATATATAATCGCCGATTGTGATGAAATTTTTTGTGTGTATATGAATGAATCCATAGATTAGATTGGTTACCCTGGTTTAGATTTATTTGGACCCAGTAAGTGGCACTGTTGCCAAGATCTAGAAATCACCCGTGCGAAGCCGGGCCGGGTCACTAATACCGTATTGCTAGAAATTAATCTCCAAATTATTAAAAAAAAAAGAATATTACTCGGTAATAAATAATAAAATTAATATTATATATTATTATTATAATACGGTATTGCTAGAAATTAATCTCCAAATTATTTAAAAAAAAAGAATATTACTCGGTAATAAATAATAAACTTAATATTATATATTATTATTAAAATACCGTATTGCTAGAAATTATTCTTTAATTTACATATTTAAAAAAAAAAGAATATTACTTGGTAATAAATAATAAACTTAATATTATATATTATTATTATAATAAACGTTCATTACTATTATAAAACCATTCTGGAGGTCAATTGCCAAAAATAACAAAGGTGTGAGAGCGGATGTTCAACTTCCTCTCTTGCTTACGCAATTATGTAATCATTATCAGGAATAAGACAGCATACTGCATTAAAGATTCAGTATAGAGCAAATACAGTTCAACCAACCGTAATGTGTCCCGTTACAATCCCACACCGAAGTATGCACACCAACAGCAACACTATACCCATCTCAATGTAACACTGGGCAGCCTCTCAGCAACACGATCTTCCTTACCTACACAGTAGAATACCTTAACCGGCATAGTAACAACAGATCAACAGAGTCTCGTAGAATTACCGACTTGACCCCTCATAACCGCCTGCGCTATACTTTATAGCTTTATACTGCTAGAACGAGTGGGAGCCTACAGTTCTACCCTTATTTGTTCGTATTTACTTTTATTTTTTTAACCTGATTCCATACATAATAAATAAGTCCAAGCGGTTCAAAGAAAACAGTTCAAGTGGAGAGAGATCGTGTTTAAAATTAAGCTATCGATTAAGCGGTGAACAAAACTGAGGTCACGGTCCTTTAGTTACATGACACGCATTCATTTTGGTAAATATTGAACTAGCGCGGTTTTATAACTCGATTGTGGTTTGACGACTATAACTACTTTGTGGTTAAACACCCGAATACATAATCATTACTATGTGGCTTCACAGCGCGCTCGTTTGTACAGGGTACGAAGAACATAATCATTTACACCATATTCAATTGCATTGCCGACCTTTTTAAAAAAAGTAGGCTCTTTTCTTGAAGGTCCCTAAGTCGTTTAATTAATCAGGAAACTTCAACACTACGATGTAAGAAGCGATGCTCTTAAATTAATTATTTCATATTTAAGTGACAGAACGCAAAAAGTTGTCATTAATAGTATGAGTTCTTCCGGGTCGATTGTACAAAAGGGCGTGCCTCAGGGCTCAATTCTCGGCCCTTTTCTATTTCTTGTATATATTAATGACTTACCTTACATAGTAGGGGATAACCATGATATAGTATTATTTGCTGATGATATAGTTGCCGACACGAGTCATGAGCACAGATAAACTGTGGTGGGAGGTAGGTACACTGTCGGGCAAAATTATTGGGTACCTTTATTGTTTCAATTCGTAATTGAATGTTTTCGCCGACTTTTATGAAAATGTTTACTCGAACATATCAACTTTTACTTTGATACAGTAATGTTGCAGATATTCGTGTCCGTTATTTTATTATCTACTATATTTTATCATCTATATTTAATGGTTAGAATTGATTATTTTATTAAGAAGAAGGAAGAGATGATATGAAATCTGGTGTTGCGGTGCGCCGTACAGTAGCTACTGAGACATTAGTCGCATCAGCAGTTTGTTTATACACGTCTATGATGTGTTTCACAGTACCTAATTTTTTCATGTAACTAAACACTGAATAGACCATTTGTCGGGATTGTCTATTTAACACCGAATTCTTCCTTCTCTGCATTTAGACCGAAATCTGAACACTCAAATTATAACAACAAAAATAATTAAAAACAAGAAATAACAAAAACAATTAATAACAAGGAATACACAAACAACAATTAACGACGAGGTAACAAAAACTATTAACGAAAATAAACTAATTAAAAAAGTTATCACTAAAATTATTGCTCTGAAGCGTACGGAAGCCGAATGATACGTTCGAAACCAATAGACGACGAGAATCGACTGATGAACCAATCACGTTGAACGTTAGCGTGGTCAACGTCGTATCGACCAATAAAAAGGGTGCTCACGACTTATGTCGGCAATTATACTTCATTAATTTTCAAATTTAAACGGCAGTTATTAAATTACGACGATTTAAATAATGCTATAGCTCAATTGGTTTAATGTTAAATTTGCGTTTGATGAACTAACCAAATGTATGAAATTCATAACTCCTAATGTTAAACATACTAATGTAATTTTAAATGGGGGGGGGGGGGAACTGAGTCTTGTTGATACTACCATTTTTCTTGGAATCACACTGGACGTCAAGCTTCAATGGCTCCCCCATATAAGTATCAAAACTAGCTTAGTTCTGCAGCATATAAAGCCGTAAAAAAGATTAGAACAACTCTTACCAGTGTTGAAACAGCTGGAATAGTTTACTTTAGTTATTTTCCATAGCATTATGTCGTATGGTTTTTGCTATGGGGACACGCGACTGACACTGAAATTATATTTATTTTACAGAAGAGGGCCATTAGAGCAATATATAATTTAGAACCAAAAGAGTCACTGAGGCAAAAATTTGGGAAATTAATATATTAACTCTGGCCTCTCAATACATTTATGAAAATGTACATACATTACACAAAAATAAAAGTAGTTCTGCGAAAATAAACGATATTCATTCTGTAAATACTAGGAACAGACACAAGCTAGTAGTACAAGTTACTCGACTCCACCGAGTCAGTAATTCGTTCTTGGGGGGATGTATACGCTTTTACAACAATATCCCAGAAAATATACAAAATTTGTCATACATAAAGTTCAAAAATGTTATTAAACTAAGTTTGTATAAAAATGGTTATTACAATATTAAGGAATTTATAGATGATAATAACCCCTGGGAAGGGTGATCGCTACCAAGCTATTTCTAATTTGTCTTGTGTTGTTTATTGTAAACATTATTGTAAGCTATTATTGGAAAAAAATAGTCCCGCTGGGTTTCTTGCTGGTTCTTCCCAGTACAGGGGTTTTTTTTTGCGAACCAGTAGTAAATGAAAAAGCTACTTTCAATAAGTATTGTTTACCATTTACATTGAATATAAAAGTTTCTGTTTCTTTGTTTCTGTTTCTGTCGTATCGGTCCGGACGAATCGCTAGTGGTAGATCATATCATACATGTGGAATGGTAAAAAACCCAAAGTTCTGTCAATTTTTTTTAATTTTATAACATAATTTGACAAAAAGCAAGCTCTCACAGCACAAGTAAATGAAAAAAAGACAACTGTAGTTACGTCACGTAATAAATTTATTTTTGCGATTGCAAACAACAAACTTAGTTGGAATATCGGCCCTTATGTTAACCGACATATTTGAATTATTTGACAAATTAATGATTTTCATAAGAACAATGTTCGGATCTTACCTTACCTCACTGACCTCTATATATACAAGTACGCTGGACTGGCTACACCATACAAAATGACTGTGCCAATTTGAAGCGCCGCTAAAGGATGTCTTGAAAAATAAAATTGACATAATATGCCAAAGTCTGTTGTCTTATTTATATTGTCTTTTTTAATAAGTCTGTATTTTGAACTTTTAAACTAAAAAACTAAAGTATTTTATGTTGTTGATTGTGTATAATATTAGTTACATAATAAGAATTATTTTTATTAATAATGAGAGTGTGCGTAATCTGTAAAACTCGTTACCAAAAAGGGAAATGGTATAACATTTCACAAGTAAGTGAATTTGCAGCAAATATTAAACAAATTAAAACTATTTGATAATATAAGTACTTAGAAAGTTGTTACTAATCTTAATTTCATTTATACTAACATGTTTGGTTGTATATTACTGAGTTTTGATAAACAATAAAATTCAATAGGGTTGTCGAGTTCCTTGTCTATAATACTTATCGATGCTCTTTCCTACCAATATCTGTTCACAAAGAAATTAGCCAACAACAGATGATTATCAAATGTTTATTAATTAACAGGTTCCCAACTGAACCTAGACTAAAATTATGGCTTAAAAGCATAAATATTGTGAATTAGCGTCCGAAACAAAATGATCATATTTGTTACAAACATTTCACAGACGACTGTTTTATTAGACATGAGAACTGCACCACTTTGAAAAAGTGCAGTATACCGACAATATTTACTGGTAGTACCAGTACCAGTAAGTATAAAAGTATTAGATTATTATTTAGAATGTTTTTTTTTAATTTTTCTTTCCTAATTTACCACCAAACTCAAAGGCCATAGCCAAGTGTCGAAAGGTCGCCTGATGATGTCGAGCCACGTTGGATGTGAGTTAGTGGGCTGCGGCTAGAGGAGATTCCTCTTCCTGTACCGCTGTAGTTGAGGCGGAGTAGTAAGGGAGGAGGAGTGTTAGTATGGCGATTGGCGATGCGCTACTCGACTATCTTTCATGACTTTGGTGAGGCCGCACACCTTGATGCTTCTAAGTGCTCGTTTTTCCCTGGCTCCATTCGTATATCGGGCTCGGGGAGTCCGTAGTGCAGGTGGAGTTAGAGGCCGCGAAGGGCAGTGTGGCTTGTGTTTCTGGTGCGCCTTATCTGAGAATGAAAGCGGGGAGAAGAAGTCAGCAACTAAGGACGGTTTGCCATTGAGTAGCTGGCGCCAGAGGGGCCGCGGATGTGCTTGAAAGCGTTTCCGTGGCCCTGCCAATTTGCGGTGGAGGTAGAACACCATGGGGTTTTAGTAAGTGCGATATAGAGATTTAATTCTTTCTCAATTGCAGGCATGTAATAGTATGAGTACACATTTGTGCTAGTTGCTGTAGAGAATATTGGTCCGTAGGGTGCACGTGCGGTGTAGTTCCTAAAAAACTGTATCTGCGACTGATCATCGCTGCTGGTAATAAGAAGTTGTTTAGTTTGTTGCTTCCTCGCTTGAAGGCTAAGTATAGCCATTCAGAGAGGACACGTAGCCAGCATTCTTGGGACGATGCCACGGAAAGTAGGACTGTATGATAATTTCAGTTATTTTTTTTAATATTTTAATTTTAATTTCGAAAATGACGTTGTAAATAACTGATGACTATGTAATTCAAAGTTTATATTTTTTTTTAATATTATCTTGCTAGCTCGTACCCGGCGCATTGCTGCCGCAGAGGAAATAATTGTGGAAATATCGCTAAAAATGTTAAACAGTTATATTGCATAATTAGGAATGATAATTTAGAATAAGCGTTATTATAGCAGCTGATTTGATTTTCTTTAATTATAATTCAACCGTTCATTTAGTTCTAGTATTAACTAGAACTAAATGAACGGTTGACTACAAATTATTTTAGAAACTATTGTGGCCGTGGAAGGAAAAGGGGAGATCTCCCGCCCGGCAAGGTGTTCTGCCCGGGAAGCGACCGACACTCCGAGTGATAGTTCGGAGAAGTTCTATATATACTGTCTATGATTCGGAATGTAGATAGCGCGATTTAGGCTTCGGTGTGTTTCGGTGTGCTAGTGGCGCGACGACAGCGCCGCTACATCACCCCCCTGCTCAGACCGGAGGTCGATAGTGAAGTCTCGTTGTCGACGAATGTGCAAGTGCCAGGAGATTGCCTTGTAGTCTGCGGTGAGTCGAGAAGAAGGCAAGTAATCTGCGAGAGTGCCGTGAAGCAGAGGCGAGCAGTAAGGCTCAGAGCCGTGCCGAACACTGTATAGCGCAGAGAGTAGCTTGAAGGAACAGGAAGCATTATTATTCCAGTGCTGCGATGAACCTTGTGAAGCTAGATGGCTTGCAGGATATGAAGACTGCAGACGATATCTGCTCGGGAGCGAATGGGTGGGGTATTCTATGACGATGATGAAGCTTGAAGTTTCCGAAGGTTGTTTGGTTGCGTGTTCAAATCACGTCGGGGTCACCACTGTGGCCGTGGAAGGAAAAGGGGAGATCTCCCGCCCGGCAAGGTGTTCTGCCCGGGAAGCGACCGACACTCCAAGTGATAGTTCGGAGAAGTTCTATATATACTGTCTATGATTCGGAATGTAGATAGCGCGATTTAGGCTTCGGTGTGTTTCGGTGTGCTAGTGGCGCGACGACAGCGCCGCTACACTATGTTTTATTTTTTATTTTGTGTAGATAGTTTAATCTTAATAATTTTTTAGTTGAATGGTCTAAGGGCTACGATGGCTATCCGAGTAAAGAACCAGAGTACAAAACTAATTCAACTGTAGAGATGTTTAAGACAGGGTGACGTAATATCCCCGAAATACTTCAGCGCTGCATTGGAAGACGTCTTCTAGCTACTGGACTGAAAAGGATACGGTGTTAACGTCAATGGCGTGTACGTCACTCACCTTCGGTTTGTCGACAATATAGTCCTTATGGTAGAATCGCTGGAGGACCTACACACTATGTCACTGTCACTATGACCTCAATAGTGTCTCCCAACGGATAGGTCTTAAGATGAACATGAACAAAACAAAAGTCATGTGTAATGTCCATGTCACACCTATGCCGGTGGTTTTTGGCTTTTTGGGAGCACTTAGCTGAAGTTGTTGACGAGTATTTTTACTCGGGACAAATAGTCCGACTAGGTAAGTTCAACCTCGATCAACAGGTCAATCAACGGATTTAACTCGGCTGGGCAGCGTTCGGGAGATTACAACACATCTTCTCGTCAGAAATACCACAAAACTAGATTGTACAACAAGTCCGTGTTGCCAGTGACGACCTATGGATCTGAGACGAGGTCATTCCCTGCTGGCCGTATGAGGAAGCTTGAAGTCGCTCAGTGAGCAATGAAGAGGGCTATGCTCAGGGGTTCAAACTTAGGAATGAGGATATCTGCAGCAGAACCAGAGTGGCCGACATTTACCAATGGATTAGTAAGCTGAAGTGGCAATTGACCGGCCATATAGCTCGAAGAACCGAATACCGATGGGGAAAAAAGGTTCTCGAGTGGCAGCCTCGTACCGGCAGGTGAAGTGTAGGACGTTCCCCCACTAGATGGAGTCCAAACCTGGTAAGACATGCAGGAAGTTGATGGATGCAGGTAGCTCAGGACCGTGCTTTGTGGCATTCCTTGGGGGAGGCCTATGTTCAGCAGTGGACTTGTGAAGGGTTTTAATGTTGATGAATGATAATGGTATTATATTAGTATGATACATAAATAAAATGGACGTTACGGGTGAGTCCATCTATCCCTAGAGTCCATTCTATTTATTTAGGTAAAGGTAGAAGGTAATAGGTAGATTTTTTATCGATATAATTTGGTACACTCTCTCATCCCTATTATTAGTTCCGTGGACGTGCACTTCTGCTGTCAGCGCCAAAATGGCGGAAATCAAATCGCTTCATCATGTCACGGTGTATAGCCAGTCCAGTGTACTTGTATATATAGAGGTCAGTGCCTTACCTATAATTTCCCCTAAAGCTATTTACGGAACCCTTATGGCGCCAGTCCTACGCGCACTTGTCCGCACACATGCGCTAGTCGTAATACTGTTGGTAGGAATGTCTCTTAATTTCTTGGATATCCATTTGGTAGGCATATTTTTTTATGTGTAAGTACTTATTCGGAAGATTGATGATGATGATGGAATTGACGAACAAGGAAAACCTTGCTTCTAATAACCCACGCTAGTAATTATATTGATGTCTGCTTATATTTCACACTGGTGTAGTTTTATAGCACTTCACACTAACTTAAGAACACTTGCAATTTACAATTATATTTTACGTGGTAGAGCCATGCTGCAGTTATATGTATATATAAGCTATTATTTTAAAAAAATAGCCCCGTTGGGTTTCTTGCTGGTTCTTCCCAGGACAGGTTCTTTTTGCGAACCAGTGGTAAATGATAAGTGACTTTCAATAAGTATTGTTTATAATCTACATTGAATAAAAAAGTTTCTGTTTCATATTAGTAGTATAGTTGTAGCACGAATGGGTCGGCTCAACCGGGGAAGGACCACGCTCTCACAGAATACCGGCGTAAAATAGTAGCTTAATGCTGCTCTGTTTCGTATGGTGAGTGTAGAGAGCCGGAGACCCTTTTTACTGGAAACGAGGCATTCCATCTTAGTCCTCATGGGTGAAAAACGCATCTAAGTTTTGATTCTTAATTTCACGTTGGTATTCCGTTAGAGCGTGGTCCTTCCCCGGTCGAGTCAACCCATTCGTGCTACAACGAACAGTGATGGCACCGTAAGTATATTCGCCATTCCGTTTCGTCCCGTGGATGTCGTAAGAGACAACTACGGCAAACTTTTACAAAATTTTACATTTTTCGATATTCCAGATGCAGCAGACTAAAGAATTAAAGAATATCTATCAGCATATTAGTATCGACTAAATTTAAATTTTACATTACAAACATCATATATATATAAACTACTCAAAATAGGGCCCACTCTAAGTTAATCTCGAATTTCGTCTAAAAAAAATTGTTAAGTATTAGAATAGTGAAGTTAAACATTTCGAAGTATTATTGACACGTTTATCAAACTTTATCAATGTTTCCAGTCAGGAATTCAATGGTTGGTAGACAAAAAAAGTGAAGTACTCCAAAAAAACGTTTATTACTCAAATTTTCAGTCACTTGTATCTACCCTCAGTCACATTCTGAATGTTATAGTCGCACGTCTACTTTTTTCATTTTGACTTGAGGTGTTACTCGCATTTATTATACCCGGTTCTCGGCATCATATGGATGTGGAAACAGCAACAAGAGCAGTGTTTATGCTTCAGGAGGGAGAATCTCAGAGATCAGTGGCAAGACGTCTTGGGATGTCGCGACGAGCTATTCGAAACGCGTGGGAACGCTTTCTAGAGACAGGTAGTGTCGCGAGGAGATCTGGATCAAGAAGAGCGCGAGCTAAAACCGTCCAGGAAGACCAGTATATCAGATTGACTGCACGTCGAGAGCGTACGATTCCCGCCCGCGTCTTACAAAATCGATTGCGGCAATCGACTGGCACACGAATTAGTCATCAAGCAATTCGAAATCGGCTCCATGAAAACGGACAACGTTCCAGATCTCGTGTTATTCGTCTAAAATTGACAAGAGCGCATCGTGCAGCACGTTTGAGGTTTGCTCGCGAGCATGCAGAGTGAACAATGGACAAGTGGAGAAATGCACTCTTTACGGACGAAAGTAAAGTGAAGTTTTTCAGCGATTATCGTCGAGTGCGCGTGTGGAGAAGAGAAGGAGAACGTTTTTCAGAACCTTGCATACATGAAACGGATCGTTTTAGAGGTCCAAATGTTATCGTGTAGTTTGGAATAAGCTTGCTCGGTAAAACTGAGCTGGTAATTCTGGAATAAGGCTCCATAACTGCCTCCAGGTATGTATTGAATAATTCGGCCCCATGTCATCCCATTTTCACAAAGAGTGGGTGAAAACTTCGTATTTATGAAGGACAATGCTCGCCCACATACAGCGCAAACAACCCAGAGAGCTCTCTCTGAAGCCAATATTACGGTTTTACCGTGGCCGGCCATGATTCCCGATCTTAACCCCATTGAACATATATGGGACCAGTTGAAAAGAAGCCTCAAATCGAACTTCAGTAATGTGACTAATCGACAAGAGCTCATAAACACCCTAAAATTGTGTTGGGAGTGAATACCCGAGGAAAACATCACCCACTTGATTGAAAGTATCCCAGATAGATAGTGCATACGGAACAGAGGAGGATCTACTCGCTATTAAGCACCATCAAACTCATTAATTTAATCAATAATGAAAATCAAAATAAAACTTAACTTAAATCAATATTTTCTGTAAACTTTCCTAAAAACTGTAAATTTTGACTAAATTCGATAAAATTGGCAAAACTTAGTCTTGTTAATGTTTACACACTTAATTAATAAATTCCTAATCATAGAAACTGAAAAAGGAAAAAGAATCCGTAAAATTCATTTATAAAACATGGTGGGCCCTATTCTGTTTTGAGTAGTTTATATATATATATATATATATATATATATATATATATATATATATATATATATATATATTATCATATACGTATACCTTGTATGGGTCGGATCAAACGAGGGTTGAACAGTAACCATACGAAACACAGCAGCATTATGCTGTTATTCTGTGAGCGTGTGGTCCTACTCTCACAGAATAACAGCATAATGCTGCTGTGTTTCGTGTGGTTAGTGCAGAGAACCGGAGACCATTTTTACTGGTCATTCAATCTTAGTCCTTAGAGTGACAGCGGATCTGCTTCGATTCTTAATTGAGGATAAATGAGATGTCTATGAGAACAGCACCCACTTACCATCAGGTGGAATGTGTGCTCGTCGTCACCCTTATCCTATAAAAAAAATACTATCCTCCAGATTTTAACATTTGATCTCCAAATTAAAATGGTACAAGTGAAGTACAAACTATTTAATTTAAAATGATTCATCAAAATCGCCGCACAGTTGACGAAGATATTATCACGTCATACATACAAAAAACTTGAAGTCGAATTGTATACTTCTTTCCTTTTGATTAAAACTACTTTTACGGATTTTATCGCGTTTATTTTTACTTTTTATTTACTTTTATTTTTAATTCCCGACGTTTCGGGCGCTTTCCAGCACCCATGGTCACGGGGGACTGGAAAGCGCCCGAAACGTCGGGAATTAAAAATAAAAGTAAATAAAAAGTAAAAATAAACGCGATAAAATCCGTAAAAGTAGTTTTAATCGTGTATAGTGTTCGCGTAAATATAAGAAATCATTCTTTCCTTTTTCTGACAATCAGGAAAGATCTCATCGTTACCAATCGAAGGAATATGAATGATAGCCACCTGGCAAGGTATTCAGCCCGGGGGGCAGCCAACGCTCCGTATGTTATTACGGAGCTGTTCTATATATATGGCGTTGACTTCAGAACTTTGATAGCGCGATTTAGGCTTCGGCGCGTTTCGTATGTGGCGTGAAGGTAGAGTCGCCACAATGAAATTTAAAACGTAACACCACAATAAAATTTGTACAACTTACTTCAATATAAGAACTTTGACAGAAATGAGGGTGTACCGTAGATTACCGAACATATACCCCCTATTACTACATACTGTACCCCTTTAAAGGGTACGGGCGTGATGTTACGTCGTGTGATTGCGTGAACAATGCATAGACATGTATGCAATAGCAACAATCGCGGTTGATTTGGTGACATTTATGAAGAGTTCCGTTGTCTGTCTCCGAAACCCATCATCAAATTTTAACGAAATTTAAATACCATATCGGAATAAAAATCTATCGAAAAAAAGAAATTTTGCAAATCCTTATACAAATGACGGAGTTATGCCCGAACATATTATATACAAAAATATATAAATATCCGAATTGGGAACCTACTTTTATGAAGTCGGTTAATAAAGATACTGTTATAAAAAATAAATTGCATAGTATATTCATATAATATATAATGATGACCTTTACTGTCTGATGTGTTTATCTTAAGTGTACATATATCGCTCTTTTATCTCACGTATACACTTGTATTTAAGGAAGCATCTCGTATTGTTCGTAAGTAAATTCCAGTTAATTCATATTTTACATGTACTTCATACATTCAAGACAAACTTTCCGAAGTAATGGCTAATAGTATGCCAGAAGAAAAAAAGCAGATTTCACCGCGCCAGTCTGCGCACTCATACCACATGATTACCTAAATATGAGCAGTGTAACGTACTCATAATAACTTTCGCGGAATAAAATAAACGATGTATGCGCCAAAATTATTTTAATTGATTATTGATTATGATAATAATGGATTATCCCTTCGATCAACAATACTGTTTACTTACTTACTTACTTACTTACTTATCTTCACGCACAATCCCTAACGGGGTAGCCAGAGAGAACAGATCGCCAAGTGTCACGATCCTTACATACCTCTTTCGCTTCTTTCAGGTTCATTAACTTCTTCATACATGCACGTCTAGGTATCCGAGTACTCTTGACCTTCCCCTCTTCGAGCAATTTGCTCACATGGTCTTCGAAAGTTAGTCTCGGTCTACCTCGACACCTTTTAATATTTACTTTCGCTCTATATATTTTCTTCACCATTCGGTCTTCACTCATTCGCTCAACGTGCCCAAACCATTGGAGTACGCCTCTACCAATTTTTGTGATAAGGTCATCTTTCAATCCTGCCATATTGCGAATCTCTTGTTTGTTGATGGCTATGGTAACGCCACACATTTTACGAAGAGATCGCATCTCCACTGCATTCAACTTGCTTTTATGCTTCTTCTGGCATACCCAGGTTTCGCTGCCATATAACAAAGTCGGTACCAACACTGCGTTATGTATTGCAAGGCGTGCACTCTTCATCACGCCTTGCCTTTTGACTAATGCATTCAGGGCACCATTGACTTTGTTTCCGGCAGCGACGCGCCTATCCACATCTAAATCACATCTTCCATCCCGGCTGAAAGCACTCCCCAAGTATACAATTCCATTTACCTGTTCTAGACATGTTTAGAACAATACTGTTGATCGAAGGATTATCCTAAGTTATTTTTGTTTTCAATTTTGAACTAGATTTTTTATTAATTAGCATGCAGCTCACCAAATGGTAAGTGACTACCTCTGTTTCTGTTTCATGAACAACTGCAACACCAGGGGAATAGCTGATGCGCTACCGGCCTTTTAAAAGAGAGTAGGCTCTTTTCCCGAAGGTCCCTTTTTTTAAGAAGTTGTGATAAGCCCATTGCCATTTCACCCTGCAAATACGGAAGTCTTCGTCGGATAAAGACAGACAGACACTTATTCTAGAGAATATATACAAAATCTGACTCCTGGCAAGTTTAAAACCTTTATTAAACAAAGATTGTTTAAAAAAGGTTACTATTTCTAATTTGTTTTATGTTGTTAATTATTGCGTAAGTAACTTTAATGATTGTAAACTGTTCTTTTTTACAAAACAAAAATCCTGCTAGGTTTCTTGCTGGTTCTTCTACATTCTGAATACTTCTGTCCTAAAGGTAATTCTGATTCAGTTGAAAATGAAGCATAACAGTGAATTTGAATAAGTGCTATTTATAATCTATATTGAATAAAAAAATTGATTTCTTCCTCTTCAGCCCTCTTCCGTCATAGGTTATATTATGCCCCAATTGTTACGCTTGCAAGGGGAGTGGGATTCTGACGAACGTTTTGATTTAAAATAGTTAAAGATTAAATGTGCATGAATATAAAGACTGTACAGCAAAGACAAACGTCTATAGTTTTCGTGTTGTAAAAATTACTATTAGAAACCTAATACAGTTATGCTCAATAAATTAAAAAAGATTAATTTTTCAATACCTATAAATGTTTTTAATTATTTATCTAAAAATGTTTGACATATGTATAAAATCCATGATATCTAGAAATATAAAAAAGCATAAGTAAAGTTATAGCCTATATACGTCCCACGGCTGGGCACAGACCTCCCCTCATTTCTGAGAGGGTTTTAGGACAAGGAAGTGTCCGCCGCGCAGCCTCAATGCGTTTTGGCGGACTTCACATGTCTTTGAAATATTTTTTTCTTATTCTTCAGACATGCGGGTTTCCTCACGATGTTTTCCTTCACCGCCGAGCACATGTTAAATCAGCACTTAAAATTTCAATTAACAATTTCATTGGTGCCGGCGGGGATCGAACCCGGGTTACTCGCGTTCTGTTATATTTGCAGCGAGTGTTAACCATCTGAGCTACCACGGCTCTTATCTATCTGGCTATCTAGAAATATATGATAACGATATTTTGGATATTCCTAATATTTACTCACCTATATCGCTCCGTAGATGTCGTAAGAAGCGACTGAGGGGAACAAACCAAGAAATATACAGCAGCTTCTTACTGATAACTACTAAACAATAAAAATCTGCGGTTGCCAAACCGCCAGCAAAACGTGGCCAACATGGCAAATATACCTCTACAGAGCAGTCTATTGGGAGGCCTATGTTCCACAGTGGAATGTTGACAGGTTGTAAGAGACGACTATGTGAAATGCAAGAGAAATCTAATAATTTCATATAGTTAACGGTATAATCAACTCACTAACGACAGACGTAAAATACCCAGACCTGCGACTGGAAGAAGTGATAGAGGTACGAGACTTCTGGCACTGCGATCTACAATATTTTCTTTTAACTTCCCGGTGGGAAGTTATTGTAATGGGCTCTATTTTGCAAATTGGAAATTTTAACATATCTCCACGTTTCAAGGTCTTTAGAGTGGAATAGTATGGTTCTTAAGAGGATGTCCGTGTGTGCACATGTACGTATGTATTTATGTATGTATGTTCGGATTCAATTTTCGACTCGTGTATCTCGAGGACAAAGAGTGATATTGACATGGGACAAGTTTCATCTAAGCCATAATTATGTAACATATAAAACCCACGAATTAATATTATATTATGTACAAAACACAGTCTAAGTAAGTAGTTAGGTAGGTGAGTAGGTAGTAGGTATAGAGGGAATATAAAGGCTAAGAAGGTAAGGTAACAACTTAGTTAAAGTCAGTAGTAGGAAGGTAAAAGTAAGAACTAGGCAGGTAGATACGTTATTATTATAGAAAAAGCTTTTGAGTTTAGTTTTAATGTTAATGTATTTTATTAAACCCGAAACGAGAAGACACGTATCGTTATAATCTGCCTGCTTAGCACGATTATCAAGGCAAACCCTCCTTACAACGGGAGAGTCCCGTGTCCAGATACACATTTACAGACCAGTAAAAAAAACAAGAGAAATGCTAAAATAACTATCTTTTTTATGTAAATTTTCCGAAAATTTTTTGTTGTGTTTCCGACAATTTCCAAATATGTTTCAATAGGTTCGTAAGCGATTATTACCACAAGCCTTAAATCGGTCATTTTAATCAAAATATACAAGTGCTTAAGCCCATGTAAATTCAAAACTGCAGGAATATTTTTGCGGAAATCTGACGGACAATATTCAAAATTACGTTTAATTTTAATAGATTTATTTTTAAAATAGGATCCAACTTCGTACATGAAAAAAAATGAAGGCACTTAGAAAGAGAGAAACCCCAGGCAAAGAGTATATAATATTGTTAAGAGGAACATAATCAAAGAATAAAAATAAGAGACAGCAGACTTCCCTGCAACATAGTTGTGAACATGTTCAGGATCGTCCCTACCATTACATCAGATTTGATAAACCACAAATCCTCGTAAAAGAACATCGATTCCTACCAAGGATGATACGCAAGGCTATTGAAATTAAAAAACATCCTAGTTTCAATAGAGAAGATGGATGGGTGCTGCCATCTTCTTGGGATCCTATAATTAACAAAATTAAACTCAAACCCAAGCATACCACTGCAAGACTTTAAGATACTGTAAGCTCGTTTTGCGTAAATCGGACCGAAAAATTAATATTAAAAAAACTGAAGTTAGCCGAGCCAACTAGGACATTGGGACGTCAAACATCTCAGTCCCCCCCCCCCCCGTCACCATGGGTACTGTAAAGCACCCGAAACGTAGGGAATTAAAAACAAGTAAAAGTAATTAATTAAACGCGATAAAATCCGTAAATTTATTTTTATTCAATGTGTAGTGTTCGCGTAAATTTAAGAAATCATTATAATCAAAGAACATAGAAGGAAAATAATCAAAATTGCGTCTTCTGTATCAGAGTAAACAATGACTTGATCTTCCAGGCATTGTCTTTAAGCCCATTGTCTGGCAAACACCTGTAATGGTAGCAAATTATTTACTTACAGTGAAAGGTTTATGCTCCTCTCAATTAAATAGCAAACACTTGTTATATTTGTAGTAAGTTTATCATTCGAATAAATATTAATATTTACAAAGTGCGCAGCTATTGCAGTAATTATTGTGCAAAACTGTTTAGATGTTACGAAATATATTACAAGTGTATGAGCGGGCCACGAAACACGTGGTGGTACTTCCAAATTCCAAATATAAGAACAAACATCTTTATACGTGGTATATTCACGCTGCAGCTATATTATGGTTTATGGTTTAAGACATTTATTTTCTCAAAAGATGTACAAATCACTTACAGAGAAAATACTTATTAAAAAAAACATTAAGCCGATTGACGAAGTGAGCTAGTATTATAACAGGTCGCTAAAACTTGTTTGCTGATTGAGTATTTAATATTTTATTTAGTATAATAATTACATAGGGTGTTGCAAAAGTATTTGTACCAAAGCTAAGCAGGCCATCGTCACTTCGGTCAAAAAGTGAATGAATGGCGACCGGGCTAGGACCACGCTCTCATACAATAACAGCCAAATGTGTTTCGTATGTTTAGTGTAGAGAACCGTAGAACCTTTTTACTGAAAACGAGGCATTCAATTTTAGACTTCGGGGGTGACAACGAAAATGCAGATGGCATTTTAAATCTTAATCGAGGATATAAATGTAGGTAGACGTCTATGGGCTGTGTGTAGACTATTTATATGCTCGTTTGTTACCCTTATAGCTCCTCTACACGATGGGCCAACGCTGGCCCAGCGAGATGGCCATGCGATGGTTGAAACGCATCTACACGATGGCGACATTCAGTTGTGATCGAAACGTTTTTCGAGATGGACGTGGAAGAATTAGCTTAAATAATAAATATATTTATACAACATGTCATTTTTTATTGTCTTTTTTTTAATGTGCACAATAATAGAGTTATCAAAAAGAAATGGCGTAGAAAATGGTGGATGTTATCTTCTATCCATCGCAATAGAACTAAATATGTCCTGAGTCAATTTAGTTTTCTTTAAACAAAAAATAATTAAATAATTATAATTAATTATTAATAATTTAATAAATAATTATCAATTAATTATTAAAAATAAATAAATTAAAAAATTAATAAAATTTGTAGGCATATGTTCTGATTTTAGTAGCTCTATGATTAAAATTTTATTAAGTGGCCACATATTCGTCATTTTTAATTCGCTAATCAATAAACAAAGCACGAACGTCCTCCCGCAACCGTCGAGCGTGCACAACTGTGGAATGGGCCACGTGTAGATGCGTACCACCATCGCTGGCCCACTGCCTTTAATGCCCCATTTACATTCAGCCCGTTTGGGCAGGGAAGTGAGCAGGGCAGTGGGCAGGGCAGTATGTAAACAGGCTACTCGCGCTGACACTGCCGCTGCCGCTGACACTGCCCGAAATGTCGGTTTTTCGTGCGGAAGTCAAAGGACGGGCAGCGCGAGCGGCAGTGTGTGTTCACATTCAGCTCCATCGCTCACTTCGCGACAAGCGCCTGGATGAACGGACGTGCGTGCCGTCCTGTTATTAAATAAATACGATCTACCAAAATGCCTTTCGAGTGGATTAATGAAAATACAATAAAGTTTTTAGAACTGCTGGAATCAGAAAAAACTATATGGGATTTCAACGATAAAAACCACAATTCATCATCTTCTACGAATACGAATTTTCTTTTTGAGTTAACATAGTACCTATGTACATAATTAATTATAAATTCGTCAAATTTATTATATTAATATAAAATTTAGTTTAAGGAATTAATAAACATTGACATTTTATTTCTAAAAGAGATTAGTAACTCATATTGATTATTTATTAATTAAAATGTAAAATAAGTTAAAAGGTAATATTTGCATAATAGCCTGAGATTTTTAAATTATAATTTTATTGTAATTAAAATTACGAATTAGTTTATACTGAAGTGTAATTAATAAAATAATAATAGCTTAACTAATCTCATATAATATTTAATATTATTTATGTAACAATAATATAATAATTCAATTAATAATTTATGAACAATTTACTGTATAAGAATTCAAATAGAGTGGATCTGTATAAGTATTTAATTGTACATAATATTTGAATTCAAAAAAGAATGTGTGTACCTAACTTTTAAGCAACATCGGGTTTGTGTAATTAGCTGTATTTCATATCATTTTTCCATGCCAATTATGGCAAAACATGTCAGTTCCACGTCATTGATCATCTTATGTACCATGTTTTTAAGCAAATAAATTTTCTATCTATCTATCTATCTTCTTTTGAACTTGATATCTTTTTAAATTATTAACATAATTTTGTATTGCAAGAAGACACAGCGCGGACGCTGTAATTATTTCGACGTCCGCCATAGTCGAAAGCCGAAAGCGATGTGAGTGGTAGGGCAGAGTGTGAATACACACTTCCCGCGATCCTGCTACGGCAGTATTTAGGGAAGTATTGCCGGCAGCGCGAGGAGCAGTGGCAGTGGCTGAATGTAAATGGGGCTTTATGTGCGGCGGAAAAACCGACACCGTCACCATCCCCAAGACCATCGCATGCGCCATAAGCCATCCGACACAACTACGCCCTCCACACGCTGGCCCATCATAGTGGGCCATCGCGTTGGCCCAACGTGTAGAGGGGCTATTACTCTATATAAAAAGCATAAATAATAAATGGTAGTGGTGGTAGGACTTATTTTCCACCATCAAACAGCTACCGCTTTGTTTGAAGTTGGCCGAAAGTGTCGATAGGCTGCAGTAACCACTAACCATCAGGTGGACTGTAAGTAACAGTAACTGAGTAGTTTTCCTCATAGTTTCCCAACATAGGGGGGATGGGTATTTGCCATAATACTTCTACTAAACTTCTAAAAAAAGATGGCCAGAAATACGTTGCCACTAATACCGACTAAAGTGAAATGCTTCAGTCTATAAATATACTTACTATCTTCTTTTGAACTGCAGCTTGACAGCAGAAATGAGATGGCCAAAATGTACCCCAAGCTGTACAAAAATAAGACTATTGCTATTAATTTTAATAAAATAAAAAAAGAATTTTGAATAACTATTAACATTTCATAGGAGCTGTTGAAAAATAATCAAGTTTAAAAGTATTTAAAGTGATTGCTTCTCTTTGACGTCACTCTATAGCAACTTTAATGTGGCCATATAATACTTAAAAAGATCAGAGTAAGGAAAAAACAATAGCCAAACTCATAAAAATACTTTATTTATGATATGTTATGTATAAAAACAAGCCCTAAATTAATGAATTAATACATCAAAATAATCAAAATACACTAAAGGATAGGATTTTATTTTTTTGTTTAATACATCAGCTTAAACATGTAGCGTTACATTATAGGATATGGTTATTTTACTTTAGTACTTGCAACACTGAATCCGTCCGTCAAGCATCAAAACAGTCAAAGTGTCACTCAGTATATGATAAATATGTTCGCTTTTCCGACGTACTTGTTTTATCGTATTTTACTTTTATTCAATAAGTGCCGTAGCCCCACGCGAGTGCCCCACTAATTATAAACGGTGTAATACATAAGTTTAATTATTTTCTGTCTAATATACTTCGGTAATTACATTACAAAAAATAGTTACAAATAATAATTTCAAACACTGAAAAAAACTGCTGTCCTTGTTTTTTTTTAACTAAACCAGTTAGGATACATCCTAATCATCATGCAATACATTAACCTACATAACACTCATGAATTGGAACTTTATTAATTATTTATTGTGTAATAATGATAAAAACCGACCGCCAAAATAAACTTTTTTAAATCTTCATAACTTTTGTCCACTACTGCGTAGCTACATGCACTTTTCTAATTTTTTATATAGAAGATTTATACTTTCAAATGACATAGGTTCCATGTCTGTATAGTCTGGGGCACAGGTTCATACATTTTTTGGCCATCTCCTTTATAAAATGAGTATTGAAAGCGAGAGGGACTTCTAGACAAAAATCTCATTATGATATATTTATATCTAATCAAAAGAAAACAAATAACGTTGGTTGCTGGTGGTGTCCGAGAATCCGTCACCACTGTTTGCCCCGTGAAGGTCGTAAGATTATTGATATAAATGTATAAAATTGAAGTGTCTGTTTGTAATGTTAAAATAATAGCTTTTCACTATATGCATATGAAAATATAAACGGTAGGTATTTATAACAAAAAAAAACTCAATTTTTAAAAAATTATCTGTCTGTCTGTTTTTTTGGTCTCGAAATGGCAATCTTCGAAATGGCTTCACCGATGTCGACGGGATTTTCACTAGTCTTAGACAATTCAACCTATTTTGCTAATAAAAAAAAATAAAACATAATTATTATTTATAAAATAATTTTTATTTCACATATCCAAATAATCCATATAATATGTTTGTAAAGATGAAACTTATAATTTATGTTAGTACCTAAATCTAATTCTTAAATACAAGTGCCTTATCAACTAAACAGAGGCGGTAATATTGCTTAAAAATAAACGAGTCATATCTATCAGCAATTATTTTCATGATAGAGTTGGAGCTAGCCCGCACCCTGCCGAGCAACGAGGCTGTTTTCTTTCTTATAATGGCGTAGTAGTCATCCGTATGCGCGTTTGCAAACATGCCTGATGCACTGCAAAATCGGGGTAGCCCCAACAAGACCCTGAAGCCGTTATTGTACTACTGGACGCGTAAGGCATCGACATCCCGCTGTGAATAATTCGACCACAGACTGCACGTGTAGAAAATTTGACAGTAGGTTTTAAAGAAAGTTATCTTTACTTGTTCACTACACCAAGCAAACCTACGTGCCAAAATATTACATCGGACTGCCAGCGCCCTACGTTACCTTTCAACGTCCACATTGTCGTTTAGTTCATCGGTAACAAAATACCCTAGGTACTTAAATTTACTTACTGGTTTTAAATCAGTGCCATTCAATTTAATAGTATGCACTATTTCTGGGCTTCTACAGCCGACGGCCCTAAACACCATGAACTCGCTTTTATTAGTGTTATAACTCAAGCCATGGTTTAACACGTACTTCTCACATATCTTGAGGATCTCTCTGGTTTCCTTGACCGTTGGACTCAGCAGCACCATATCATCCGCGTAACTAATGTTATTTAAACTTACGTCATCGATACGACATCAGACTCCTTTCCTGCTGAGTTCATCGATTAGATCATTTATGTACAGGTTGAAAAGCTTTGGTGACGTAATCCCACCCTGTCTGACACCACATTGCAACCTGTACCTTTCAGAAAACTTATCGGCCCATCTAACATTATTATACTAATTGTTTTACCAGTACTGAAAAATTTTCAAAAGCTCTGCTGGAACCTTTTTATGGCGTAGCTTATCCCACAATAAATCATAGTTCACGAGATCGAAAGCTCTGGAGAGATCTAAAAAACATGCATATACAGGTGTACGGCGCTTTGTGTAATATTCAACAGTGTGCTTTAGGGCTAGGATAGCATTCTCAGTAGACAATTCAGACGGAAACCCAAACTGTGCATCGTGCAACTCAATATAGCTTTCCAACTGTATATCCAACAAGGTGTCAAGTTAGCCATAATTGTTGCCAAAGATATAGGTCGATAATTACACTTATCTGCTACGTCATCTGTTTTGTTTTTAACTATAGGTACAACTATAGTCTGCATAAGGTAGTGAGGCAGATACGAATGACAGAGACATGAAGAGAAGAATGTAGCGAGTAATTATAGTAGTATACGTGGTAGAGCCATGCTATTAGTAGTATAGTTGTGATAAAAAAGAGGCAGGTGAAGTCCAGCATGCTGCAGGTGCTCAATGCTGAGATAATCATGGCCGGGAGATTTTCCCCTAGTCATATTTTTAATGACAGTTGTCACTTGATCAGGAGTAAAACGAATGAAGTCATGACTGTTATGATATCTCTCGTCCTCGGACACCGGCTGCGAAGGACCCAGCAAGGACTCTATTTTAAAATGTTTTGCAAACATATTAGCTATGCTAATAGGTTCGCTTACGCCTCCAGTACACACAGGCAGGGTAGGCTTAATATCAAGTTTGTTGGTGGCTTTCCAGAATTTTTTGATATTATTTGCCTTACGATGTGATGCTATGATATCGAGCTGAATCTGCTCTTGATGATTCTGACATCATTTTAGCTTACTCTTAAATATTTTACGTGTTAAACACATATCGTTATATATAGGACCACTAGTTGGTTTTGTTATGCCACAACCATATGCGATACTTAAGCCTAGCTTTCACGTGTGCTTCCTTCACATGTCTGTTTCATCCTATAACATGACCACTACGCGTATAATATCTGTGGTCAGCATAACTCTGTATAGCATAAAATAGTAACAATATTATACAAGTCATCAAGCATTAACCTATGATGATTATTGTTACAGTGTGAATAGTATAGCATACGCTAAGTTCCTCAGGTAACTTAAGCGACATTAATTTGCATATTACTTTGTTACATGATTTTATCGCAACTTCTAATTTCGGTTTTCATTTCATTAAAAATGAAAACCGAAATTAGTCCAACTTACACTCAACAACAAAGGAGCAATGATCAGGCCAAAATACATCATAAAATATACTGATGTTATTAATAGTGAGGCAGGCAGCTTGTGTGACAACGCCATGGTCAAGCCATCGTCTACAGCCATGTGCATCACTGACAAATGTATAGTTATCAGAATCTATACCTAACTTTTCGATGTCCGCACAAATCTAATTTTGTTCAGAACAAAATTTTAAAAGTTCAAGTCCAAAAGACTCACCAGGATGAGCATTAAAATCACCAACGTACACTGTTTTCACGCCACAACTTTCGACTATCGCGCTTACCTCACTAAGACATTCAGTGAATTCTCTTAGGTTATCACTCGCGTCTGTCGGCATATATATACAAATCACTAAAAAATATTTGTCACCAAGGGATACCTTTATTACTGCTAGCCGCACACTAGCACAGTTTATTACTGTGACTGACTCAAAAGCTCCTTTACACCACAAAATCGCCACACCACCATACGGTCGTCCTTTGAGTATGCCGTCTGATATGTTCACAGCTGTTTTTCCTGTATACTCAAAATCTTGGTGTATCTTTGCAAGGTATGGGATATCATAGGGAAGTAACCACGTTTCCTGAAGAGCATTTATGTCGACTTTTTGACACAGAAACTTAACTACATCAATTCAGCGTTTCACAGATTTACAATTAAAACTGGCTAATTTTGTTGTCTTATATATACCTTTATCTATTCTTATGTAATAGTTTGCTTCATTATTCTATTAACGTTATTTCTTAACTTAAAGTCATCATTCGTAAAACGCCTAAAAGTTATGCCATCAGGCCAGAACTTATCGCCAAGAAAAACATTCAGTTTAGACTTAGACACATAGAGCTTGAAGAAATTATATTTCTTTTCAATTTTTCTATTAATTTTAAATAATTTCTTTTCCTCCTGCGTTTTATTTTTAATATATGCTATAATATCACTTTCTTTTGTGTCCTTTGACACATTGGAAATGAACAAAGGAATTTTATTATTGCTGCCTTAAATTTTCCATCAGGTCCAACATCTGCATTTCCCATTCCTATACAGGGCACTGATTTTTTTTCGTTTCGTATTCGTGACTAATTTCCAATTTTCCCCTACTACTTGTTTACGTCCAACTTCCACACTATTCGACGCTATCCGCTCATTAGACTGACGATCTGATGAGAGCTCTTGGTTTACATCGAGTTCGCATTATTTGAACAAATAGTAGTGGACATACACCGTTTATTCATTTTGCTAGTAACACGATCTAATTCGCCCCTATCTCGGTGCCCTTTCTTTCCCTTTTTGCTTGTCAAAAAGTTGTGGGCGCCCCGGTTGTTCGTATTAGCTTTCTTTACATGCGTAGCTGAGGTGGCACTACACAGTTCTTTGCGTAATGCCAGCTGATCGCTCCGCGCTATTGTTATTTCTCTGCGGAGTTGATAAAACATTTTTTTGCATACCTACATTTGTGGGAGAAAATTTGTTAACATTATTTTGTGATGTTAAAGATGTAGTTGACTTGTGTCACTTGGAATCTCCTGAGAATAATTTTGCAATACCATTGGGTCACTATTATATTTTTCTAAATCTGCTGTGAAATTGCCTCTTTTTCTATT
Source organism: Parnassius apollo (assembly GCA_907164705.1). Taxonomy (NCBI): domain Eukaryota; kingdom Metazoa; phylum Arthropoda; class Insecta; order Lepidoptera; family Papilionidae; genus Parnassius; species Parnassius apollo. The sequence continues at coordinate 5,004,119 of CAJQZP010000220.1, read as the reverse complement.
AACAAAACCAAACATTTTTTATTATTAAGATTATTTATTAGATTATTTATCTCCGTTTTTAGGTCCAACAGCTGACTTAGCGTAGCGCTATCAGTTTTTAAAGCTTTTAAATCAGACCTTAGCATAATAATAGCTGCGTTACATCTATATGATCAAACGTGATTGGTGGTAACTTTCGAAGATCACGAGCAACAAAAATAGGTGCTAGTTCAGGATCGGTAGTTTTAAAGAGACATATAATATCATCAATGTCTCGAGAATTTTTACCTCTATTTTTGCGAGTTTTGCGCTTCGATTCTGGGACAGAATTAAATAACAGCTTTTTGCAGCCACTATTACACTATCAGAAAAGCTATAACACCCATAACCTTGTAAGGGAAACCTCGTCCGTTACATCCGCTTTATTTTGAATAAATGCTAGTAGTTCGTTGATCACTACATTACAGCTTGCAAATTTTATAATATCCGAGACCATTTTTGCTAAGGTAAAGGCGCGGCCGTCCGCTCACAATCGCGCGCGACACTAAGTAGTTAAGTAAATTTTGGTTGTTAAAGTCGAGTAATTTGTTTTTGTCATTTTTGGTTTTTTAAATTAAAAAATGTATGAGCGGGATTTCCATACACAGGCATTACTTGCTTAAATGGAGATCCCAGTCAACTATGTCATTAATTTAAGTTTTGTGAAGAAAAATAAATTACTTTATTTATTTATTTATTTATTTATTATTTATGAAATCCAATCGTAATAAATAACACACGGGCTAAGTGCCGGGAACAGCTAGTGGAAAATAAAATAGAAGACGGGCGGAAGCATTATACAACATGTAACAAAATTATATTTATAACTATATTAATAACAATAATTTAAAATTATATTAACAACAATATTTTCTGGTACCAGTAACCAGTAAGTATAAAAGTATTAGATTATTATTTCGAATGTTTTTTTTATTTCTTCTTTCCTCATTTTCCACCAAACTCAAGGGCCATAGCCAAGTGTCGAAAGATCGCCTGATGATGTCGAGCCACGTTGGATGTGTGTTAGTGGGCTGCGGCTAGAGGAGATTGCTCTCCCTGGACCGCTGTAATCGAGGTGGAGTCGTAAGAGAAGAGGAGTGTTGGTATGGCGATTGGCGATGCGCCACTCGACTATCTTTCGCGACTTTGGTGAGGCTGCACCACTTGATGCTTTCAAGTGCTCGTTTTTCCCTGGCTCCATTCACATATCGGGCTCGGGGAGTCCGTAGTGCAGCTCGTATCTCTATAAATGTTTCCTCGGTTTAAGATCTTTGTAGAATATTTAGAGACAATACCAGGAGACCCGACGGTATGGGTTTGGTTGCTTGAGAGAGAGAGAGAGAGAGAGGGAGAGAGATAAAGCTTTAGTGTGGGATACTACTTGCGAACACTTTGACAGCATCCCATCATAGGGGTACCTCGTCTAAAGCAGGAGTGGCATTAGAGGCAACTGAACCAAGTAAATAGCCCAGAGTATCTGCAAGATAAGTACATATTTGTGCAGTGCAATTTGCTGTAGAGACTATTGGTCCGTAGGGTTCACGTGCGGTGTAGTTCCTAAAAAACTGTATCTGCGTCTGGTCATCGCTGCTGGTAATAAGAAGTTGTTTAGTTTGTTGTGAAAACACGTAGCTAGCATTCTTGGGACGATACCACAGAAAGTAGGACTTTATAATTTCAGTTTTTTTTTTTTTATTATTGTAATTTCAATTTCGAAAATGACGTTGTAAATAAGTAACTATGAAATTCAAAGTTTATATTTTTTTATATTATCTTGCTAGCTCGTACCCGGCACATTGCTGCCGCAGAAGAAATAATTGTGGAAATATCGTTAAAAATGTGGAACAGTTATATTGTATAATTAGGAATGATAATACAATCATTGAATTAGAATGATATATAACTTTCAAATAAATAGTCGGTATAATACACACGCCATCTAGTGTCAGTTAATTGTACCATGCGTATAACCTTCGCACAAGTGCAACCAATAAGTTGACTAAGTTTGACCGCAATCTGATGAACGGTATGGCATCGCAGAAAGTACGAACAAACATAAATTTTTATATAGTAGAAAATATTTTACTGTCTATAGACAGACCTGTAGTTGATTAGAATAGTCGTTATTATAGCAAATATTGTTTTTTTTTAATACCAGAACTAAATGAACGGTTGACAATAAATTATTTTAGAAATTATGTTTTTATTTTTATTTTGTGTAGTTAGTTTAATCTTAATAATTTTTAGTTGTATGGTCTAAGGGCTACGATGGCTATCCGAGTACAGAACCAGAGTATAAAATTAATCCAATTGTGTAATGTGTAAGACAGTGTGTTGTAATATCCCCAAAATACTTTACCGCTGCATTGGAAGACGTTTTCAAGCTACTGGACTGGAAAGGATACGGTATTAACGTCAATGGCATGTATGTCACTCACCTTCGATTTGCCGACAATATACCTAGTCCTTAAGGCAGAATTGCTGGAGAACCTACGCACTATGTTCAATGACCTCAATCGTGTCCCCCAACGAATAGGTCTTAAGATGAACATAGACAAAACAAAAGTCATGTGTAATGTCCATGTCACACCTATGCCGGTGGTTTTTGGGAGCACTTAGCTGAAGTTGTTTACGAGTATTTTTACTTGGGACAAATAGTACGACTAGGTAAGTTCAACTACGACCGACAGGTCAATCGATGGATTCAACTCGGCTGGGCAGCGTTCGGGAGATTACAACACATCATCTTGTAAGGAATACCTCAAAACTAGATTGTACAACCAGTGCGTGTTGCCAGTGATGAGCTATGGATCTGAGACGAGGTGTTTCACTGCTAGCTGTAAGAGGAAGCTCGAAGCCGAAGTCAGCGAGCTATGAAGGGAGCTATGCTTAGGGGTATCAAACTTAGGAATGATGATATCTGCAGCAGAACCAGAGTGACCGATTAGTAAGCTGAAGTGGCAATTGACCGGCCATATAGCTCGAAGAACCGATGGGGAAAAAAGGTTCTCGAGTGGCAGCCTCGTACCGGCAGGTGAAGTGTAGGACATTCCCCAACTAGATAGAGTCAAAAACTCTTAAGACATGCAAGAAGTTGATGGATGCAGGTAGCTCAGGACCGTGCTTTGTGGCATTCCTTGGGGGAGGCCTATGTTCAGCAGTGGACTTGTGAAGGGTTTTAATAATGATGAGTGATAATGGCATTATATTAATATGATACATAAATAGAATTGACGTTACGGGTAGAGTCCATCTATCCATAGAGTCTATTCTATTTATTTAGGTATAAGTAAGGTATAGAATTTTTATCGATATAATTTGGTATACTGTCTTATCCCTATTATTAGTTCCGTGGACGTGCACTTCTGCTGTCAGCGCCAAAATGGCGGAAATCAAATCGCTTCAGCATGTCACGGTGTATAGCCAATCCAGCGTACTTTTATATATAGAGGTCAGTGGTAATGCGGGGTCTTTGAAAATCCTCTTACACCTCGGCCAATGCAGAGATAATGAAACCACTAACAATTTGCAAATCAATTTTTTAAGCTATTGCATAGCTTCTATCGCGGGCCTTGAGTGCGGGAAAATCCAGAAATTCCGTAACGAAAAAAACCTCACGCTCTCCGACGGGCACGGAGGTGTGGCTTGAAGGCCGTGCATTGTCTAACGATGGTCTAACGTCGTTTCTTTTCCTCAGTCTTCGACACGGTGTTTGTGTATAAAGTGTTTTGAAATTTTGAATATGAATGAACAAAGTGCATTTATTATTAATGAAGAAAGTCACGAAAAAATAGTGAAAGAAAATGAGTGAGTACTCTATATACATACCTACATTTTATTATTATCACAAATGCAGTACTAATTTTGAATTGAAAATATAATACTGCTATAAAGATAACCTAAATTTTTGATATCAAAATGAGCGATATTAAAAGTAGCCCTCTTTATATACACACAAACACACACACGCGTATAGTTTAAATTCTCAATTTAGATTCTCAATTTGTATATATATACTCGATTAACCGGACTAATTGTTGCCGTTAGGGATTCGGATAATCGAAAATCCGGATGATCGAATGTATGAAGAAAAGCGGGTTTTGTGCATTTGTAGTACATATGTACATACATAATGTTATGTGTTTATTAAAAACAACAATTTCAACGAAATCAATATGTTTATTAAGAAATTATTATTTTTTAATAAACATTGATTAAATTCCATGAAGAGATATAAATCTATATAACCATCCGTTACTTGCGACAAACGAGCCGCCGTCACCTAATTTTTTATTTAACTGTAATGCTTTTTCACAAAGCAAAGGGCCAGATATCATTTGCCCAGTTGATCGTTTTTGTAAAAACCAACAATACAAAGCGTCTTCTAATTGCCAATTTACTCGCGGACATAGGTCCTTATGTCCGGGACGGGGGTTTGTTAGCGCCTGATAGTAGATCGTCTTATCTCAAGCGGTGTGAAGCGACGATTAGTGAGGTGCGGGAGGGGGAGGCTAGCTGCATTTGTGCGCGCGGTCGGTCACCCCTAAAGTTGGGCGTTATAACATACAACAGATAATATATTTCATTATATATTTTTAATCTTACAACACATTAGAATAATGAACCATTGACTGTTATAATATTATATTCATTATCGTTAGAAAGCGTCATCTGTTTACGTTTACGGTCCAACCGTCGCGTCGGCCGAGACAATGGGAGTCAATAAAATACTACCTACATTCATTATGCCACAAGGATTGCGTATAGCTTACACTAATTTAAACTCTAAGCTAACTTAATAAGAGCTTATTTTACTAACACTAAATTATAACGGTAAACAAAAATATATTATTTCCTTCATTAGTTGCCTGTTGTGCCTGTTATTTAATTTGGCTGTTGTAATATATAATATATCAGTTTAGTGTTCAGTTAGCTGTCTAGCTGAGATGACAATGACACTGTTATCTGTTAAATTATATACGTGATGTTTTGATAGCAGGTGCCCATATTACATGAAAAAGCTATTGTTGTTTTTGTTTATTTTTCGTTAAAACAAAACGCGAACACAGCCGACGACTGAACTGAACTAACCGCGTGTACAAGGTAATATTTAAAACTGTTATAATATATTATAACAGTTTAAAACAACAGTTAGAAAAATATATTACAACAACATAACGAATTAGAAAAATATAACAGTTTCACCCATCTTTAGTCACCCCTGTTGGCATCGAGCCGAGCTAGGGAGCAGACGGCGGGGCCGGGCTGCACCCGGCCCGCCGCTAGGCGCGCTCCTAGCTAGGCACGCGGCGCCTGCGCCGATGACGTTCTCCGGTCGCATTATAGGGGTCGCGAGAGTTTTTGCGCGAAGCCGGGTTGTTCATATATTGAAAGTCTCCTTGTTTTGTCTTAGACTTATGTTAATAGAGCGTGCCATTTGAACTTAAAGATAATTAATTGGACAATAAATAATAAGTGACAAATCTTGCCGTGGAGCGTGGAACTGCCGCCCTGACGTATGTACTGCGCGAACCTGAGTTTTTTGCGACGCGGTCCGGTGATACAGTATTTTTCACAAATAGTGAGTTCGTTATAACGCGGGTTCGGTTAAATCTGGTTGAATTTGATTGGATTAACCTAAGTAACTTGAATTAATATCAAAGAAAAAGAAATACTGCATAAATAAAATAAATAAATAATTATAATTGCATAAGTTGATACAAAATGCTATGCAATAGCTTTACCGCGGCAGTCCCCGAGTGCCACACGTCTTTTTTTTTTCATTAAAATAATTTTTAAATGTTTTTTTTTTTAATTATTTCTATACGCTTGGATACTGATTCTGATAACGCACTTAACGGGAACCACAGGGTTTTTGTTACATGTTGTATAAGCATTGTGCCAAGCGAGGCAACTATGGCAAATCATCTCCTCTATAAGGCAATCTATGGGGGGGCTATGGTCAGCATGTATATACATTTAATAGCCTGTTATAAAAGTAAGCGACAGTAGCCTACTTTAAAGGTTAAGAGTTCAGACTGCGAAACTCAAAAGTCGTGTGTTCGAATCCGCTATACGACTAAATGTCGTGAACCAAACCATGTACAAGCATTTTAATCTTAGTTTGAGTAGTTTATAGAAACAGCACTGCTAGCATTCTTTTTATGAAAAAAAATTTATTGACTGATTAAATATAATAACTACGTTTCATGGCTCAACAATTCCCGGGCTGGTAACTGTACGAGATAATAACAGGCAATTTATGATTCATCTGTCGTGATGCATTTCGACATGTTATACAAGTATCAATTGACATTTACGCACACAATTATTAACTGTCCTTACGTTTGGGCGATAGCCACCATCGTATGTTGTTAAAACACAAAGGAAAATTGAGATTAGATGCTATAAATATACATATAACTTAAGAGACTTTTTTAACATTTTAGTATAACCCTTAAAAACATCCCCATGTATAATTATAACCTGAACAATCACGCACACACACACACACACGCGCGCGCGCGTGCAAGAATTATTAGTAATTAATTGTGAAATTTCACAACCGTACTATGTTAGATTGCAATAATATGTTTAATTCCAGTCCCTAACATGTTAAATTCCAATAATATAGATTAGTAAATGATAGAGGTGATTGGGGCACTCAACATTCTCATAACACCCATGTAACATCTCAGGGAGGAAAGAGTGCCTGAAAACCAGCGCTTCATGGGATCTTAGTTCCATGTAAGCAAAAGCTGAGTCACCTCCGTTTGCCTAAATTTAATTAAGGTTAAGTTATTAGTTTATATGTAAACATATTTTTTAAAAGTGGCAATAAAGTGATATTTATTTATTTATTTATACTTCTTATAAAGGATAAGGGTGACAACGAGCACACAGTTCACCTAATGGTAAGTGAATTCTATGGCCCATAGACGTCTACGAGTATATATATCCTCGATTAAAAATCGAAATTCAAATGCGTTGCCAGCCCTGAGGACTAACATGCCTTGTTTCCAGTAAAAATGTTCTCCGGTTCTCTACACTCACCAAACGACACACCACAGTATTAAGCGGCTATTTGAAAACCTATTTCTGCCGGTAAAAATCAGATCATTACTAGGTTCCGTACTGAATGGTATAGGCAGACAGTATAACTGAATGTTGTGAGGCATTGCATTGTAATACTTAGAGGTTATAACACCGTAGACTTCTTTTTTTAAGTTGGCTCCAAGTTCATAGACTGCAATAGCTATATACGATCAGGTGGACGTTTTATGAAAAAAAAATCCTGACGTTTCTAAAATGCGGCCGCAATCCTATCAAGTCAGAAGAAGTTCTGATTATTACCAATGTCACAATAACCATACCTGTCTACAAGACTTTAGTTTGCAATTCGATGAATGTGTTTACGCAGAAACCGTTCGATCGATAACAAATGAGGATAGCGTCGCCAAAACAACGTTTATTGTTTCCTGAACTGTGGGATGTTTCGCAAAGCAACGTTGCAAACGCCTAGCATTTGCTTCATTGACCTACTAATCAATGGAGACAATAATTTACTTGTTTGTTTATTGTAGGCAATTTGGAAGATTCCTTTTTGTGTACTCGTTTGTAACTTTGATTAAAAACCGGCCAAGTGCGAGTTCAGCAGCGCATGAAGGGTTCCGTACAATCGTACAAGATTTAATACCATGTAGGTACAATTTAAATACTTTTGTAAAAGAAAAAAACAAGTCTCCGGTTTCTAAATATTATTTTATTTTAGTACTATTTTTAGCGCATATAACAATACAACCTCTGTACGCATTTTAGGAGTCTACTTGTTGCCACTACTAAGGTTGAGCAAAATACGACAAAAAAAACACGTTTCTAGTAGGGTAGCCCACTTTTAAATTTTATATTTTTTTAAAAGAGAAATAAGGTAGACAAATTAGCACACACTCCACCTAATGGTAAGTGGATGCTGTGGCCCAAAGACATTTAACCTCGATTAAGAATCAAAAAGCAGATGCGTTGTCACCCCTGAGGACTAAGATGGAATGCCTCGATTCCAGTAAAACGAGTCTCCGGTTCTCTGGAATCCCCATACGAAACACAGCAGCAATAAGCTGCTATTGTACGCTGGTATTTTGTGAGAGCTTTCCTTCCCATATCGAGCAGACCCATTCGTGCTACAACCATAATATAGCTGCAGCGTGGCTCTACCACGTAGGAAATATTTTAATTTTAAATAGCTGTTATAGCAGCATCAGAAATACACAATCTGTGGAAATTTCAAGTGTCTGACTATTACGGATCATGAGATACAGCCCGCTAACCGACAGATAGACGGACAGCAGAGGCTAAATAATATTCCCCTAAGGTAGTAGATCCCTTTGGTTACCCATCGGTACGGAACCCTAAAAATGACCATGTTAAGAATACGCTCTTACAAAATATAGAGGTACAAACTATAAACATGATTAAACATTTTTATTAATTCGATCTCGTTCATTTCTCCTTGAAAGTTGTACTAATTAGATAAAGCGCTGAGCCTGGTATTAATGAAAATGAACGCATAATTCTATGTTTTGGCTTGTCAAGTTTTACCTACTCAAAGGTTATGATAAGTATTTTTTTTAAATATGTTTTTCGGTAAACATTTATAGTAAAAAACAAAATCATGCATCTGGCGTGTGTATTCGTGATTTTTTATTTAAATTGTGAGTGTTTTAATAGAACGAAGGTGATTATATTTTTTAATTGATAGTGGGTGACTAACGAGCACACAGTCCACCTGATCTGCTCCTGTTGCCCATGGACATTTACGTTTATCCCCGATTAAGAATCCAAATGAAGATGCGTTGTCACACCCTTCAGCTCTCTAAACTTACCATACGCATACGCAGCATTAAGCTGCTATTTTACGTTGGTGTTCTGTGAGAGCGTGGTCCTTCCCCGGTCGAGCCGACCCATTCGCTTATAACTTTAAAATTACTTATTGTACCTGTAATATATTTTTAATAGAATAAAGGTGACAAACGAGCACACAGTCCACCTGATGGTAAGTGGATGCTGTGGCCCATGGACATCTACATTTAACCTCGATAAAAAATCAAAATGCAGATGTGTTGTCACCCCTGAGGACTAAGATGGAATGCCTCGTTTCCAGTAAAAAAGGGTCTTTGGATCTCTACACTTACCACACGAAACACAGCAGCATTAAGCTGCTATTTTACGCTGGTATTCTGTGAGAGCGTGGTCCTTCTCCAGTAGAACCGACCCATTCATGTCACAACCATAATATAGCTGCAGCATAGCTCTACCACGTATAAAAATGTTCTAACTTTAATTTCATTTATTTTTATATCTAAAAATTACGTGTCTTGTTTGTTCGGAGTGAAGTCCTAAACTACGGAACTGATTTAAATGAAATTTTGTATATGTGTATTCCTTGCTCCGACTTGAGAGATAGGATATTTCGCAATATTTTTCATTGCAAATTTAAGGAGTTTTTCAAGGACCAATGGTCGTCGGAAAGGGACGAACAATGTCTGCCTGGCCAAATGTTGTTATGCCCTTTTCGACGACCCTTTGACATGTCCTATTAAAAATCCTTAAATTCGCAAAAAAAAATTGTGGTTCGCTCATGGGCAAAAAACTATCCTATCTCTCAATTTCGACCAAACTGTGTGCAAATTTGATTAAAATCGGTTAAGTAATTAGGAGTCCATCGCGGACAAACAACGTGACACGTAATTTATATATTATATAAGATAAGATAAAATATCTTAACATCATCTCTTTAGAGCTAGTATCCGGATGACCGAGCTTTGCTCGGTTTTTTTTTTAAATTACATTTATATAAAAATTACATACTGATGAAACATAAATAATATTTTTTGATCTTATTGACATAATAGAAAAAACTGAACTGGTCATTTGATAAAAAATCATGAGTGCAATTAGTTTAATTAAAATTTTCGTATTTTTAAAAAATACTAAAAAAAGGTCTCGAAATAATATATTTTCTCACAAAAGAAGGGAACTTGAAAAAAAAGGAAAAAAATCGGACCGAAGACAAGACGCGAACCAAGGCATTACGATTTCACGACCGCTCGATATCCACTTGAGCTATTACGATCGTTAACACAGTGTCAAAATTTACCTTCTTATATTGTAGCAGTTTTTCATTGCCTGAAAACACGAACAAAACGACATTTTCTAAAAATAAATCCTAGCTAGATCGATTTATTGCCCCCGAAACTCCCTGGACACTAAATTTTATGAAAATCGTTGGAGCCGTTTCCGAGATTCCGATTATATATATATATATATATATATTCATTATATATCAAGAATTGCTCGTTTAAAGGTATAGGTAGGATTCATGGAAATAAATCAGTTTCTCGCTCTATACTGGATTCCGAATTACAAATTTTTTTTCAACAACTAACCTGACGGCTCCGTGGCGCAGTGGCTTAGCAATGAGTTACAGCGCTAAGGGCCGCGGTTTCGAATCCCGCCCGGAACAAATGCTGTATGGCCTACAAGTAATTGTTTCGGGTCTGAATGTTTGTCTTTGTAAAATTTATGTTTTTAAACTGTCCCCCGCGATACAGGAGAAAATTCTAGTGGGGGGGGGGGGTTAATGTTCTTTAAAAGAAACTACAAAGTACAAATGAATATGTGCCTCACTGAACAAAATCATGCGACAGTACAAGGTTTGTATAGCGATATCGATATTAGTCAGAAAAATAATACAAAAAAATTAAAGATAGCCTTTGTATTTTTTGATAGAATAAGGGGGAGAAACGACACTTGATAGTAAGTGGATGCTGTGGTCCATAAAACATAATAAAAATCAAAATGCAGATATCACACCTGAGGACTAAGTACTCCCCACTATTATTAATAATAAAAACCACAAGCATTTTACACTAGTGTTGGTTGAGAGCGGTGTCCTTCCCCGGTCCATTCGTGGCAAACCACTCGTGCTACAACCTTATTATCGACTTCGCGCCAATCATTAATAACTCATAATTATTGTCTTTCTTTTATACAACCTTCATGTAACTGTTAATTTCTGCATAATTTTTATTTATATTTAATGTCTTTTTTATTTTCTTGCGTATACATTTTTGTTTATAATATTCTTAAAAGTTGTATAAACATGTAAAGACGTACCTAGCACCTACATAGCTATAACTTACGTAGGTCACTCAATAAGTTTTGAGATGCTCGAAATTTAAAAATGGAACGCACCCGTGTTATATGTTTCTAAAAAGCAAATTTATTTAAAAATAGAACTCCATAAGCCAAATGCTCAATATTAAAAAAAAACAAAGTTCTATTAATTTTCCTGCAACGCTTCCCGCGGTTTTCATTTAAAACGATGGATCTCAACCGTGAACATTTGCACGCTATGATCTATTAACCGAACAATAAAGTTTACAACGGTTACAATCAGCATTAGGGGACTCAGCTCCATCACGCGCAACAAGTTTCAGGTGGTTTGCTGAATTCAAAAGGGGTAAAATTAACCTTAAAGATGACCAAAGAACCGGGGCCCCGCAAACAGCAGTAACGGCAGATAATGTATGGACCACTGCAATGTTGGTGCGAGAAAACCCACGAATCACATATACGGACATCGAAAAGATTGCAGACATTAGTTCGGGGAGCATTCATACCATACTACATCAACATGTTGGAGTGAAGAAGCTTTGTTGTCGATGGATCCCTCGTTTGCTCTCCGAAAGCGAAAAACAGACTCGGACTGTGGTTTGGTGCCATGAAATGCGTCTACGTCGTCGCCTATGTTTTGAAAACAGGGCATCTAGGCGTGTTTCAAAAATCTTTACTGGTGACGTGACATGGGATCTATCAATATGATCCGGAAAATAAAAGGCAATCATCGGTATGGGTCTACTCAGAAGGACACAAAATTGCAAAGACCTCGCAACGTCGGCAAAAAAATGGTGGCAAATTTTCTTTCGCGGAGCGGATATTTGTCGACGTCAATGCTAGCAAAATTGTAGGTCAGTGAACTCTGAATGGTATACTACGGTTACATTGCCCAAAGTTTTTCAAGTTGTGCGGGAGAGAAGACCAAAGACCGGGCTTCGGGGAATCATGCTGCATCACGATAACGCCTCTACACATACCTCCTTTAGAACAAAAGCATTTATTTAGGAATCTGGTGTTGAAACTCTAAGTCACCCACCCTACAGCCCAGACTTAGCTCCTTGTGATTTCTTTTTGTTCCCAATAGTCAAAGAAAAAATAAAAGGCAAGTTTTTTTTCAAGCGTCGAAGAAGCCGTGGCTGCTTACGAAGAAGCGATTTCAGACCTGTCAGATCAAGACCAGCATAAGTGTTTTCAGAGTTGATTTAGGCGAATGGAACTTTGTATAGAGCATGATGGAGAATATTTTGAAAATATGTAAAATAAATATTAATAGTATCTAGAATACTGTTTATATAGGTATCTCAAAACTTATTGAGTGTCCTACGTACTACATTTTGTATAATAAATTTAGAATTGTATTATTTAATATCGTTGTGTAACTTTTTAATTTCAACTAATTTATATAAATACAATTGTAAACGTTCGTTTGTGCAAAATCTTAATTCTCCGAAAGTTTCTTCACCTTTGATATTTTGACATAACGTTGCATTCGAAATGGAGTGTTTATTACGCTTTTTGAAGTTTTTGTAGCAAATATAGGCCGAGTACAGATAATAAATAAATATATAAGTATATTGAATATTGCTTTTATGCCGTGATCATTTGATAAAGAATTTCGTTATAAACAACGATAAAACTGTTTTAGAGTACCTTGGTGCCACATAAATATTCTTATGAATAAATTAATAAAAATGTATTTTAGATGCAGTTTCCAATTGGTAAATTGTTTCGTTATACTAATACTAATTTTTACATAAATTTCCAAGGATAATAAATATAAGTGTGCGTATAGTGATCAAGAAGTTAAAGTAACACCACACTGGTAAATTTCAACCTCGCGAAGACGGAAAGAAGCGCTTATAAAGCAGCAACGTGCAGTGATGTCAAAGATCTAAGACTGAGACCGTTGCGCTGGTCTGGCGATTGTCCATCAGCCCTTCAAGAGTGGTTAGAAAGACAAATCCACACTGCAAGGCATTTTTAAATAAAGTAAGGGTTTTTTAACTGTCGAATAGCAATAAAATTTAACATTGTAACATTACAGTTAAAATTTAAATGCTGAAGGTCGCAGCTACAAAAACAACGCTGCGATAAGTTAATGGAGGTCGTGTCGGCAGCCTTCGGAATGCCAAGGCAACACTGTAATGCTGAGGCATGTACGGTACCCTTGCTTTCATAGATTATGTTCTCTTTTGTTGATTCTTTCTCTGGTTCTTCAGTAAGAATTGCTTTGAGCATTTGTTAATTTACCATTGCAAATACACACATAAAACTAGTTAATTAGCTTGCAACGTTATAATAACTATTCTGAAAAGTTTGCTCAGCACAACCACGATGTCAAACGGAATGTTAGGACATGCCTGAGGATTATATGGCCTAAGGATATTGAAGGTTTCTCCTTTTATAAAGTTAAATTTACAGCCTATAATATGTCCCACAGTTGGGCACAGGCCTCCTCTCATTTCTGAGACAGTTGAAGGGCAAGGAAGTGTCCGCCACGCTGCGCTGCCCCTATGCGTGTTAGCGGACTTCAAATTAGCACTATTATCATAACTCGAAAAATATTTTTGTATATACTTACGGTTGATTGTATTAGTTGGATTTGTGTAAGCTCTTTACTTAAATATATGTAACGTTATAGTGAGGTCGTAAGATAATGTTTTTGCTTTATTATAAGATGTTAATCGTAGCTCGTTGATAAATAACTAAATAAATAAATGTCTTCAAATTATTTTTTTCTTATTTAGACATGCAGGTTTCCTCACAATGAGTTTTCCCTAACTTGCGAGCACGTGGTAAATCAGTACTTAAAATTGCAATTAACAATTTCATTGGTGCGGCGGGGATCGAACCCGGGTTGCTCGAGTACTGTGAAATTTACGACGAGCGCTTAACCCCTGAGCTACCACAGCTTTCTTTTTATGACTTTTTCTTCCTTTTTCCTTTTATGGCTTTTCCTATTTATGTTCATGGTGCCTTACCGGTAGTGAGTTTTAATTACTACTAGCTTGCCAGGCAGACGTTGTTATGCCCTTTTCGATGACCCTTTGTCATGTCTTAATAAAAATCTTTAAATTCGCAAAAAAAAATTTGGTGGGTATCTCATTTTTTTGGGCTAGTATATCTATCTAATATCTCTCAAGTTGGACCACGCTGCACACGGTGTGCAAATTTGATTAAAATCGGTTAAGTAGTTTAGGAGTCTATTGCGGACAAACAACGTGACACGTAATTTATAATATATATTAAGAATATAAAACTGGACCTTGCAGTGCTTTGCTTCATTAATTATTTTTTGTTTGTTAACGTCAACGTTTGGCAGCTGCGAGTATGTCTAATAAAAAGTTATCACATGGAAATATTTTCCCAAATTTTCTCAGTGGAAAGGTTTACGGAAATAAAGACATGGGAAAATGTATTAAACAAGAAAATATACATATGTAACGTAATTAACGCACACCCTGAGACACCCCGATTAGTGTATATTATGTCATAATCATAATACATACACTGAATTTTTAGTTAAACATTTTTATGCACTGATTATTTATCAAATTAGTTATACTAATTCCGGAAGAATGTTGTGGTCACAGTACAAATCCACGAACGCAAGTCTTTAAGGTGCTTGAAATAAAGTTCATTTTTCTTTATTTTTATTGAATGACAGAATTAGTAATAATATAAATAAAACTGCACTCTTAAAAGTCTTATTGCCTTAAGTTACGGTCCATTTCAGTTTGATTTGACCGTACAGATTTAGTGTGACTGTAATTTACGTAGTATTAATTATTTTTGGGATAAAAAATTACCTATATTAAAATTTATCGATTCAGTAAACGATTCTGAACAAACTACTTTCTCAAAGTGCGTTAATTATGTTACATGTCGTACTGATATACATAGCGATCTGCCCCGGTTTCGCACGCGTGATTTCTGTAAATCGACAACAGTGCCACCTGCCGGGTCCAATTGTGAATCTAAACCATTCAGAGACCGACTCAAAATACAAGAAATTTAATTAATATCAGTCGAGCCATTTTTGAGTTACAGCGAGACTAACAGAGAGCAATTAATTTTTATATACAGGATGTTAGTGTAAACACCGTTATCCTTGAAACCAGTGGTTTGGTTTAACTTATAGAACGTAAATTCAATAAATTTAAAAAAAAAACTATTTTCTTTCATAAAATTTAATAAAGATCCACGCTGCAGCTACTTATATTACGATTGTAATACGAATGGTTCGACTCGACAGGGGAAGTCCCACACTCTCACAGAATATCGGCGTAAAACATCAATGTTGCTTCGTTTCATATTAGGAACCGCAGGCCTTTTTAGTGGAAACGAGGCATTCCATCTTAGTTATGCATTTGCTTGTCACCCCCGAGGACTAAAATGTTTTAATAATCAAATGAAGAGAGGATAAATGTAGATGTCTATGTGCCACGGAAACCACTTACCATCAGGTGGACTGTGTGCTCATTTGTCACCCTTATTGTATAAAATAAATACTAAGTATTAAGGCTTCTGTTCTGCCTATGATGATATATGCCTATGACGATGTCTAGGTTGGTGCTTATTTACACACTGGTGTGTGCTCATGTACTATAAAGATCTTGAGATGTTTAGACGTCTAGTGTGACGTCTTTTCAAGACATTTTAGTGGAAGTGTAACAAATGAGCACAGAGTCTACCTGACGGTAAGATGCTGTCCTACAATTGTTCTCGATTAGGAATCAGAATGCAGATGCGTTGTCTTCCCCTAACTGGGACTAACAGGGTTCTAATCCTTTAATACTGTTTCATATAGGTTACAATTATAATTGTTCCAGCATCGCAAACGGGTTACCTGACATGCTGTGCATCTACAGACTAATTGACCTGGGCCATTCATAAGATATATACCCGCATACAACACTAACTTAACCGCCAATTCGTCCGAGTAGTATAAATAAAAATTTTGCAAATCTATAATAGTGGTCAGAAGTTTAGTTCAATTGTCGCGTCTTTCAAGCTTCTTCCCAATTCCCAATTCTTCCCAACGATATCCTAAATTTTATTAAGTCAAGATTAATTAAAAAATAGCGGCAATTAGTGACTTCAGAAAAAAATTGTTTATATAAGATATATTCCTACCCTACTTTAGGGTAGGATTCCAAATAGAAGGATGCCAATTTTCAAAATGTATTTTAATCTCAGGTTTTGCTATTATCTAGAAAACTATATAGGTACGATATAGGAAAATGATTAAACTTAAAATTAAAGATCTATTAATTTCACACAAAAATGGTCTTTTCACCATATTCTTTAACACTTATTGTTTCCTTGCGAAATGTTGTTGAAGTAAAATAAATGTTAAAAATTGAAAGAAGTTCGACGCTGCTGTGTTTCGTATGATGAGTGTAGAGAACCGGAGATCTATTTTACTGGAAACGAGGCATTCTATCTTAGTCCTCACGGGTGGCAACGCATCTGCATTTTGATTCGTAAGAGGTTCTGCATTTTGATCGAGAATAGATGTAGATGTCTACGGGCCACAGCAACCACTTACCATCTGATAGACTATGTGCTCTTTTGTCACTTTTCCTATAAAAATAAGATAAAGTTTAAGGACCATTTTGTGAAAAACAAACCGAAAAAGTTTTTTTTATAAATCTTTTATATCTCCTAAAGTTTATACAGTTTTTTATTTTACAAAAAACCCTAGATACTTTTCTGATTAAACCTAGCTGATCCGGGCTGTGCTCACAATCTGATCGTAAAGTTTAATGACAATCTGTTCAGTCAATTCAAAGATAAACACGGATAGACAGACAAAATTTAAAATTATGTTTATTTATGTATTAATAGTATGCAAAAATATTCCCAGAATTCAATAAAAACTAGTTTATTGAACAATACAGAAGGACACTTCAATTTTATTTATTATGTATATATAGATAAGCGACCTAAATATCTCAATACCTACTATCATATTTCACAATTTATTTCTGAAACTATAATTAAAGTGATTAGACATTCAAGGCTCTCAACACATAATTACGTTTTAATTAAACTATATTTCGTTACGTGTAAACCGTATTTCGTAATAGATGAAGGTGGCTCAGGACCGTGCTTGTGGCATTCCTTAGAGGAGGCCTATATTCAGCACTGGACAAGTAAAGGGCTGTAATGATGATGATGACATTTCGTTCAGACTGTAGTATTACTCAGTATTAAATTATTTGTAGCTTATATAAACAACACACTTAAAAACCTAACACAATTTATATTTATATCTTAGGTACAATATTATTACGAGTAAAAATTAGTGTTGAGCTGATTTACCAATAGGGTATTTTACACCATGTGAAATAAAATCAAAAAATATATATTTATGATAGATTTTGATTTATTGTTTATAAAATTGCATTATAAATTTTATATTTCAATTTAAAAAAAAAATCCGTTCGTGCCTCAAATCTGCAAAACGCTGTCCGCCATATTAGAACATGCCGACAAGTCACTTTTCCAGACTAAGGGTACTAGTGTTCTTTGTCACTGATTAAGGAGAACTAGCAAACGTGCTATGTTATTTCGAAAATTTTCGAGTTATCATTACGATTATTGAGTTTTATTCCGAATTTTATTGAAAACGCATCATGGAAGATGAATTCGTAAAAGCAGAAAGTACTAATCTATCAATGATAAATAAATTGATAGTGGCAAAATTTTTTGCAAGCAGAGTTGAGGAATATTAATACATCGATGTAAGTAAATACTTATTACAAACTTTTGTTTATACAAAAACACAATACCAGGTCAGAGTCATAGTTTCTACTACAGTATAATAAAGTTTCTACTATGTCAGAGTGTACTTTGATAAAACATAGTTTAGTAGCTATCATAGTTAAGTTTATCTATAATTACAATCATTCAATTCAATTGCAATCATAGTTATAATATCTAAGTTAACGTTAAATTTATTACAAAATTGATGATGTTTTGTTTTGTATTAACCAATAGTTAAATATAAGTCATACTTACAACAAAATGATCTTCACAGAAGAATAGTCTGGTTTTTGTAGACAATGTATTCGGGTATCTTCTTACCAGTTTTAAACAAGTATTTCTTATGTTTAAATACTCGTACTTGGCACTTGAATCCTTAACTTTCCCGGCGTTCTTCTGCTCGTATTTTTGCATTCAGGCAAAACACAACAATGATTTAGATGATAACTCATTATTAAACATTAAAATGTATCTTATTCCTTTGCAAAATCGGTCAAATCGAGGACAGTGACGTCACGAGTTGAACAGCACGGCGCCTAGCGTTTTCACGCGAAAATTTAAAACGATTTATTAGAAGTAATTTTTATGGCACTATTCGGTTTAAAAAAAATTATATAACAATTATAGTGGTTTATTATCACCCTAGGATTAATTTAAAACACTTTTTGAAAATGGGTGTAGTACCCTAACTTTCATAGCAATTCAACGATACAAATGATTCCCAAAAACAAAAAACAGTTTTTTTTTTACAAAGGAACAGGAAATCGTAATGTCTGACGTAATGTCTAACCCATCGCATGAATCCGACCTTTTTGTATAATAATTTACATGAATCATAATAATAATAATAAGTGTTTATTTCAGACGTAAGGAACATCCATAGATTGTTAGTATGTTAGTAACAATTTTCCTTAACTTCTAAGTTAGTATTGTTAGTTAATGTGAATTATGTACAAATTATTTTTTTCGCCCAATAGCTACCGTCATACAGTGGTGCAGTATGGGGCAGTCGGGCCTGGCAGCAATTACCCTTAGGATGCCGTTGTTGCTGGTACGTACGCGCTGCAGGAGAGACGCTGCTTTTCTACGCATTATGGCGAAAACGTCATTAGTGAGTGCGTCTGCGAACATTTTCGAGGCACTACAGCGCCACGGCAGCCTCAACAGCATCCTAAAGGCGTTGTTATATTGTACACGCAGGGCGCTGTAGGTCCGGCGCGTATAAGTCACCCACAGACCACCGGTATAGAAAAACTCACAGAACGCTTTAAATAAAGTTACTTTCACGTCTGCAGTGCACCGGCCGAATCTGCGGGCAAGCATATTGCCCTTTACCGACAACGCTCTGCGCTCTCGTTCAATATCCTCATCATCTCCTAGTTCGCTCGTAACTATATGACCGAGATATTTAAACTTCTGTACGACTTTCAGAAGTACACCATCGAGACATACGGGTGGCACATGTCGTGGCTAAAATGGCTGGATGATGGATTATTAATATGTTGACTTTGATTCGACTGTTTGTTGTGAAAAAAATTGCCAACGATCATTATTTTTCTTTAAATAGGACTTAATTTGAACCTTTACCTCGTCTTTATATAAATAACTAGCTGCTGCCCGCGACTTCGTACGCGGATGATGTTGCTTATGCCAGCGACAACGGGGTCGTCAAAATCGAAGATCTAAAACATCTGATGTCGAATTCTAAGAGCCCGGGGACGGGAAAACAACGTGATGCGCGAGACGATTCGAGACGTTCCAGATCTTTTATTTTTGTAAGTCAACACGAAATGCCCATCAGACTAAACAACTTTTGCTAAGACGTCATTCCTATATATGTTATAATGTCGCTGGGCTTTAGAGTTCTACAACAGGTGTTCCAGATCTTCAAATCCGCATCTTACAAACCCCTGAGTTTCGAGACAG
Organism: Parnassius apollo; assembly: GCA_907164705.1. NCBI lineage: Eukaryota > Metazoa > Arthropoda > Insecta > Lepidoptera > Papilionidae > Parnassius > Parnassius apollo. Next base: position 4,984,229 of record CAJQZP010000220.1, on the reverse strand, counting down.
ATTTGATCTTTTTCTAAAAGGCATAGCTAAATTCCTTCCTAATCCCATACTAACGATATTCAAAACAATGAAAAGTAATCGAATAAGTAAGTAAGAATTGCTAGTAAGTAGAAAAATAATAATTATTCGCAGGAAAATAAAACACATCAACCAACACAGACAACAAAGGGAACCCCCGTTTCCGTAGGATGAGAGCGGTCCATCGGCACCTATAACATCACTTTTTGGGAACGAAACCATAGCGCGTTCTAACTCGACGCCAACGCTATCTAATTAGTAAACGGAAACTACATATTATTTACCCAAATGAATTAATTAAATTATGAATTAAAACTAAATTTTCGTTAATTTTATAGACAAGTACATTATTTTTGCATTAAAAAATATGGTAACAGCAGCAAGGAACAAAACTAAGAATTACATACTTAAATGAATTACCTGCAACAAATGTGCTTGGTAAGATATAACTTAGAACCAAAAGTTTGACTTGATTTCATGATAGTGTGACTTGTTGTACCACCAATCAATCTGTTTAGTAATATTGCTGTGAAACTCTCCATACAATTAGATAGGACAGGTAAAGTTCTCAGATTTCCTAATGCACATAAAAAGTGCAAAAATTAAACAAAAATTACGATTTTTCAAAACAATATTATGGGATTTAAACTTGCACCATTTAATGCGGTAAACGGTCGCCTGACCTTACCGCTAAATTCCCCGTAGACATATTGTTAAACAGCTGTTCCCTTACAATTTATAATATTACTGCCCCACTCCTTTATAAAAATAGCGTGATTGTTATGTTCCCAGAGTTAAATTTTTATTTTTATTTTAACTAATAACATGTCATTTTGTGCATTCAATTATTTTGTGCATTCAATTACGAGGAAATACCTTTTAAAATCAATACTGCTTACCTCCTATAACATACAGCGTGATAATATATAGCCTAAAGCCTTCCTTGGTTTACAAAGAACATTTTTGATGAATTACATTTCAATCTATCCAGTAGTTTTGGCGTGAAGCCGTATCATACACACAGACAAACAGATAAAAATTCTAACAAGTCACTTTTTGTCATCAGTTACGTTTTTCTAACAAAAGCCACTTATTTTTTCTCGAAAATACTCAATGTACAGTTTTTCTTTCGTTACTGTTTTATTATATGTATAGATGTATAGATATATGTATAGATTATCTAAGCAACTAAGCTTTGCTCGTCGTCGAAAAGAAAAATAAATTCTTCGAACGTCGACGTTAGAAGAATTAATTTTTCTTTGGGATGAAACCTGTCTTGGTAAACATGTATAGGAAAACATTGTCTAAACCCTTAATACAACTTAATAGTTATAGCCGTTTCTGAGAACAGTGTGCGTGTGCGTGTGCGTGTGCGTGTGCGCGTGTTCGCGTATGCGCGTGTGGTCGTGCGCGGGTGCGGGCGTGTTCGCGTGCTCGTGTTCATGCGTTGCGCGCGTGCGTATGTGCCGGCGTGTGTGCGTGCGTGCATGCGTGCGAGCGTGCGTGCGTGCGTGCGTGCGTGCGTGCGTGCGTGCGTGCGTGCGTGTGTGTGTGTGTAGTATGATACATATAACCTGATGCTACATGATCGTAACGTACAATTAGGTTTTATTAAATATACCTCCTGATAAATTTATCGCATTTTTATGTAGAATTACTCGAACAAAAAGTTTCGCGAATATTTCGGTCTTGAAATAAATATTGTCAATTTCGGCAACGAAATACTTAAACACGTATTAAAGATTGTAATGCCATGTGAGTGTTTCCCGATAGATTACTTGAAAAAATTTTATGTTATATTCTGTATTTATCACGCCATTAAAAGATATAATAAATTATTTAAAAAACAAAAACTGTAAAAAGAAAATTATTAGGGTAAGTAATTTGTAAAGTATTCTATCATACTAAATAATAACACTATTTAACAAAAAAAAAATTGTTTAATTTGTTTTTGTGACAACCCTACCAAAACGTAACAATTTTGCACGTTCTTAAGAAGTTGTCTCTGTTTTGTTTATCTACTCATGTGACACGAATGCCGTAAATCAACAAAGATAATATTTATTAATATGTATTAGGTACATATAACATTGTAAGCAATAAGATGCGTCCTACCGGCAGAATACCATCTCTATTAAATTTGTGAAAATCCGATGACGGGATTGGGTTTTTCTTTAATTTAATTACGAGTCCCTTTTCAAACGGTTTTTCATTATTTTTATTAAACGTTGGAACTATCTCGCTACCATCATTATATTTATACCCCGTTTAAAATTTTTATCTTATTCGGTCAAAACCTGTAAAACCAAAAAATCAAAATCAAAAATCTTTATTTGCGCTCCAGTAATACTTAAAATTAAAATACATTGTTGAAACACTCCTCATAAGCTAGGAAACTTGTGTTAGGAGGCTCCGCTCTTCTCATCTTTCATTTATATTTAATTTGTGTTTAGAACTATAAACACAAATTATAGGGTAGGGAGTCGTAGAGTTTTTTATAGGGTAACCACATAGATTTTTTACTTATAGTAGAACTTATATTAAAACTTAAAATATTTTTAAAATAAAATATAAAACATCTGTAGGTGCTCGTTGTGTAATTGTGTAGTGTACGTGTATGTGGTGTGCGCATGTTGAGGTGTGTTATATTTAGTAAATTATTAATTATAAATAACAAGTTAAATAATTATTTCTAAAAGTGTTTCAGTTTCGTTGTAATTTAAAGTTTTCAGCCATTCTGTTGTTTTCTTTTTAACTTTTATGCTGTTCAATGGATATATGCTTAAGATTGTATTTTATTTTATTATATAAGTATACTGGCCTTTTCTGAGATTGTACTGAAGCAAATGTCGTTTTACAGCGATCGGCATATAGAACTACTTATGTCTTTTCTTTTTTTGTTTGTCTTGTCATGTTCATACCTAGTAGATTTACGGATTTTAAGCAATAAGAACAAAAAATATAACTTTCGAACTAACAAGACACCAGACAAATTACAAAGTAGTGGGGAATCGGTACTCTACTTCAAGGAATCTTGTTTTTAAGGCTCCAACCCATACTGGGATACAATAAATGAGAACAGATTGAGCCAGTGCTGTCATGTCTTAACTTTTTAAAATCCAAATTAATTTTCTTATGCGGCCAGTTATTAATTCAATACGGTAATACCAAGACAGTATCTGGTCAATAACAACATCTAAATATTTCGTTTATTCTACTCTATTTATAACAGCACAGTCACAGCTAGAAAGTAGGCTGTCTTGGCAAGCGTGTATTTTATTGCTGAAGTTGGCTGGTGGTCGAGTGGAATTGTACATAGCAAAAATGTTTTACGAGTGTTTAATGCAAGTAGATTGTTATTTAACCAGGCTGCTATAGTTTTAAGTCCCGATTCTGCACGTGTTTTCACTTCCTCGCAAGTATCTACCGAAAATGTAAGAGCTGTATCGTCAGCATAGGAGAAGATGTTACTAAATGAAAAAGATGAATGACACGTAAACACAGACGAATAAAACGAAATTATAAAGGTTTTTGGCCCAACGAAACGTGTTAGTGCCTCGCACATTTTACCAAAGCAAGAGATCCGATAGCTGTTGCAAGTGGTGTCGTTACATGTAAATATGAATTTCAATAATATACTAATATTTTTTTACGTAGCACGCTACAACTAATCTAGCTGTACATAGATGCGGCACGAATGCTCGAACTGGATAGGAAGGACCCCGCACTCACCGAATACCATCGTGAAACAACAGAACAATGCTGCTGCGTCAGGACACGTGACCTGATCGAAAATTCGTAAGACGGACGAAGAGTAGACAGCCGGCGCGGAAAAGAAAAACTTTTTAATGTGATATAAATTGTCATGTTTGTGTACGATAGCGCAATAAATAAATATTGTATTCTACCACATAAATGATAGTACTTTTATACTGATAATTAAAGCAATTCGTGCAAAATTATTCCCTAACCATTCCAAAATATCAAAAATGCACAACATTAATATTCAAGTTTTCACTTCTGCCGGCACTTCTGGAGTGCAACCAGTAGTTTTTTATAGGATAGGGTGACAAACGAGCACACAGTCTACCTGATAGTAAGTGGTTGCTGTGGCCCATAGACATATATGTCTATCCTCGATTACGAATCAAAGTGCAGATGCGTTGTCTCCCGTGAGGACTAAGACGGAATGCCTCGTTTCCAGTAAAAAGGGTCTCCGGTCCTCTACACTCACCATACGAAACACAGCAGTATTAAGCTACTATTTTACGCTGGTATTCCGTAAGGGCGTGGTCCTTCCCCGATCGAGCCGACCCATTCATGCTACAACTATACTACTAATATATCTGCAGCTTAGCTCGAACGGGTATTCTTAATTTTTACATCAGACTTTCCATCTTATGTTGTGACCAGGATTAAGAAAGGAATGCTTCGGTGGTTTGGTCACGTGGAAAGAATGAATGAGGAAAGAGTGACTAAGCAAATTTATATGGCAGATGTGAAAGGCCGAGTCGGGAAGGGACGCCCTAGGAAAAAGTTTATCGACCAAATTGGCGATATTTTGAAAATGGGCCACGTTAGAAGTACCCTTAACCGACGAGCATGTATGCGTAGATATATGGATGTAAAGGAGGCGAAAGAGGTATGTCAGGATCGTGCCAAATGGAAGTCCGTAGTCTCAGCCTACCCCTCTGGGTGACAGGCGTGAGTGTTTATGTATGTATGTACTTTCCATCTTAGTCCTCACGGGTGACAATGCATCTGCATTTTGATTCTTAACCGATGGTAGATATCTATAGGCCATAGTTTTCACTTACCATGAGATGGACTATGTGCTCGTTTGTCACCCTTATACTAAAAGAAATCGGGTGAGGCTGTATCGGATCATGCGACCATTGGTTTAAAGTGAAATCAGTGTCAGCAAGTCGCTATTAGAGTTAGAAAGGAAAGAGAGAGCCGGTTCTGGTCAAACTGCACGTTGCCCCTTACCCACCAAGTTGACTATGTTAAGTAATGACATTTCACTTAGGTCTCTAAAGTCTAACAGTCGTGTAATTATTTAGGCAAGACGATATAGACCTTCTGGTTACGGTTCGCTTTTCTTACCTGGGTACCCGTATGTTTAGGAATAATAAAGACGTTTCACGTCCAAAAATATATATTAGATATATTTATTTCTTATCTGTTTATTGCGCGCTTTTGGGCGCACTCCGTCAAATAAGAATCAACCCCAAGACTATTGTTATAATAATATAGTTATTAATTATCTTGATCTGCATAAAACGTAGTAAATATGCAGATGTTTTAGTTGTATTATGCACATATGTTTTGCTATTTTAATATAATATTATGTGGTTTAAGAACTTTATTCTCATTAAGAATACAAAATTCACTTATCATGAGAACATAAAAATTTATAAGTTATAACAATGTCTGGAGAAACACAGAAGTTGGGGGTACATTACAAATACATACAGTTAAAAACAGTTAAAAACAGTCACAGCGTCAGAGAGAGATATAATCACAGATATATAGTTGCACTACGCTCAACAATTTACAAGAAGTGGCTTGAGATACATATTTAGTATTATTTTATTCTAATTCGAATTAGTAATGAACAATAAAAAAAAACTTTATACCTTATTTGCACCTTTTTAAACATATTTAAAATACTTATTGATTATTATTAATATTTTTAACTTAATAGTAAGACCGTTATTTTATAGATTTTATAATATGATATTTTAGTAATTTTTTGAAGCTTACATTTGACTGCGATTCCTTAATGTCTTTAGGCAGTTTATTATATAATTGTGCTCCTTCAAACACTAGGTTTCTTTTACCATAACTAGTTCTTGGTGCACGTAAAATGAGATCATTTGCATTTCTTAGCTGAATTTTTTTGAATTTGTCTCTTTTTAGTGAAACTTAAATAAGTGTGGATATCTTCATTTATTATTTTACGAATCAGAATGCATGTATGATAAACGTAAGATTGATTTATATTTATACAGCTTAGTATCATGATATACTTTTGCGAGTTTGATGTCAGATAGTTATATAGCATGAAAATAAAATTTAAATCAATAGTACCTACCTACATTAACAATAAAACACTTTAAACAATAAAATATCACATATGTTTTATACAAATCATATTTTTACAATGTCAGAATCACAGAGTAACTACTCTAAGGTCAGAATGTAGCTAACAATGTCAGAAACTCATTAAATTTTACGTGGTAGAGTCACGATGCAGCTATATTATAGTTGTAGCACGAATAGATCGAACACGCTCTCACAGAATACCAGCGTAAAATACAATGTAATGCTGCTGTGTTTCGTATGGTGAGTGAGTGAAGAGACGCTCTTCTAATCAGCCATTCCATCTTAGTTCTCAGGGGTGAAAACTATGAATGCTTCGATTCGCCTTTTTGCCGATACGATACCGATACTTCGCCTTATAAAAATATGGTTATAATACGCTTATTGAATTCAAAAACGAAGGTAGAATAAATAAAACACAAGTTAGGTAATTCTTTTTTATAATTAAAAAAAAAACAAATAATAGGAAAACCTAAATAAAATAGTTTAAAACTATAGACAGGTTCAGATTAGTAATTAAAATTAACATTAATGAGATTTTCGTTTAAAAAACAAAGTCTTCTTAAGTTTTGCGGAGAAAAGCGATTTGGAAAATCTGTTTGAATAAGACCTACGGTGAAAAATAGTATCTCATATGCGACAGAACTCATTTGGAAACTAAAGTTCTTTTGCGACATTTTTTTCAAGTTTGGGTTTAGAAAACGAACGGATCTGCGCCTCTCGATATATTAGGTGACCTTAGGTATCTCTGTACTTGTTCTTTGAGAGAATTACAGCTCAGAGTAGACAGGGTAAACAAGGAAACAAGACACTGAATAAATCGCGGGGTTTCCCCGAGTTAGTTAGTTCGTGCGTCAGTTGCAAGAAAATAGACGAGACAACACGCGCGTTTACATTACAATTTTAAAGCGCGAAATTTGAAAAGTATCGTTAAATCGGCCATAAATATATCGCCGATGCCGATATATCGGCAAACTTGGATTATCGCAGATATATCATCATCGGTACCGTTATCGGATGCATCCCTAGTGAAAACGCATTTGCATTTTGATCCTTAGTTGAGGATAAATGTGGATGTCTATGCGCTACAGCATCCACTTACCATCAGGTGGGCTGTGTGCTCGTTCGTTTGTCAGTGCTATAAAAAATGTCATAAAATTTTATCAATTAACCAATAGTACAGTCTATTTTTAAATAAACTCATATTATGTTCATAGTGCCTTAATTTCGTTATTTTCTTGTATATACGTACACACATTTATAAACAGCACTTATTATTTAGCTGACTTCGGAACTTCGCTTAGAACTAAACTCAGATAAATCTGTATGCTGATTTACAAATTTACATATCTCAAAAACAATACAATATCAACCTACCTAACTGCTCTTAAATATGTTTAATTGTAGAACAATAAGCGGGAGCAAGAACAATTGACCCATTTAAGATGATTTCCTGGAAAACAAACAGACAATGGAATGAAATCTTATTATGAAGTCACAGCTTTTCACAATATTTTAACCATCTTATTCAACGGGCTTCAAAATAAGAGAGAAGTTTTCCATTCGTCGGAATATTTAAATGTTTTTTTTTACTATGTCAGGGGTGGCCCCATATTAATTTGGTCAAGATCTTACGATCTTGGATCCATGACAAAATCACTGAACTCTTAAATTTGCACAACGTATATAAACATACCACGTTGATTTCGATGAATATGTTCTTCTTAGTTATTTAAAGTCGGTTTACCTTTTAAAATTTTAATTATAGCCAATCTAAATATAACCTCTAACACGTGATATGACATGACTTTATGACCCTTCAACTCGACCCGTTTGACTAGTCAGTCCGTTTTTATTGCATTAACTTTAATCTCACATTTTGTTTATGAGTGGAGGCTATCCGGGCGGCGGCGTTTAGTCAATACAAACGTGTATACTTTGCTGCCACTGCCAAGTTCCTATATTTAGTTTATTTCTAAAATTGTCTTGAAAACTAGAAACCTTCTAAAATTACTTAAACTGCCTAGCTACATCGGCGTAGACATTTAGCAAAGACATTTATCGAAACATAAAATAAATAAAATAAAAATATTGCCGCATAGACATAGCCATAGTTCTTCATTATATTAATTTTTACATAATTTGTTCTTGAAAAACAAATTGGTATGGTTTTAGAGCAAGAAACAGGGGAACTCCGTATTCCCATAACGATTACATCATTTCTTCATAGATATTAATCAGTCCGAACTGCAGTTACCTCTCTCAGCGACCCAGCATGAAGGTTTGTGCAAGACACGACGGCAATACATAGCTAACAAGTGGTAAAATTAAAAAATTTATACAACCGACTTCAATATAAATAAAATGAGAACATCATCAATGTAGTCGAAGTTAATTAAATACACATTATTAAGGATAACTCAAAAACTACTATTTAGATCGTGATCAAATTTATATGGGAACACGTGATAAACACCAGCTTTCAAATATAAAAAAAAAACTTTAAAATCGGTTCACCTAGAAAAAAGTTCTGAGGTACCTAACCTAACACACATAAAAAAACAGTCGAATTGAGAATCTTCTTTTTTTAAAGTCGGTAGAAAAAGAAAGTACTGTATGAAGAGAGAGAGAGATCTTACTTTTAATACCAAGGAAGAGGTTAAGTTATTCAAGCATGCGTAAGTTACGTCACCGTTAACCGTCAGGTAAGTGCATAATGCTTGAATGTCCACAATAACAAGATTATCTGCAGATTATCGAGTACAATCCATTGGAGTGAGAATTTTTTTTAAATAAAAAACAGGGATCTACAGTTTGCCCATTTATTACGCCATTACTATAGAGTACCGAAGAAAGAGCAGAACCAACAACGTTCACTTTCGACTCTTTTTCTCGTCTCACGCCTTAATTTACTAATTATGATTTTAATCACTATTAAAACTATAGTTCATAAAAGATAGCTTGATCTCTGCGACAGCTGTCAGTAAAAATCACGCCCATGAAGTCCTGAATTTCTTAGTAGTACAGACATTTCTCTGTCTACGTACAGACAGTACCTGTCAATGTCATACTTTATGGGCATGCACTAATTAGGTCGGCATAGCCATAAAGTATGACATTGACAGGTACTGTCTGTACTGCTAAGAAATTCAGGACTTCATAGGTGTGATTTTTACTGACAGCTGTCGCAGAGATCAAGCTATCTTTTATGATAATAGGTAAGATTTTTAAATAAATCTTGAAAATGTTGGTTTCCAGTGGATACCGAATAAAAATTAATAAAAAATATAACAATAAAGACTTTGTTTTATTTTAGCATAGACCTGTCCTTTTCGCTTTATCTGTATATTTAAAGAATCTGTACATTATCATTAACCCTCCCCACACTGTCTTATTTACTTACATTAACAGTAGCATAATATACATAATGTCAAACGCAAGGTTCTCCTTCGTTCCAACCATACCCGATCAAACCCTTAAACCACTACCACATTTTATACGTGGTAGAGCCACGCTGCAGGTATTATGGTTGTAGCACGAATGGGTCGGCTCGACCGGGGAAGGACCACGCTCTCACAGAATACCAGCGTAAAATAGCAGCTTAAGGACGCGTTTGCAAATCAACCAAAATTAGGGTGTTTTTCGGTAGATTTTGTGACAAAACTAAACCAAATCAAATATAAGTAAAAACTACCATGTATAGATTGGTTCTTCATCTGCAAATGTCTGTAACTCTTTTGTTGAAAATAGTAGTTTTTTATATTGTAAAAACGAACTTTCGTTGCCATTTTCTACAAAATTAACGATACCGGCTTGTGTTTCGGTAGATGTTTTGGTCTATTATCAACATATTTAAAAATTTAAAAAATACTATAAGATGACAGACATATTCAATTAAAAAACCCTGGGTTTATTTTTTAACAAAATGTCACAAATAGTCGTAAAAAAAATAAAAACTGATGCACATTTTTTCACATATTTTGGTAATATGGATGAATCATAATGTATTGCAATAAGGGCTATTTTATTGTTGGTGCCTGCTTTGATTTATTGTACAAAGATTTCGATGAAACCACAGTCCGCGCTCGGCCGCCGTCGTGAGTGGACACTGTATCGCCTGTTTGCAGCGGCTCATTCTGAAAAGATCGCTGTACATACACAAAATATTAGAAAAAAACAAATTGGAAACATAAGTACTTGACAAGTGATAAAATTATTATTTTTATACTCACAGTTTTTATTTAGCTAAAAATAAGTAGGATATATAAACTTACCTACTACTGCAACTCGTGGACGAGCGGAACTAGGTGTGCCGAGTTTGGGCTCGTTTTGTTGGTTATGATGAGACCTTACCTCTGGACTTGATGGCATGACCTGAAGGTGTACTTTCGTGACCGCTATTTGAACTTCTTGCAGAGTAAAACTAGGGGTGACGAATTTGGGCTCCGTTTTGTTAGTTATGACGAGTCTATACCTCTGGACTTGATGGAGTGACCTGAAGGTCTAAATCGGTGATTGCAACTGGAACTCCTAGACTGGTAGAACTAGGTGTGCCGAGTTTGGGTTCGTTTTGTTAGTTACGATGAGACCTTACCACCGGACTTGATAGAGTGACCTGAAGGGGTAATTCAGTAACTACTGCTGGAATTTCTGAACGAGTAGAACTAGGTGTGCCGAATTTGGGCTTCGTTTTGTTAGTTATGACGAGTCCATACCTCCGGACTTGATGGAGTGACCTGAAGGTGTAGTTCAGTGATTACAAGTGGAACTCCTAGACTTGTAGAACTAGGTGTGCCGAGTTTGGGTTCGTTTTGTTAGTTACGATGAGACCTTACCACCGGACTTGATTGAGTGACCTGAAGGTGTAATCAGGTGGTTACAAATGGAATTCCTAGACCAGTAGAACTAGGTGTGACGAGTTTGGGTTCGTTTTGTTAGTTACGATGAGACCTTACCACCGGACTTGATAGAGTGACCTGAAGGGGTAATTCAGTAACTACTGCTGGAATTTCTGAACGAGTAGAACTAGGTGTGCCGAATTTGGGCTTCGTTTTGTTAGTTATGACGAGTCCATACCTCCGGACTTGATGGAGTGACCTGAAGGTGTAGTTCAGTGATTACAAGTGGAACTCCTAGACTTGTAGAACTAGGTGTGCCGAGTTTGGGTTCGTTTTGTTAGTTACGATGAGACCTTACCACCGGACTTGATTGAGTGACCTGAAGGTGTAATCAGGTGGTTACAAATGGAATTCCTAGACTAGTAGAACTAGGTGTGACGAGTTTGGTTTCGTTTTGTTAGTTACGATAAGACCTTACCACCGGACTTGATGGAGTGAAATTCGGCACACCTAGTTCTACTGGTTCAGAAATTCCAGCAGTAGTTACTGAATTACCCCTTCAGGTCACTCCATCAAGTCTGGTGGTAAGGTCTCATCATAACTAACAAAACGAACCCAAACTCGGCACACCTAGTCCTACAAGTCTAGAATTTCCACTTGTAATCACCGAACTATACCTTCAGGTCACTCCATCATGTCCGGTGGTAAGGTCTCATCATAACCTACAAAACGAACCCAAACTCGGCACACCTAGTTCTACTAGTCTAGGAGTTCCAGTTGCAATCACCGATTTACACCTTCAGGTCACTCCATCAAGTCCGGAGGTGTGGACTCGTCATAACTAACAAAACGGAGCCCAAATTCGGCACATCTAGTTCTACTCGTTCAGAAATTCCAGCAGTAGTTACTGAATTACCCCTTCAGGTCACTCCATCAAGTCTGGTGGTAAGGTCTCATCATAACTAACAAAACGAACCCAAACTCGGCACACCTAGTTCTACTAGTCTAGGAGTTCCACTTGTAATCACCGAATTACACCTTCAGGTCACTCCATCAAGTCCGGTGGTAAGGTCTCATCATAACCAACAAAACGAACCCAAACTCGGCACACCTAGTTCCACTAGTCTAGGAGTTCCTATTGTTGTAATCACCAAATTACACCTTCAGGTCACTCCATCAAGTCCGCAGGTAGGTAAGGTCTTATTATAACTGACAAAACCAGTTCAAAGTCCAGAGCTAACATCTCACTACCAGTAGAGGGCTTCCAGTGCCAAGCAGTCTTTGGAGCAGGTATTCATATTTCGTATCGAAGTATATTTCTGAGGTAGGTATAAGAAATGAAAAACAAATTCAATCTTTCAAATTATCAAAATAATTTCATTTGACTACGATTCCCACAGCCAACCGTGCGTACACTAGTTGTGTGTGACTTTTGTCAATGTAGTAGTGCGATTCTATACCTATCCATTTTGTAAACGCGTCCTTAATACTGCTGTGTTTCGAATGGTGAGTGTAGAGATCCGGAGACCCCTTTTTTAATGGAAACGAGGCATTCCATATTAGTCCTCAGGGGTGACAACGCGTTTTGATTCTTAATTGAGGATAAATGTAGATGTCTATGGACCACAGCTGCCACCTACTATCAGGTGGACTGTGTGCTCGTTTTTCACCCGTATTCTATAAAAAAAAACATCAGTCTATCTGCCAGCTGCTGTCGTAATTGCCAGGTTTTGTAGGCCACCAACTGACGATCGTAGCACACACGATTATTTATCTAGCACCTCTACATGTTCTTAATTTTAACATCACAATGTTTTAGATGACAAAACATTTTTCCTGTCATTTCTTTTATTCGCCTTTTAGGATCTCCACAAGAAGGAATGCAATGACATCGACCATAGCAGGGTCTATGCATTTGTTAATAAATACGTATGTATACCTATAAATGGAGGCATAGATAGAAAGATTTTCTAATATTGATTTGATTTCATTTCTTTATAGTATTTATTAATGTAAACTATGTTTCGTGATGCTGGGGATTTACCACTTTTACCTAAACACCAAGTTCTTACTATTTGTATGAAATTATTTCTTTTAATTCAATAAATATTGTTATATCAATTATTTTAGATCGAATGTCTTTATTGTTTATAATATTTGTTTAAGAGTATGTATTTGTGTATTGTGTTATTTTACATTTTAACATGTGATCGTTTATAAGGTGTCCGAGAAGATAGCTCAGAAGCAGCTGAAGTAGTTGATTTTGATATAGAGTTAATTGGTAGTTTGCTACTAAGCCTGGATAGTTGATTTTATATCTATATGTGATATATGTGATATTTCAAAATAAGGTGCATTGGTTTAACTTTAATAATCTACATTTAAACAGCAATAAAACTAAATGTATTGAATTTACAGCAACCAAAGTTAAAAATCTGAATACCAATGTGTTTTTAAATGGGGAATAACTGAATCCTGTTGAATCCACTGTTTTTCTTGGCATCACTCTCGACGTAAAGCTCCACTGGTTATATCTAAATAACAAAGCAGACAAAGCTCTGCAGCTTAGGCTGTAAAAAAGATCTCACTAGACAGGTCTCAATAGTATAGAGAGAGCTAGATTAGTTTATTTCAGTTTTTCCATAGCATTCCTATGGGATTTTTCTATGGGAAAATGCGGCTGATTTAGAAACTATTTTTCTTTTGCAGAAGAGGGCCATAAAAGATATTTACAACGAAAAAAAAAACAGAGAATCTCTTTATGGCCCGGCCACACTAAGGAGAAATGCCGTTAACTATCGCGTTGATGGACGTTGAATGTAGGTGTGGCCACGAAGTAACGCGATAATTTGACAAATTTCCCGTTTGCCGATAACTCGAGTGGCGGTACATCAAAGGATTAACGCGCGAATTATCGCGTTGAAGCGGCCACACTACGTTTGTCTCATTGTGCACGGTGAGTGCCACGGGGTTGCACGTATGGCTGCGATGGAGTGGAATAATGAAAAAGCTTTTCGAGATTGAATTAAAAAAATATTTCAAAAGTACTTTAATTTACGGTATGAAACTAAGAAAAATAAGCAGGAGAAAAAAAAACAATTTTTGCAGGTCAAAATTCATAGTGTACAGTGGTACGAAACCCTGCGTACGTGTATCTAATTCGCACTTGACCAGTATTTATGATTGCCTTATTAGTTATTATTTCATTAAAATATATTTACATTTGTCTTATTATTTAGCTTAAACCATTGGACGTCTTTCAAGTGCAATTTGGGTGCGGGAAAACAAAATAAAACATAAATAGATTTACAGTGTACGTTTCCTGTGCATTTGTAGCATTCACCATCTTCTTTTTCTTTTTTTCTTTGTTTATTTTTTTATTTTATAGGATAGGGTGACGAACAAGCACACAGTCCACTGATGGATATGTGGATGCTGTAGCCCATAGACATCTACATCTCTATCCTCGATTACGAATCAAAATGCAGATGCGTTGTCACCCGTGAGGACTAGGGTGGAATGCCTCGTTTCCAGTAAAATGAGTCTCCGGTTCTCTACACTCACCATACGAAACACAGCAGCATTAATCTACTATTTTACGCTGGTATTCTGTGAGAGCGTGGTCCTTCCCCGGTCGAAACATTTAACGCCGTTCAACGGCAAATTTAACGCCGTTCAACGGCAGATTTAATGCCGTTCAACGGGAAACGACGTTGACCGTTCAAGTGTAGCCACTCATTTTATCGCGTTAAATTTAAGGCAATAATTGTTGCGTTTATTGGCATTGACGTTGCTCGTTAGTGTAGCCGCAGCATTAGAGAAAATTTTAAAGAAATAAATGTATTAACTTTGGCCTCTCAGTATATCTACGAAAATTCGAATTATGTTTACGAAAGCAGTTGTTATTGTTGATCGAAACGTAAACAAAAGTAGTTTTAGTAAAAAAAGTGATGTACACTCCGTAAAAGCTAGGAACAAACACAAGCTACAGTCTTTTCGTTAAAATAGCATGGTGCGGGTGGCAGCTTACAGTTAGCGTGTCTAGAGATAAAACAATTTTAAATCAATTTATAAAAGGCAATTAATACACAAAGCAAAGCAAAAATTATCGATTAGCTATCGATAAAGAAATAGAAACCGAAACATATATTTCTTTGAAACAAATTACAATGCATGTAGGTTTTAGTTACTGTTTAATACAAATTATGACATCATAGTTACATTATTATAGTAGATATGCGTTGACTTAAAAATAAAAATCATCTTCTATTTTTGTGTTCTATTTTTGTACTCATTCAAAAAATCAATATCCATACATCAGCATAGTTTTGTGATAAAAGGGGTCAACCGACACCAATATTACACTTTTCACTTCGGCCCAGAAAGAAGCTGTGAATAAGACAGTGGACCCCCGGTAATCCGGCTCCTGGCTAATCCGTCCCCCCTTGTAATCCGACATGTCTTTAACTTGTAGGTAGATTGGAGTTGCGGGGAGAGGTCTCCTTCACGAATATAGATAAACAGCTTGCAATTAGTTCGCGCTACCACGAATCTAGCTTTACGCGTATGGTCTCAGTTCACATGTGACTATGGTAGCGGCCTAGCGAGCGATCATTATTTACTGTTTAGGCATTCACTGTGCACCACATGACTTTTTTATTTTTTACTATTTTATATTTGATATGTAATCTGTCGGATTACAAGGTACTCTTTTTCAAAAAGTTCCGGACCACCAGGGCGCTGTGGCAGTACTCTACAGTCCGACAAATTCGATAATCCGACACCACCTTGCAAAAAGTTTGTCGGATTACCGCGAGTCACCTTTATTCAAGTAAAAGTTCACATCAACTTCTCAAAGGTTTTAATAAAGTAAATTAAATAATTCTTATGAATAAAATGCATAACTTTGGAATTACTGACAATCTGCTCATGTGGTGCACGTCTTAACGTACAAATCGTGATAAATTAGGGACATTAGACGGATCTTAATTCTTTGACGTCTTCATTAATGATAATGACATGAATTGTGTAATAAAACAAACATTGGTTTTATGGCCACAACAAACTTTTCAGGCACGAAATGTTTTCAGGACTTTTGGGTCGATAGTCGATTTATGAGTATAGCAACTAAAATAAAATCGCTCTCCGTACCCTCCAACAAGAAACATGGCTGTGATCGCACTGCTATACTAAACGAAATCAATGAATCATACCATTTAAAAAATAATTAACTAACGGATAAAACATATATACATGTATGTAATTGGGCTATGTATATGTATTGGCATTATAATGCCGTTGAAACTCCTTCGTGCTGGGGATTGGGGTTTGCAATTATCCCACATAAACCAGGAATTCCTAGTAAGCGCGAGTCATAAGTTCTATGTACACAAAGAGTTTCAATACGTTCTGTCCTGTATATATGCCACTTTCACCGTTTTTGACCATCTCGTCCCATATTTGCCCAGTTTTTCGACAATTTTGACAAAATTCGGAATTTACGATTTATTTATATTTTTGATGCTTACTATGTTTGAGACCTGAGGGTAGATGTCAACGTAATGCACGGTTTATTTTTCGCTGAAAAAAAGACACTGCGTTTCGGCTTAAAATATTTTTGTGTTAATTTCAACGTTTCGATGAAAACACATTAATATGGATGAAAACACATTAATATGTGTTTTCATCGAAAGTGTTAAATATAACAATAAGTATTTAATTATACGTAAAATGTACAAATGTGCAAGTTGATCCGTTTTGTTAATAGCCTTCCTAAGGTAAAACCGGCAAACCGAACGCTATTTAAATTTAAAACATACAAAATAGTAATCAAACTAGCTTTAATCGATTTAAAGATGGCTTCGAATTTAAACACCGTTAGAAAGTTGTAACGAGCTACAAAAATATTGGGAAAAGACTCTGAACTTTACGTGAGGTGGACAAAACCTGTTTTTTTACACCTCATGCTCACACTCAATGTTAAAAAAAATATATCAAAAAAAAATCCAGCGCAGAACCTACCTGTTATTTTTACCGTTTATAATATTGAGGAATAAAAATAATCAGTCAATCAATATAAAATACAAGTTACAGCCTACAAAACTTCACTGCTGAACTCAATCCCCCATGAGTTATCTTATTTTTTATATAGAATAAGAGTGACGAACGACCACAGAGTCCACCTGATGGTAAGTGGATACTATGGCCCATAGACATCTACATTTATCCTCGATTAAGACTCAAAATACAGATGCGTTGTCACCCCTGAGGACTAAGATGGAATGTCTAGTTTCCAGTAACAAGTGTCTCCGGTTCTCTACACTCACCATACGAAACAGTAGTAATAATCTGCTATTTTATGCTGGTATTCTGTGAGAGCATGGTCCTTCCTCGGTCGGACCGACCCATTCGTGCTACGTGAGCACATGTGTGCTATTATTTGTGTAATATTTATTGGGGGGGGGGGGGGGGGGGTTGCTGAAAGTATGGCTTTACGTGACGAGGGGGGAAAGAAGGAGTCCAAAAAAGGTGAAATTCTGAGTGACATATTTTATGGACGGCCCCATACCACAGAGAAGTATCAAATTAAAAAAATACTACAACTACACTACAAAACAAGTGAATTTAAAACATTTACAGGAACAGTAACATTTAGTAATAACAGTCCATATATAGATAGCATCATTCTCAAAAACCCGGTTCAACCGAATTCTAAGTTAGTTCTTTAGTTTTGCCTCGTAAAAATCATAACATCGTTATTTATTACTTTATTATCTTTGATTACAACAAATTATTTATATAATGTATGTATGTATACTGTAAAATTTTATAGAAACGTAGTAAGTAATTTTTTATGTTTTTGCTTCAGAAATTTGTTTGATAAAATGTGGGGCCGATAATATAAAAAGTGCATGGGTTTTACAAAAGATTAACTTAAAAGTAGTTAGCACTCGTCACATTCGTCGTCGTCACATTATTAAAAATGATGCCTAAAAATATTATTCACTAGGTATCTAGTCTACTAAAATATTTCCAAAATATATTTGTTAAATAAATCTGTCACAAAACCTGTTTAGTTTACGTCTGCGAAACACAGCATGATGTTGCGATTGGTAAATGGTAAGTGGATATTGTGGCCATAGATAGAGATCTAAGTCCAAATTGCAGATGCTTTATGGCTTATCAACTTTAAAGACTGGAAATGCCTCTTTACAAGTAAAAATGGTCTCCTGTTCCCGTAGCCCATCAAACGAAACGCAGCAGAATTAAGCTGCTTTTTAACGCTGAAGTTCTGTCGATCATGGTCCCCCAGGTCTAGCAAACCCGTTAAGCATACAGCTTGATTCTACCATGTAATACGAAACTGACCCGAAGTGAATGCTTTGAACGCGGATAATAGAAATTAAAAATCTGATGAGATTAGTTAGTTATTGCGTTTACGCCTTTTCCGACAGTACGACCTTTCTCTAGGTCAGGGATAGCTTTCTCTAGGTCAGGAGGGAACCAATGGCATGCGTGCCATCGATGGCATGCTACACAATATTTTATACACGCCGCCGATCACGGTTCACCATGAAGTATTTGTTATATTACGAACGAACGCGAGCGTCCCTAGCTACATCGTGTACTACCATTACCAATGACTCATAGTTCATTTCATCATCGTCATCATCCCTTACAGCCCTTCACAATTTCACGCCTCCCCCAACGAATGCATAGTTCGTTTACGCATGTCGTAATAGTCACTTTCGTTGACACAACTGTATTTGAAAGTTCATTTATTTTATATTTATGATTTTACAACACCAATATTAGTTATTTGTCATATAATCTGCAACAACAGAAGTCACACTAATGTTACTATAATTTGAAGTACCTAGATGACCGAGGTGTGCTCGGTATATTTTTTTTGGAAATCGTGTTTTTTGTAAATTATATTTAGAAACAAATTACATACTGATGAAATATAAATATAATTTTTCAATCTTCTCGGAAATCTTTTGGAATTCTGAAAAGGAATCCCGAAACGGAACGAAGGAACGGAGAACTACTATAGGTGTGACGGGTCTTTGATTTCATATGGACTTGCTGCGTTCGGAATCCCGAACCGGAATTCCGATACGGAATCCCCAAAGGGAATTCCATATGTATGTGGCCGACCTAATACTATAAAAATTCTCTGAGCATAAAGGCAATCACTCCGGATGGTCGTCGGTTACGTACCTACTTTTATACAAAGTGCTTTTTCAAAACAATAACCAATTTCAAAAAAGAGATGGTTTACTAACAATTATGAATATATAACTGACTGTATGTTTTCGTTAATTTTGAGATGTGAATCAATTTTGGTGATTCATTTGTAATTAAAAAAATTTGTGTAACTAATTAGTACTTCAGGGACAGACTCATGTAATTTAAATAAACTTTTCACGCTATGTACAAACGTAGCAATATATCTTGATCCTAAACATTTTGTAATAGGTACCTATCTTTCTTATAAAATGTTTTATGCAAATTAAAATTGATATAGGTAAAAAAGTCACCCTTAAAGATGGCATAATGGGTGATTATGATATCGGAATTGTAATATTTTTGGTCCACTCAAAAAGATAAAAATTAGAACATAAAACAATTTTACGAATACAAAACATGGTTACGGAATTCCGAAACGGAATGAGTGTTTACGGGCAAAACGGGATTCCGTATGTGTGTGGCCCGACCCGTTCGTCTGTTGTAGTGTGTGGCGGGCCCAAGAATTAAAAAGAACAAAATATGTTTATTAATACCGACTTCAGAATGTACAATTGTTTTATTCTTTTAAGTCTGCTTTTACATTTTAAAGTTATTCTTTATCGGAATTTAGCTTGAATGCAAAAAGATCAAGCATTTAATTCTATGAGAAAAATTAATATTTTAACGTCGCTATGATTCGAACCAAATCCTCGCAGTTATCAGGCATTTGCGATGACTACTGAGTATTCAGTTGCCTATTACGTTAAATCATGTTATTATCATATCAAAATTAAACGTAAATATTTTTTTAAAGTATATAGTAACATAGTAATAATTGTATGTTTAAATTAGCGTCAAAAAGTAAGTTAACAAGAGGTTTAATTGAATTTAATTGATAGGAATAATTCTAATTAAAAAGGTTGGTACTAAATATTGTTTCTTTTTCTCTTCCTATCTTTTAAAACACCTATATATAAATATAGTCTTAACATACTTTTTCTCGTTTGAAAATACCATATTAAAAATATATATCTTATTTTAATTAAAATACTTTTCCTGCTAATAAACAGCTACCTAATTCGATATTTTAATTAGGTATGAAGACAAATACATAGCTTTCGAGACCGACGCTTTACGCTTAGATACGAAAAAGTTAAAAATAAAACGCTACACGAGTTTATGAATACAATGAAATACAAATTTCCCTATATAATATTGTAGTCTTTGAATACAAAATTGAACTTACCGACAGGATTTTTTCAATGAATGATTAAATCAGCTGACGAAGAGAATCACAGCAAATTGTCACAACACAAACTTTATACAACTAAATACAATTATTAACAATTTAAATAAACAATAGCACTGTAATATTTTTTTAAGTCAAACAATTTTATTTTCACTAGCAAAATCAATCCCTTCTAATGACAATTTATATCCGATTCTGACATTATTTACAATTGAGTATGAAAGTATGAAACATGAACGAATACAATGAATGAAATCCGTAGAATGATTTTAATTCGTTCGTGAGTCGGGAGATGTATACTTTATATTATCCAATTCTTTTGGGATACCAACGCAAAGAAATCTTACCAATGTGGTAACTAAAATTAAAATATTAGTACATCTGTTATTTTTAAGTGACATAACCGTAACCAACTTCATACAAAGAAGGCTACATATTATGCGTTTTACCTCTGACAACCAGGAGAAAAGCCTTACAGCCTGTTATTGTAGTGGCCCTCTATACTCTTCGGATTAGAACACACTGCACACACTGGTGCTTGGTGACAGAAATAGGTAGAAGCGATTTATTTTTTATTTACTTATTTTTTATTTATTTATTTGGTTCACCAACAAATGTTACACTAATACACATGCTTAATTCTTAGACAGTAATAGTGAAGTGCACGTTCTATAATAGGTAAACACCACATGCTTAGTGCTCACAGCATTTCCTACAAGCCTTTACATAATAGCTAAAAATATACAGTAAACAATTAAAAAATTAAATTAACACAAAAAAGTTAGGTACTACAAAGAAATATTAATAGTTTGATAAATTTTGTACCTAAAAATTGGGGGGGGGGGCGTCTCCCTTTCTCCCTCTCTCTTTTTTTTTCTTTTTCTTGGGGTGGGGTGGGGGGGGGGGGGGGGGGCGGCCCTTTTTTTTTTTTTTTTTTTTCGGGGGGGCCCCAGGGGGGGGCTTTTGTGAGCGCATACGTGGCGACGTACGGTTTCTTGTGTCACCGGCTTGTCAGTCACGTTAAAAGAGTCGTGGTGAATATCTACTACATTATTATAAGTATTTAAAAGTCTGCCAAGTCTGGGCACTGGGAATTAGATCTTAGTACAGTTCTATGAAGGGGTGGAGAAAGAGGAGTAATGTACTTACGAGGATATCTACTTGGGATACGTAAATTAAATTTACTTAGTAATAAAGGACAATCTAACTTATTTCTAAATATTTTATATAAAAGTTGCAAATCCAGAATATCCCGGCGTTTAGACAGTGAGACCATTTTAAATGTTTTTAATCTGTCAACATATGATGCATTTTTATATGATTTTCGTGTTAAAAAGGCAAGATGCCATAAAAATCTTTTTTTGTATGCGCTCAAGCCGAAGGGTATTGGTAGAATATGGGGACGCCAGACTGTGTTATAATATTCTAATATACTTCTAACAATTGAGAAGTATAAAAGTTATTTCTTTTTTGTGATAACATTACGGAATGCTTTACTATTTCTTATAAGAAAACCTAATGATTAAGAAGATCTTTTAATAACACTTTCTAGGTGTGGTATAAATGTAAACTTTTTATCAAATACTACACCCAGGTCCTTAACAGTCCCATTCAGGGTAAAAATCGATTGGAAAATATTATTTTTGCGCGTGAATTTAACATGTACACATTTTTAAGATTAAGATTCATTGCATTAACATCGCACCATTTAGAAATTTTAATTAAATCCTCCTGAAGAAGTATCATGTCTGATGATTTATTAACGATTTTGCTGAATTTTAAGTAAACCCTGTGCCACTTAGTGCCGTGTAGTGTCGAGGTAAGTGAATCCACTACCTCATATCATGTCATGGATGTATTAAGAGGCGACAGAGATATTTTTATTTATTAGAATCTATATGTGGATAAATCCGCGATATTTTTCTGTTACAATACTGATGGAATGAGTAATGAACAAAAATAATGCGGAGTTATAAATAATAATAGTAAATGTTGTTACAATAAAACAAATTTCAATTAAATCTGCACATATACATATGAATAAAGTTGTAAAATCTTTCTGTAATGTCGAAGGAACCGTCCTTTATTGAGAAGCCATTTGCGTGCCATGAAAACATGAAAAATCATTTTGAATGTTTTGTTGGTCTATGCTCATCTTCTGAATGGCTGAACCGATTTTAATAAAATATGAAGACTAAGCTTGCTTGCGGCCTTTTTATTGTTTGAGAAATCGAATTTATAAAATACATGGTCTTTGCTTATTATCTTAAATCTTAATATAGCTACATTATTAGATCCTGCCAAACGAAGCCGAGGCGTGCCTTAGTACTTAGTTGCCAACACATGCCAAAATTTAACTTATGAAATTGTGTGGATTAAAACAAAAACTATACGCTTTAGTAACACAATAGCTTTATTATAATACCCATACATAAAATAATAGTGTTTAATAAGAATACAGAAACATAATAATATGAAACTTTGTAACTACAAAAGATTTGCGACATAAAATCATTAATTATGAAGTGCATAAGAAAAATCAAACCTTTATGACCACAAAATAAGTTATTTAGATATTTTACATGAACAGTAACATTTAGTATTAACAGCATATATTCGTATGGCAACATTCTCAAACACCCGGTTCAATTGAATTGAGACCACATAGGTACTTTATTGTAAAATTTTAAATTACGTATTTCACAAAATATTAGAAGTGGCTCTCAAATACAAAAAGCACAATGCGGCTGTAAATATTGTATTCCATCAAGACCCTGGTTCACAGATAATACACTATTTTGAACCTAAATTTTCAAATTTATATACATTATACACATATCATGCAACTTTTGTCCACCGGTTAAGAATTGATCATGCATGTTGTGTACCTACCTACGTTCAACCTGCTAAATTTAGGATTAGGAATAGTTCTCTTCGTATATGTGGTTTAGATGATATAAGAACTAACCATATACATAATTTTTAATTGCACCAAATTGTCATCATAATCGCTTTCGCTTCATCACTTTACGTTTGTCTGCCCCTGACATCCCTCGTAATTCAACAGATAACTTCCAGAGTTTGATAAAAGTCAGTTGTTTCGATATTACAGAGAGACAATATTATGTATTATATGTATGTATAGTTTAATACAATAATATGTATTATATGTATAGATTATACTTTGTTTCAAAAACTTCTTTACAATACGCTGAGGCGTCATTTTGTAACTTTGTGTTTGGGATATGTTGACGCTAGCTCAACCCAGGGGTCAGTCAAAGTAGTATCTCAAGTTTTTAATGCGCCTTAACGGACAAAATAGCATTTTTTCATGAAACCATTATTAAAACGATAAAACAGGAGCAAAACTATTTTTTTTTCCTTTATGGCGGTTATGATAAATTCGCCAATGAAGTGTTAAATGTGAATAGTTTTATTTAGAACACAAACTGCATAGAAAAAGGTAATAGATGATACAAGAATGTGAATAGAAATATTATGTGGTGGATTTTGGTCAACTTATTTAAAACTTTAATAACCATTTGTAAAATTTTTGTCTGTCTGTCGGTCCGGGCTAATAATGTTCGGAATGGCTGAAACGATTCTGAAGAAACTTCACGAACAGATTGTAGTGTAAGCATGTATATATAGTGGATCCCGTTAACCCGATAAATATTTTGCAGGGCAGTGTCGAACTATCGATTTAGTCGGATTAAGGTAAGCTTCCACCTATCGGCATCGCATCGCACGCATCGCATCATACGGATCGTAGTGTTCTTTGTATAGAAAGTCATACAAGTGCGTCCACCAATCCGCATCGTACGGATCGCATAGATCTGCTTGTCGGCAATGCCGACGCTCATGCTCTGAGGGGCAACTTTTGCGATGCGTGTCGATGACGTCATACGGAATGTCAACAAACAAGCAATTACGATAGTTTCTTCGTTTTCTTCCATTATCTCACAAACAACACGTCAACACGTACCACTCGCCACTAAAATCCGTATGAAAATGACGTCGGCAATCCGATTACTAGAGGTTGCGTCAGAAAATGCGATCGGTGCCGATACAGTGGACGCATATTACAAAACTGGTCCGTTTAATGCGATGCGTGCGATGCCGATAGGTGGACGCTTACCTTTATAGAGTACTGCCTAAGACGTCCCCTATAGTCCGGATTTTTTACAAAAGAGTTCTTTGTAATCCGACAAATTACAGATCTAATGATAAACTTCTACATGTTATATATATGTACTTTTCAGATAATCCTCATCAGATTTAGTCAAATTCAAACTATGCAATCAGAATCAAAGCAATACCCTACGCGTCGAAAACAATAGTGGTGGTGTGTACAAGTTATAATTTGTTCAATCATGCATTAGCGAAGATTGTCATAAAAATATTCAATAATAAATAATAGACCATGTCGGATTACAGTGGTGCCAGATTATGCAGGGGCTAGATTACCGGGCGTCCACTTTATACGATTGAGCAAAAGACTTTCAGGAGTATTAAATGTACAGTCAAGGCCACTAGAAGTATTATTTATTCCCCGAACTTTCCAACATTACATACAAGATCGAGAGCAATGCCAGGAGTGATCTAATTATATTTTTTTTAAACTTGGAGTATTTTTTTGCAAAATATAAATTCATAATATGCCGCCACATTAATAGATCTCACCCAGGCGAAATCCCCAGTAAAGAATTATTTCTT
Organism: Parnassius apollo; assembly: GCA_907164705.1. Taxonomy (NCBI): domain Eukaryota; kingdom Metazoa; phylum Arthropoda; class Insecta; order Lepidoptera; family Papilionidae; genus Parnassius; species Parnassius apollo. The sequence goes on along the minus strand of CAJQZP010000220.1, from coordinate 4,959,071 downwards.
TTTACTTAACACTGGCAAAAACATAACCGTACGAGTCAATAATAAACGAACATAAAAAATTTGCAAATTGCAACACTTCAACATAACCTAATAAGAATTTACTTTTTCCAGTTGTTTAAAAAAATGTGCTCTGGAGTTTTGGCGAGAACCTGACCGGTGGCGCATTGCTTTCTTTTTCATAGAATCAGGGTGACAAACGAACACACAGTCCAATTGATGGTAAGTGGATGCTTTGGCGCAACATCTACATTTATACTCGATTAAGAATCAAAATGCAGATGCATTGTCACCCCTGAGGACTAAGATGGAATGGCTCCTTTCCTGTATAAAAGGGTCTCCGGTTTTCTACACTCACCATACGAAACACAGTAGTATTAAACTGCTATTTTACGCTGGTATTCTTTGAGATTGTGATTGCTGCTCCTGTATTATTTTCAAATAATGTTTTGCAAGTGGATTTTGATACGTCAAAGTAGAGTTTTTGTGTATTGAATGTCTGCGCATGTATCATAAGTTGGATACTAGAAACGCTGAAACAAGTGCTCCCCGATGATAATGTGAACCTCTAATTATTGTCTACCTATTGAGATAAAATCGTCAATTGTGATAGGTTAAGCTACCGTCAATATCTTCAAGAATGTTTGCAATTTGATGAATGAATATATTGTAATGAAGTTCCTAAGCAAATTATTTCAAAGGATAGTCGCATAATACTTGGCTACTGGCAAAAAAAAATTCTATAATCAAGAAAAAATGAACTCTGTATTTACCAGTTTAAGCTGTCTGTAACAATATAATCCTGATTACAATTATTTGAAACATTACATTACATGGACAAATAATGTAATAAAAAGTGATAGAAAGCTTATAGTTCCTCTTGCTTGAAAACTCAGACCAATCAAAAAAATGGAGCGCTGCATACATTTCAAGCGACGCCAAAACTTCTTGACACACACACATATTATTCTAGTTTCTTTAACAACCCGTAAAAGGGCCTCGGTTGACGCACACGTATTCAACTAAACCACCTTGTTGTTTGCAGTAAATATTGGATGCATATGTGCATGAACGCATGTGTGTTCATAATATCATAGTAAAAACAGAATAGAAGGACATCTCCCGCGCCGTGCGATAGTTAAATGCCTGCTGTTGCAGGGTTGTCACTGACTTTTTGTTTAACAGCTAAGTCTCATTTAGTTTTATAATAAGTTATAATATTCACAAACATAACACATACAGATACGGACCTATGCATCATATTTGTTAATCATTTCTTTAGTTTCCTCTCAAAGAATCAATGTTTGTCAAAAAAAAATCCACCTTTGCTGGAGGTTGCCTACTATTCTGTTTTTACAATGATAATATGTTTGGGATAGTTTTGGCGTAATTTGAAATGTATGCAGCGCTCTATCTTTCTTTGTTAGTCTGAAGGTTTCAATTACATATGATAAAATAATTGATTTTTTTAATAAAATATGTGAAACTTAAAATACAAAAAGTGCAAGGGAAGTAAAGAGTTTCAGTAAAGAACATTTCTAAGAAGTATGGAAATCCAGCCTTACAAAATATTGACATTTTGATTACTAATTTGAAGTAATTTACTATTTTAATATTGTGAAAATATATTGGTAGTTCATTTAACATAATTTATCAGATATAATAAAGCAGTAAAAATAAAGAATAAATATATTGTGGTTAAGAACCATTTTCAAACAATATTTTATTAAAATAAAACTAAAGTGTAAGCAATACATGATAAATATAATAATCTATTTACAAAATAGTAACCTAATTTGTCGCATCAAGCGCCGTTTGTCCTAAGTCAATATTAATAGCCATTTAAAGCATTCATACATTTGCTTTATTTCATACATACAACATTTACAACTTTTGTGGCATCAAAAAACTATGAGCATGAAGAAATCACAAAAAATAGATAAAAGAAAATCTATTCCATAATAAATTAATAAAACATAAAATGCTGAAAAATCACATTCAATTAAAAGAAAAATTGTCGGAATGAGAAAGAAATGTCTACTGAATTAAAGTACTACCTACTGGTATTGTTTTTATGTAATAAAATATATTAATTATATATTAACTATATATAAAATAAAATATAATCATAGCCTATTTTTTATAATGTTATACAATAATAAAATTTACAACGGTTATTAGAAATATTAATGTCCATTGTAAATAATGATATTTTGCTATGACTAAGGTGTTTCAAAGAGCTGGTCATTTGGTACGAAGACAACTGGATGTCCTAGACTGGTTGCCTGGCTAATAGATGAGCACACTTGTAACGGTGTACGTTTTCCACTTCCGTACACACTTAGTCTTCCGCTGCGCCTCACTGGCGTCACTGTGTACTTTGGTGGCTCATAATGGTTTGATTGACGTCTGAAATAGTCATAGGTATCTTAATTAACAAGTATGGCATCAGCTTTTTAGTAGAGGTTTAAGAGTATCACCGCTTAAATTGTCTCGTGGGTGACGTCATAGGCGACACGTCGGACTGAGGGAAAATAAAACAGAAGATGGGCTACAATATCTCTATAATAACAAGTCAATAACAAAAAAAAACTGTAGTTACCAACACGCTAGTCAAGTTTGGCAATAATGACAAAATATCCTTATGTAACAAAGCTCTCTCGTGGCGCATATTGATTCGATAAACATAATAAATGGAGGTGTGTCCTTAGTAGAATAAATTTCTGCAAACTAACACCTGATTCTATTAATCACAAGTGGCAAAATGTACAATCGACTTCAATATAAATAAAATGTGAACATCATCAATGTAGTCAAAGTCAATTAAATGCGCATTATTAAGGATACCTAAAAACTACTGGTCAAATCCCGATTAAATTTACATGAGAAGCACTAGCTTTCAAATAAAAGAAGAATCATCAAACTCGGTTCACATAGAAAAAAGTTGTGAGGTAACACACATTAAAAAAATACAGTTGAATTGAGAACCTCCTCTTCTTTTTGAAGTCGGTTGATAACATAGCATTTCAATGGGGAGCCGTATCAAAAGTGCTTAAATGTCTGGTACTGAAATCTCCAATTTGCCTGCCATATGTGACAATTAAGATAAATTCTCCACACAAGTCCAGCAGTAGACTTACGGGCTGGTGATGATGATGATTATAATTATTATGATGTAATGATAAATATTAGAGAAATTTACTTACAACTTAGCCTGCTGCACAGCAAAGCGAATAATGGTGCTCTTGAAAACATTCTTCACATCCACCATTTTCGGATCGACTGGCTTCTGACGGCCGGTGTTTGGGCTAATCTTCAGCTGCATAAACTTATCCAGTAGTTGGTCCAAACTTGATTCAACTACTGACCGCTGTGCAAAATAAAAATAATCATAACACGTAGAATAAGACTATGGTAAGCTCATTTAAAGCCTTCGATTCCTAAGAAACTTGTGGGGTGCAACCTGTCCCTTCAGTCAACTTGACACTGCAAGTTGACCGTTGGTACATCGAAGTGCTGAAGTGTTTATACAGATAATAGCTATCCATGTACAGAACCAGAGTACGAAACCTATCCAACTGCATAGAGGTGTAAGACAGGATAACATAAGAAGACTTTTTCAAGCAACTGGTCTGGAAAGGATACGACATTAACGTCAAACGCGAGTACATCACTCACCTTCGATTTGCCGACGATATAGTCCTTATGGTAGAATCGCTGGAGGACCTTAGCACTATGCTCAATGACCTCATTAGTGTCTCCCAGAGGATTGTCATAAGATGAACATAGACAAAACTAAGATCATGTGTAACATCCATGTCATACCTTTGCCATTTAGTCCTACACTCGAAGTTGTTGATGAGTTTGTTGACCTGGGACAAATGGTTTGACTAGGACGTCCAACTTCTAACGAGATATCAATTGACAGATTGAGCTAGGCTGGGCAGCCTTCGAGAGATTACAACACATCCTTTTTTTTATAGAAGAGGGAGCAAACGAGCATGCGGCTCACCTGATGTTAAGTGACTACCGTCGCCCATGATCAACCGTAACACCAGGGGAATTGCAGGTGCGTTGCCGGCCCTTTAGAAAAGGGTAAGCTCTTTTCTTGAAGGTCCCCAGGTCGTATCGGTCCGGAAAAATCGCTGGTGGTAAAAAATAAAAAATCCTCTCGTCAGGTATACCTCAAAACAAGATTATACAACCAGTACGTGTTGTCAATGATGACTCATGGATCTGAGACATGATCCTTCACTGCTGGCCATATGAGGAAGCTCAAGGTCGCTCAGCGAGCTATGGATAAAGCTATATTCGGGGATTCTCTATGTTAAAAGTTTCACAAATGAGAATATCTGCTGTATAGAACTCAAGTGGTAATAAGCCGGCCACATAGCTCAAAGAAACGACAACAGATGGGGAAGCGAGGTTCTCGAACGACAGCCTCGTACCAGTAGGCGTAGTGTAAGGCAACCCCCGACTAGTTGGAGTGATGTCCTGGTAAGACATGCAGGAATGTCGATGGATGCAGGTGGTTTACGACCATGCTTTGTTGTATTCCTTGGAGGAGGCCCATGTTCAGCAGTGGAACTGTGAAAGGCTCTAAAGATTATGAAGATGATGACGTGTTATATATTATGTGATACATGTTGTTGTTGTTTGGAAACTACGATATTGTGTTTAAGATTTTATTTGTGGTGCAGTCGGTTAACGCTATTGTGGTGCGATAACAGAAGCTGAAGGACAGAAAATATGAAGATGCTGCTACCAATCTTCTTTTCCTCAGTTGCCTCTTACGATACCCATGGGACGGTACGATGTAGTGGATATTATTACACCACCACTACACAGTAAAACTCTTATTCAATAATGAAAAACTGAACTGCCAGCCCAGCATGATGAGTTTGGGCCAATATTTCAAATCTTTCAAATTATATTCTCTTACATGATATTTGTACATTTGTGAACAAGAAAATAAGGACTATATGCAGCAGTAGAATTAAAAAAAGACTGCTATAGAGGAAGAGAAATTAAAATTAGAAAGAACAGCCTACCTCAGTGCCCATAGCAATGGCCTCTCCCAAACACTGCATGGAGGCAGGGAGATCACCACGACGCTCTTCAAGTGCAGCTCGGCACTCCCAGTACGCAGCACTCTCTGGCGCTGAAGGATAACGATCCCTGATCGCACGGAGCCATCGGGCACATTGTTCCCAGTCAAAGCCCTGAGAATTTAAAGTCTGTCAATATAAATTTTTAATCTGCTGATATTATATTGAATATTAGCTTTTAAACCACTATCAGCTGACCATGGCATTAACAGCATTTTTGCAATACTGACACTGTTATCCATTCAAGTTAGTTCAGTTTAACAATCATTTCAAATTTGCTTCTAATAGCTTAGTGAGCATTGGAGAATTGGACATTATTTCGTGCCGTCACACTACTTGCAACTTTACAGATGCACATTTAATTTCACATGGAATACTGTCTTCACCTATGTGTTGAGCCCTGTACTTCGAACTTTTCAATACCACTGCAATTATCCAGAAGTTTTTATCCTTGCTCAACTACTTTGTGTAACAATTAGAGATCTTCAAGAAAAGAGCAATGCACTTGCATTTCTGGCTGATGGTGAACACATACCATCAGGTGAGCTGCATGCTTTTAACCCCTTTATTTAAAAAAAATCTAGCTTCTTAGTAGCGTGACATTTTTTTCTTAGTATGTAGTGGGATCTACTCTGTTAATAAAATATCCCCATAACTTGTATGATATGGAGCGGATATTTCCAACACAGAACATAATGTTAAATGATGGAGCCAGTTAGTACAAATTTAATTCAAAATATTTAATGCTAAGGTTGAAAAGTTTAAAGAGATTACCTCTCGCAATAACTCTGTCAAATCATTCAACGCTCCAAGCAACAACTCATCAAAATGTTGCAAGTCTTCAGCTGAAGTCAATGTTGTATTTTTGCTTTCATTAAAACTAACACTGTCACATACATAACTGGCTCTGCGCCACTTATTATTACTCACTTCAGCCTTTTCACCTATAAAGTCATCTTTATGATCATTTAAATTATCTGTGTATGATTGATTATCGCTATCAGACTCCACTGCTATATTCTCTTTATTTTCCTCATCATATGACTCAAATTTAGGCGCCTCCAATGACTTGATATCCTTGGATAGATGAAAAATACCAAAGCACTGCAAGTGGTGGTAGGAATCTAAGGACTTTCCATGTTTTTGCAACCACTTCTGCAGCCTTGCTTGCATCTCTTCTGGTCTGGGAGTGTTAAAATTCAGTGAAACTGGTGTTTGAAATTTCACCCTCTTCCTTTCACTTTTCACAGCCGAGACAACTTTTTCACACTGGACACACTCGTCTTCATCAATTTCATTCATATCTACTTTATCTAACTTTTCACCGATTGACGCCCATTTGTGAATACAATTCCTGAGTTCACTTTTACTAACTTTCTTAAAATGCACTGCTGATATGGATCTCCTAACAGGATGTGCTGTTTTTTGTAAAGGTTTTGTGTGTGCTAAAGAATGTCTTTGTTTCATAATAAAATGTGAATCTTTAATAATTTTTCTTAAATAGCTAGGATCTGTATGCAGTTTCGGCACTTCATTTACTGTTACTTTGTTGACTATTTTGGGCTTATATAATCTTTCAAACACCGAAATTCTTTGAGGATTTAGAACTTTTGGGGCACTCTGTGTTGCTTTTGGAGGTTGCATACTTTTTCTATTATCATTCGGTTTAGTGAGAGTACTGAATGATTTACAAGTTAAGTTAGACTTGGAAGTGGCTGGTGCAAAACTTTTACGAATTGCTTTAGCTTCATTGTTGTTAGTTTTACCAGTTCTTGAATTTGTGTTTACATTTTGATACAAATCAATTTTCTGTTCCTCTTTTTTTGTAACTTTTGGAATTGTTTTATCAAACTTGTGGACTTGTTTTCTTACAGTGCTTTTATCAATAGTTTTGCTGTTTGAATCAATTTTTAAACTATTAGGCTTTGAATTAGATGTTTCCCCTGGTTTAATGTAAGTACGTGTAACTTTGTATGTTGCAGATTTGTTTATATGGACAGAAATAGGTTTTTTAGTTGTGCCATTAACATGAAAATTATTTTTAACAGAATTAGCTATGTTGTTTTTTGGATATGAATTAGTGGGTTTTGCACTGATAGTCTTATTGGCAACAGAAGCATTTGATGCACTATGGTTTATAGAATATGCTTCATTCTTGTTATACTTCTTTAAATTTAACTCTCTTAACTGTAAATAAATTAGCAACACATTAGTTATTTCTAACAGAGAAACACAGTTGCGCAGATACTTATAGAAAGGTAGTTGAAAGATGATGACCATGAGTTGCATCTTTGCTACAACGGAAACACAACATTATTTGAATATTTTGTGTTTCCAAGAAAGTCGGCTCCTACTTCAACTGATACTTACATAAACTATGTTTTATCATACAATTGCACGACATATATAAGTTTAATTATAATTAATAATGTTTTCTGTTTGATACCCCTCACAAATATGAAAAATACCATGTGACATTTTATATATTTACCAATATTGTAGATGCCTAAAATGTAATTGTCTATCTCTATAATTTATAATCCCAGTTTAATAAAACATTTTACTGAGTGCTTGCCATAAATTTCCAAGTACAAAAGCAACTTAATTGATTACTGCTGGCACTAACAAAATTGTGAATTACAAATTTTTATTTTACCTTTTATTTATTATTTAGAAAAGAAGAAGTGTGGCCAAATAAACTGGACTGAAAACAGACTGGACCAATAACTCCATAACCAACACAGAAATGAGTAAAGGCTTGTGTTCAGGGCTGGGTTGTATACAGGATGCAACTTAACTTTAATAGCAACTACAGTAGACAGTATAATGGGTACTTTAGAACTGCTAATACTAAAAATAAAAGTAACTTAACAGTACCTTTTCAATCCTAGCTTTTTCTCGAGCAATACGTTCTTCTCTCAATTTGTTCAGTTTTTCTTCAACTGAAGCCATTTCTTTTATTCAATTTCTCTATAAAAAGTACAAAATAGTAAATTACAAAATACATCATATTACATGGTAGTCATATTGTAGCTTCATCATAGTTGTAGCACAAATGTGTTGGCTTGAGCAGGGTATACCACACTTTCACAGAATACCAGCAGAAAATAGTAGCTTAATACTGCTGTTTTTCATATGTAGACTGTAGAGAACTGGAGATGGAATGGATGAAAATGAGGCATTCATTCCTAATTGAGGATCCACTTACTATCTGGTGGACTGTGAGCTTGTTTGTCACCCTTATAAAAAAATCCTTTAAATTTGAGTTTTTTTATTAGTAAGAAACAAAACAAGTAAGAGAAAATACATAAGTTTCTCTTAGGTGTACTTATTATTTATTGTGATAAGAATCTATTTAGAAATTATATTTTACACAAAGTTTCTACTATATGATTTTTACATTATGTATATTGCGACTTATTAATGAAGTATAATTCCAGTTTTTAACATTTTGAGAAAACATTTATGTTCATCATATATATTGCGATGTTTTGAGCACCAAATAACTAATAATGAAATAATAATTTTTTGTTAATTAATACGCAATGTCTATTTCTTTGTAATTTTAATTTATAATGTACTTAGTAATACTTAATCATCTTAAATTTTAATGATTTTGTACACCAGAAATGGTTAATGTGTTGTACTATATTTTTTATAACAACTTTAAACACACATTATGCAAAATAAGCAAATAATTAATGTGTAAATGAATATACATGGTATAACGGATTTTGTAAGAATGTTATGTATTTGAATCATAAGATATTAGATTATAGCTGAAACCGTTCGAATTTCCATATAGAGCTTCTTTATCACCACTCATCGTCAGGTGGAAATTGTGATCAAGCACTGGCTTGGATTAAAAAAAAACTTACGTCAAAAAACTTCAGAAAACACAACTAAATCACTGAAAAAGAACTCAGTCTATTTACTGAATAATAGTTATTAGTAACACAATTACACAGCCGAGACGCCCAACATAACAAACTTCAGAAATATAAGATGACGGTTGAAACCGCCACATTTCAAAAACAAAACCAAAGAGTATATATTATTAGAGTGATACCATACCACAAATTTTGACATGGAAACGGGTATCCGTTTCGTAGTTTTTTATGGCAATGGTACATAACATACTATTGTGATAAACTGTCTGTACGGTGCAACACCATGCATTCTCTCGCGTCGGCATTTTAGTAATTAGACACCATGCGCGACTGACCTCATTTATTACATAAAACATATACACTCACGCCTGTCACCCAGAGGGGTAGGCAGAGACTACAGACTTCCATTTGGCACGATCCTGACACACCTCTCTCGCCTCCTTCACATCCATACACCTACGCATGCATGCTCGTCGGTTAAGGGTACTCCTAATTTGGCCCGTTTTCAATAAATCGCCAATTTGGTCGATAAATTTTCGCCTAGGACGTCCCTTTCCGACTCTGCCATTCACTTCTGCAACATAAATTTTTGTCACTCTTTCTCATCCATCTCTGACCAAACCACCGAAGCATTCCTTTCTCTGGTCAACATCATCTTGCAAACCACACTCTTCTCTTATCACACAATTTTTCACCCTGTCATTCAGATTCAGCCCTAACATACTCCTTAACGACCGCATTTCTACTGCATTTATTCTACTCTCGTGCTTCTCCTGTCATACCCAACTTTCACTACCATACGTTAAAGTAGGGACCAACACAGCATTGTGAATTGCCATACGTGCCTTTTTTGACACATTTTGACTCTTCACAATAGAGAGCAGGGCTCCATTTACGCTGTTTCCTGCGTTCACTCGTCGTTCTATATCCTTATCATATCTCCCATCCCTGCTAAGGGGATTAAGGGATTGGGGGATAAGTCGCTCGCGTCCGTAGGCTTTGACCACCTAATCCTAGGCCCACCCTACACGTGTCCCCCGGGTGGTGCTAAATGAGCGACAAGCCGATAGCACAGATTCGGCTCCTCGCCGTGGTAGCGGCGTTAAATATACCACCCCATTCGCAACATGAGGAATCAAATTAAAGAAATGGCCCTCATTTATTAATATTCTACATTTTTAGTGTTTGCCTACCGATACGCTCGCGTGACCCAAACTTATATTTTTATGAGATTTCACTATATTTTATATATGAAATATAGTGAAATCTCAATAAATCTTTGTTTTCTCTTAAGATTGTGTTTAAATCCCACATCATCAGATCAAGTAAAGGATGTGTGGTATAACAAGACCAAAAATCTGTATAGTCCTTTGAGTGCTTTGTGCTCAAGTACAAAGTGATCGATTCAGTTTGCCTTCAACCAGCGGGTCTCACCAGTCAAATTGAGACGACGCTCTACGTGTACTGAGAGTCTGCAAATATACTGAGAACCATTAACAATACCAAGCACAAGACCAAGAATATCAAGTACATCACAAACATAGCAATTCTGAAGCAAGTGCAAGCATTCACCAAGCAAACCAATCAAACATTCACTAAATACACCAAGCAAGTACTCTCCAAGCATTCATCAAGCACACCAAGCAGAAGGATTTCACAAGCAAAGCACAAGCATATCAAGCAAGCATAGCAAGATATTTTTAACGTCTGTAAATATATTGTAAAATCAGTGAAGAAGAGGTCGTAAGTGCCCTTAAAAAGATGAAAAACCATAAAGCAGTTGGGCCTGATGGCACACCCTCTGAGCTATGGAAGTTGCTGGGGCCTATTGCTGTACAGTGGCTAACGAAGCTCTTTAATGTAATCTTAACCTCCATGAAGATCCCAAAGTCCTGGCGTCCTAGTTATCTGGTACCTTTCTACAACAACAAAGGAGATGTCAGTGACTGCGGAAATTGTACGGGTATCAAACTTACTTCCCATACACTGAAACTATGGGAGCGTATACTCAACAACCGTCTTGGTCAGATGGTGTTAATATTTAATAATCAGTGCGGTTTCACGCCAGAAAGATCAACGACTGATGCAATCCAATCCATAAGGATTCTGATGGAAATACATCTAACTAACAGAGAGGTGGTGGTAGGTGGAGGTCCCACCTAGTGTTAATAGACTTGGAAAAGGCTTTCGACAGAATGCCCCGAAAATTAGTTTGGGAAGCTATGAGAGCAGAACAAATACCAGAACTCTAGATTCACCTGATGCGTGATATGTATCAAGACATAAGCACACAGGTGAGAAGCCTGGCAGGACTTAGCGAACCGTTTCAAGTTAAGGTCGGAGTGTATCAGGGATCAGAACTAAGCCCATTCCTATTTAATCTATCTATGGACTATCTAACCAAAGACATCTAGTCCTCCCTCCCTTGGTGTATGCTGTTAGCGGACGACATTGTGCTCATCGACAAATGTGTGATTCAACTACAAGCCACACTCGAGCAATGGAGACAGGTTCTCGAAAACAATGGCCTCCGTATCAGCCGGAGCAAGACTAAGTTTCTGAGGTGCAGCTTCAGTGAACATTATGCGCCCAACATAAATATCTCCATCGACGGTCAGCCACCGCCCTGCGTCAGCAAATTCAAATACCTCGGTTCAGTGATAACGGCGGACGTCAATATCGACGCAGACGTAACTCACAGAATTAATGCAGCATGGATAAGGTGGAGAATCCTTTCAGGAATACTTTGCGATAGCAGAATGCCAATACAACTGAAAGGAAAGGTTTACAAAACGGCCGTAAGACCTGCCATGTTATATGGTGCGGAATGCTGGGTATCCAAGAAAAGTCACGAAAAAAAGTTGCACACGAATGAAATGAAAATGCGACGATGGTCAGCAGGCTTAACGAGGCTCGACAAAGTGCGCAATGAGTACATCAAAGGCTCTTTTAAAGTTACACCCATTGTAGACAAGATGGTCGAGAGGGGTATGCGATGGTATGGTCCTGCATTGGCAAGCGGGATGAAGAACACCCGGTGAGGAAGGACTTGGCGATTCCAGAGAAAAAGAAAGACAGAGGACGCCCATTAACCACGTGGTGGACAACCGTAACCAAGGATCTGGAATTAGCACAGCTTGATACACAGACAACTCAAGATAGAATATCTTGGCGCATAAAAACGAGGAGAGTTGACCCTAAATAAAGGGATAAAGCTAGGAAGAAGAAGAATATCAAGGTATTTTTAATACAGTTGCTCAAAAAGTGGCGTATTGCAGGGACGTATAACGTTAGAGATGTGGGCTATTACATACTCGAACTTTTTCTTTATCTTTTCCGAACTCGTGCGTTCTCTTTCCCAACTGTCAAAATAATGTCTATTAAAAAAATCAACCACGAAGTTTTTACTAAAAAAAAAATCATAAAAGTTTTTATGATTCATGCAAATATTTCTAAAAAAGAAGCTCCTAATATGTTTTAATTTCAGATTTAATGATTTTGATTTGATGATTACCTAATTCATTGAGAGTTAGGTTAGTTAGGTTTCATTTCATTTCATCTCATTTTTCGTTCTCATTTCATATCAATAAAAAAATTCTATTGAAGACTTGGCTGTATGGACATAGTTCCCTTTTGCCTACCTAGAATAGGTGAGAAATCGAAAAAAATCTCGGTTTATATCGTAGACAGAGAAACCTATAGACAAATTGACGCTTTCTTTCGCATTCGCACATGAAAAAGATAGATTTATGCATACGCCTAGCATAGAAATGAGATAGAGCGGTGTGATTGTTTGTCCCTTTCTCCGTGCTGGTTTTTTGTTTTTTTAAACAACTGTAATGACCCACTACACGGTGTTGATGGGAGACTTCAACGCAAAACTAGGCACAAGAGAAAAACGGTGAGCTGAAGTTAGGGAATTTTGGAGTAGGGCAACGGAACCGTAGGGGCCAGCAGCTGGCTGATTTTATGGATAAAGAGGGACTCTTTATGATGAACTCCTTCTTCCAGAAGCGGCCCCACAGGAAGTGGACCTGGTCGAGCCCCGACCGTTCGACAAAAAATGAGATTGACTTCATTATGACGACCAGACGCCAACTGTTCAGTGATGTCTCAGTGATCGCAAGGGTGAAAACCGGCAGCGATCACCGAATGGTTAGAGGCACACTGAACCTAAACGTTAAGTTGGAGAGGTCTCGTCTAATGAAGTCAACGCTCCGTCCCCCCTCGTGCTCTAATCCAGAATACCGAGACTTTTCAGCTCGAGTTACGTAACCGCTTTCAGTGCCTAGAAGATTGCAATGCAGTGGACGATATGAATGACAAGCTCGTGGAAACTGTCCATGCGGTCGGAGCTAAGTTCTGCAAGAGCCACCGCAGAAGAACACAAAAACTCTCCGATCACACTCTTAATCTCATGGCTGTTAGACGGGAGATGAGGCTGCAATCGTCAACAGATTTGACAGCATACAGGCAACTGAACAGACATATCTCCAAATGCATGCGGCAAGACTTACGCAACTTTAATACTGCTCGTATTAAAGAAGCGATCGAGCGGAACCAGGGCTCCAAAGTCTTTGCCAGAGATCTGTCTGCCAGAAAGAGCCAACTGTCAAAGCTGAAGACTGAGTGTGGCAGCATCGTTTCCGAGACACCTGAGATTTTGAGTGAGATTGAGAGGTTCTATGGGCAGCTGTACACATCATCGTTGGAGCCACACGCAAGTGTGAGTAACGATCCAAGAGCAAGTCTTACCTGACACTATTCCAATGATATACCGGACGTCAGTCTGAGCGAGATTAGAATGGCTCTCCAGCACCTTAAAAACGGCAGGGCCCCAGGCGAGGATGGAATTACAGCAGAGCTTCTGAAAGCGGGTGGAACACCGGTACTTGAAGTCCTTCAGAAGCTCTTCATTTCCGTCTTCCACGGTGGCACTACTCCGGAGGCGTGGAGCAGAAGTACGGTGGTCTTGTTCTTTAAGAAAGGCGACAACGCTCTCTTGAAGAACTACAGACCGATTTCCCTTCTGAGCCGCGTCTACGTGCTGTTTTCGAGAGTCATTACGAATCGTCTCGCACGCAGACTCGACGACTTCCAGCCTCCCGAACAAGCCGGTTTCCGAAAAGGCTTCAATACCATAGACCACATACATACCCTGCGGCAGATTGTACAGAAGACCGAAGAGTACAATCTGCCACTTTGCCTTATGTGGACTATGAGAAAGCCTTTGATTCCGTCGAAATTTGGGCGGTTCTGCAGTCCCTTCAGCGGTGCCAAGTTGACTGTCGGTATATCGAAGTGCTGAAGTGTTTGTACAGTAGGGCTACGATGGCTACCCGAGTACAGAACCAGAGTTCGAAACCTATCCAACTGCAGAGAGGTGTAAGACAGGGTGACGTTACATCCCCGAAACTCTTCACCGCTACGTTGGAAGACGTTTTCAAGCTACTGGACTGGAAAGAATACGGTATTAACATCAATGGCGAGTACATCACTCACTCACTCACCTTCGATTTGCCGACGATAAGTCCTTATGGCAGAATCGCTGGAGGACCTTAGCACTATAGATAGAGGGCGCGCTAAAGTAAACATTAGCTCCATAAAGAATTCGTTTAAAAATAGTTTAAGATAAGAAATTAGCTCAAAAGTGATCAAAATAAATTAAATATACTACGAAGAGAGTGAATCAGTGTTTGTGACTATACCAGTTGAACCTAAGTGAAATATTTATCGAATTTAAACAGTGCATAATCTTTTCCGATTTTGTTAACTAAAAAGGCATTTTTACTCAGTTAGACTATATACAATTAAATGTTGCAAAGAGCCGTCTCAAATAAAACTATGTGTATCAGTGAACAGTGCTTTACTTTTAAATTCGTATAACGACAAATACGTGTACCAATTACAGTTTGAACTTTAGACCTAAGCACAAAGCTATTATTCTGCTGCTAAATACAATTAGCGCCATCTATTTGCGAGTACCTTAACTTCTTGCTCTGTTGCTGCGGTACGATCAATACAAACGTAAAGTGTGGTCTATAGCTACCTATTAGTGCCGACAAATCACTAAAGATGTCACTATTATGCATAAAGTGTAAAGATTTATTAGAAACACGACATTATCTAGTGTGTAGCAATTGCAAAAACAAATATCACATTGAATGCACTGATATTACAGAAAAAAGATTTCACCTTATGGCAAATGATTATAAAAATAAATGGAAATGTACAAACTGCTGGGTGTTGTTTACAGATACAAACCAAAATGAAAAGAGCTGTTAAGTAACCGAACGAAATAAGTATAAAATAAATATACCTACTGAAAATTCTTTTGAAGGTTTATCAGACGAAGAATATTCTTCCTTTATCACAGACAGTAAATTGAACAGAAGTTGTCCAAATATAGGACTAGATCTAGAGGAAGATACACAGGAAATGAAATATAAAATATCACATCTAGAGTTGAAACTGAAGGCTGCTGAAAACGAAATCGAAAACCTGCACTCTGAAAATACTGCTTTAAGTAAACAACTAGCCGAATATGAGCGAAAAATAAAAACGTTGACCGAAATATGTACATCGGACTCAAAAAAACCTACAAAACAAAAAATCCGGAGGAGTCTAAATAGAACTAAGCTTAGCTTCACCGAGGAAGAAAAAGAATAGCCTCCATGATGAAAGCGCAGCAAAACGAACCGAAACACCGTCTGAAAAGCAAAAAATCGTTGATAGTAAAAATTCCGTAATTCGAACAAACGCAAGACAGAGAAGAGACAGCCCATTAAAAAATGAGTCTATAGAAGAACAACACATATACGAACACAGATTACATATATTTGGAGATGAACAAGGCCGAGGCGTAACTACACAATTATCAAAATTACTTGGAAATAAATATAAGGTGTATGGTGAAATAAAACCAGGAGCTACAACGGACAAAATACTAGAAGGCATTAAGCTCAATTGCTTAACTTACAGTAATAAGGACTATGTTTTCATTCTAACAGGGAAAAATGACAGTGATTTAACAAAAATGAGTTCCTACCTATTTTACTATCTAAGCCAACTTAAAAACACAAATATTATATTATGCGAAACTGTTAATAAGGGACATAATACTGAAGATATAAATAGAATATTTAAGTCATACAGCGCGAAGTTACCCAATGTTAACTACATAGATTTACACTATACATATTTAGGCCAACCACGTAATAACTTAAGACATCTGTGCCAGAATATACTCCAAGAAATATTACGACTCGACTATAAACATAAAATCAAAAATTATCAAAGTAAAGAAATACAGAAAATGTTAAAAGGCATTAGGCTACCTAAACAGGATATTCACTGTGTCCCGACAGATGTGATTACTAATAACGATCAATTTTTTCGTTAGTACTGCCATAAATCATAATATACAAAATTCGAACATTAAGGATAATTCTGTAATGAAACTTATATGCAAATCACGATCTGATGTAAAATATAACAAACCAGGGAAAAAAATACAGCTCACAATGTTATTTCAAAACATACAGACCATTTTCAATAAACAAGACATACTAGAAGCATTTTTGATAGAGTTCCCACAGTTTCAAGTAATATGTATCACAGAATCTTGGCTAATGCTTGAAAAACTACAGATAATACAATTTTCAAATTATAGGATAGCTGCTTCATTCTGTAGAAAATCCCGCGTTGGCGGCGGAGTTTGTATCTTTTTGAAAGATGTTCTAAAATATGTAGAAAGAGAAGAAATAGCCAAAATGTCAATAGAATATATAATAGAAGTGTGTGCAGTGCAGTGCTACCAGAAGAAAATATTTTAATTATAACTGTGTATTGGAATGGAAGAGAGGAAGACGCATTCTATAATCGGTTACAATATATCTTAAATTATATAAATAAAAATTTTTCTAAATACAGTATAATTATAGGAGGTGACTTCAATATTGACATATTAAAAGACAATACAAAGACTAGACAATTTTTAAATCTAATGCTAGAATTTCAATTTAATCAACATATAACAAAGCCTACTCGTATAACTAAAAACACATCAACATGCTTAGACTTAATATTTACAAATTTCTGCAACCTAAAACTAAAAACTAGTGTAGAAGAATTTGGACTTTCCGACCACATGAGCACAATTATAGATATAGAAATAAATAAGCAAAACGAACAAAATATATGGTATACAGACAAAAGAAAATTTAATTGCAATAATATGCAAAACTTTAAATCCAAATTAGAGTCATGCAATTGGTCGGAAATTTTGGAACCTAATAAAAATATTAACTATAACTATAAAAAGTTTAACGATAAATTAATATATATACTGAATGAATGTATACCCAAAGAGAAAATTATAATTAAACCGAGATATAAAAAAGCGTTGGTTAACCGTAGGGTTGAAAAAATCGTGTAAACACAAAAGAATGCTAAAGGTATTGGCATTAAAATCGAATAATGAAATACTTATCCAATATTATAAAAAATATGGAAAATTACTAAAAAAAGCTGTCATTACATCAAAGAAAATAGAATACAGTAATAAAATTATAAGATCAAATAATAAAATCAAAACAATGTGGCATATAATAAAGGAAAGAACAAATAAAAATATTATAAAAGAAAAAGATAACCTTAAACTAAAAATAAACAGTACTTTAACTTCAGACCCGATTTTAATTGCAAATACTTTTAATAGATTCTATGCTTCGTTAGGCAAAAATTGTAACCCGCCAGCACGTGGTCGAACTGCACAAAAAGTGTCAAATAACTCTATGTATCTCAGCCCAGTGACCCCAAGGGAAGTATATAAAATAATACAAAATTTAAAAAATAAAATGAGCTTCGAGATAGACGAATTACCACCAGCCTTAATAAAATATTGCGCAGATGCGTTAGCTCTACCACTTTGTGAACTAATCAACCAATCTCTCACAGAAGGCATTTTCCCAGACATGTTAAAAAAGGCATTAATAATACCCATCCATAAGAAAAATTCAAAAACCGATATCGATAATTATCGCCCCATAGCTTTACTCCCTACAATCTCAAAAGTTTTTGAAAAAGCAATGTTCGAACGTGTGTATAATTTTTGCGAAAAATATAAAATCTTTAGTGAATTTCAGAACGGTTTCCGTAAAAATCGATCTACCGTACTAGCAGTATATAAATATATTCAAGATATTCTAAAGATATTAAACAATAAAGAATATGCAATAGGAATACTCTTAGATATGACCAAAGCATATGATAAGGTACAATATAATATATTACTTACTAAATTAAATTGTATAGGTGTTCGTGAGATTAGTTTAGAATGGTTCAAATCATACTTACAAGATAGAGAACAATATGTAGAAATAGAATACTTTGATAATAATAAAATATTAAAAGTGAGATCAAATAAAATAATTGTAAATGCTTCAATACCCCAAGGTAGTGTATTGGGATGTTTATTATTTTTAATATATATTAACAATCTCAGTGAAACTATGGTTAACCCATGTGTTATGTTTGCGGACGATATCTCTATCTTAGCACCTTGTCGTGACGTAAATAACGTAAATGATATATTATATAAAATATTTGAAAATACTGACCAATGGATGAAAGAGCATAACCTGGAAATAAACTACAAAAAAAACAAAAATTTTGCCTTTTTACCCCTATCAAAAAACGCCGATAAAAATTAATTTTTCTTACAAAAATACAAAAATCGAGACTGTAAATGAGCACACTCTACTCGGTATAGTTTTGGATAGTCACATCAACTGGAAATCTCACGTTCAGAAAATTCGTAACAAATCTTCTAGTTTTGTATACGCCCTAAGTGAAATAAAAAAGACAACTGACCCCCAGACCGCGTTAATTACTTACAATGCCTATGCACAGGCGTGGCTAAGGTACGGTATTATCCTGTGGGGTAACAGTACAGATGCAACCACCATCTTCATCTTACAGAAAAAACTAATTCGCATTATGTGTAACATAGAAAGAACTGCAAGTTGCCGTCCTCATTTTAAAAAACTTAAACTTCTTACCCTAATTTGTATTTATATATTGGAATTATGCAAATTTGTGCGAAAATACCCTAATTTCTACGTAAAAAGAGAAACTAAAATTACGGCTTATAGTTTAAGACACGGAAATAGATTATTGCTACCAACTTCTAAAATGAAGCTCTTTTCCTCAGGCCCTTACATAATGTCAATAACTGTCTATAATAAACTACCAAACTCATTAAAAAACGAAACAAATGATCATATTTTTATAAGACAATTAAAAGTGTTTCTAATCAATAAATGTTTTATACTTTATATGAATACCTGAATGACAAATGTAATAATGATAATGAAAACTATAAATAAATGAATGAATAACACGAATAATGATAGTATAATAATAAGGAATAATTTAAATATAATGAATAATATAATTATAATGAATAATAAAACATTTTTGCGTCCTCCTCTGTTCTAATTTGCTATACCCGACAGGGTCCATATTGTGAAAATTGAATATTATTAATTTCTACATTATGGAATGCAAATAAATATATTGTATTGTATTGTATTGTACTATGCTCAATGACCTCAATAGTGTCTCCCAACGGATAGGTCTTAAGATGAACATGGACAAAACAAAGATTATGTTCAATGTCCATGTCACACTTATGCTGGTAGTTGTGGGGAGCACTCTGCTCGAAGTTGTTGATGAGTACGTTTACCTGGGATAAATAGTCCGACTAGGTAAGTCCAACTTCGACCGAGAGGTCAATCAACGGGTTCAACTCGGCTGGGCAGCGTTCGGGAAATTACGACACATCTTCTCGTCAGGTATACCTCAATCTCTGAAAACTAAAGTGTACAACCAGTGCGTGTTGCCAGTGATGACTTACGGATCTGAGACGTGGTCCTCAACTGCTGGCCGTATGAGGACGCTCAAGGTCGCTCAGCGAGCTATGGAGAGAGCTATGCTCGGAGTTTCTCTGCGTGATAGACTCAGAAATGAGGATATCCGCAGTAAAACCAGAGTGACCGACATAGCCCAACGGATTTGTAAGCTGAAGTGGCAATGGGCCGGCCATGTAGCTCGAAGAACCGATAACCGATGGGGAAGAAAGGTTCTCGAGTGGCAGCCTCGTACCGGTAGGCGTAGTGTAGGGTGACCCCCCACTAGATGGAGTGACGACCTGGTAAGACATGCAGGAAGTCGATGGATGCAGGTGGCTCAGGACCGTGCTTTGTGGCATTACTTGGGGGAGGCCTATGTTCAGCAGTGGACTTGTGAAGGGCTGTAATGTTGATGATGATGATGACATGCCTAAAATATACGTGTTATAAATTGAATTATTTTCTTTGGTAGCTATGTATTTTACTATTCGTTCTATTCTTTTTAAGCGTTCATCTAATATTAGTTCATTTTCATGTAACGTTTCTGTACTATTCGCCAAGCTATTCAGCATTTTAGAAACAACGGTGATTTTACTATCAACACTTAATTGGTTGTTCTTTAATTTAGATATAACGGAATCGTATTTAAGAGCATCTTCGTGATCTAAATTGCCGGTGATTGCTTTAATGACTGATCCTAGGGGATCTATGAGACCTCTTTTAAATCTATTGGATGGTTCAAGTTGCTTAAATTTTTCAATAGTTAAATCGCAAGAATAATCAGCTTGGTTTTTCACGGCTTGGAATTCATAAGCATAAGGTTTATTTATATCATAATAACCTACTAAAATCTTTGAACTTAATAATATTTAAATCTAAATTTTCCTTAATTCCTAATAAGTTCACTTCTTTGACTATAAGCCACCTGCTTGCTTAAAAGCTTGGCCTACTTTTACAGGAAGCTGGCCCGGGTTGCTGTCAATTTTTTGAAGTTGAAGACTGCGGGTCCAAAGTATACGAGCCGTAGTCAGGATGGCCACGCACCACCTGTGGAGGTCGTTTGAAATTTTTAATAGGGGCCTTTGTATCCCGTTCACCTATTTTATCGGGAACGATATTACGTTCTGCAGGACCTTGAATAACAGCTTTCCTGTACCTAGGTTTGTCCTTACTTTTCCTAATATTGATGTCCTTTACGTACGCTATTTGCCCTTCGTTGAGTACTACCTTAAACTCTCGCATTAGTTCATTGTTAAACTTTTTTCCAGGGTCGCAAGTTATCTTTTTAGGTACACCATAGAAAGAAAAGTACTTTATAAGGGCTCGAACTACCTCGCGTGTGGATCTATTTGAGATTTCAAATGCTTGACCGAATTTACTAAAAGCATCGATTAAGGTAAGAAAATATTTATTTTCTGTAGAAAAAAAATCTATGAAAACTTCCTGAAAAGGAGAATTCTGGGTCTGTGTTGATTGCAAAACCGGTTTAATTGGTTTTCTACCATATTTTGAAAATTTAATTATTAATTACGGCCGAAATTGTTTCCTATAATTATCCCAAAAGTAGTTCCTACGTATGCTTACCATGGTTTCATTTATACCACGGTGACATGTTTTATCCTCGTGATGTTTTAGGATTATTTCCCTCTGTTCGGCCTCGTCTTCAACGTATACGACACGTTCTGTACACTCGAAGAATTCTACAGTGCCCTTTTTAAATAGTTCTTTGATAATTTTGGAAAATTGTTTTCTATGTGATTCGTCCCCAAAGTAAATGAAGTATTTAATCTTTGGTTTTACATATTCTTTTAAAAATTGTTTCATTAAGTTTTCATTATTGATAGGTAAGAACACTTATAAAATTTTGTGCTTTTTATTTGAAATATCTTTGACTTGCATATCACTTTTAAACCAAGTGAATATAAGTATTTTATTAGGCTTTGTATCTACAGCTTCTCTTAATATAGGTATACCTGTAGATTCTAATTCTAACGCTGAGTGTACTGTTTCTGTGCTAATAGATGGTAGGGGATAAGTTTGTTCTGTAATATCTATTGGATAAGATGCTGAAAGAGTAGCTGATAGGTCAGACACAGTTATTGTATCGGAGTTCTCATTTAGTTTATTAAGCGTTGATATGCGGTAAACTTCGTCTGTCAAGCTGTCTACATAGTTTTTAAGGTTTTTGTCTGTATCGTCTCCGTTTACTTGCATCGAATCAGTGTCATCGTTGGACGAGATAGGGCATCAGCGAGTTTCGGGGGTTTTGTTGAGATGTTTATGTGAAAATTTTCAATATTTTCCGTCTTCTTGATATTATTCGTATCTGTCACGTTGGTCTTAGTTTCCGCGCTTACGGTTTCTTCGAATTGATATTCGGGGTAATAATAAGAAGCGTCATTAGGATATTGATCGACATAATACGGGTTTTCGTTGTAATACATGTCGTCATTATAATCATTCTCGTTTAAATCTAATTCATTTAACCTAATTCTAATTCATTTAACTCTACGTACGAACCGTAACAACCCTATGGTCTTGTGGTTGCATAACTAAGTTGTTTAGCAAAGTGTAGTTTGCTAAACAAAAAAATCGGCACGGAGAGGGGGACAAACAATCACACCGCATTGTCTCATTTCTGTGCAAGAAGTATGCATAAATCTATCCTTTTCGTGTGCGAATGCGAAAGAAGACGTCAATTTGTCTATAGGTTTCTCTGTCTACGGTTTATATCGTAGACAGAGAAACCTATAGACTAATGATTAGCGTGGCCTCGAGTGAGAAAGGACGATAACGTAGTTTTAGGTTATACAATAATCTTTATGACTTTTAAACATATTTAGATAAAATTTTTAATTGTTCTAAGAACTGAACTGAACAAGATTCATCAATCTTAAGCTCACAAAATACTTTTTTCTAACTGAAACCAACTTGTAAATTCCTTATATCGCTACGAACTGTCAAAGTTGTTTAGCAAAGTGTAGTTTGCGAAACAAAAAAACCGACACGGAGAAAGGGGCAAACAATCACCCTGCATTGTCTCATTTCTGTGCAAGAAGTATGCATAAATCTATCTTTTTCGTGTGCGAATGCGAAAGAAGGCGTCAATTTGTCTATAGGTTTCTCTGTCTACGATATAAACCGAGATTTATTTTCGATTTCTTCACCCATTCTAGGTAGGCAAAGGGAACTATGCCCATACAGCCAAGTCTTCAATAGAATTTTTTTATTGATATGAAATGAGAACGAAATTTGATGAGATGAAATGAAATGAAACCTAACTAACCTAACTCTCAATGAGTTAGGTAATCATTAAATCTGAAATTAAAACAAATTAGGAGCTACGATATAAACCGTAGACAGAGAAACCTACTCTGTCTACGGTTTATAATGGGTGCGTTTGGCAGAAAAAGCGCTAGCAAGCGCTTGTAAGCAAAATGGCGAAACTAAACAGTTTTCGGCCAGGACACGTTTGCTAACTTCAGTAGCGCTGACACAATCCGCCATTTTGCTTATTTAATTTGTTTGTTTTGAAGTAGAGTTTATAAGTTGTTTTGTGCAATATTAGTTTTAAGTAATAATGACATGAATAAACATATACAAGTTATTAAAAATTCATGATTTATTAATTTTAAAGTTTTTAATATGAATATTTTACAAACATATATTTAAATTAGGTTATGTTCCCCGGTTAAAACCAACTTCGTGTCCTAGAGGAAAATAGCTACTTACGATTTGACAGCGATTACCGCTTACGATCGCCATTTTGCTTTCTTCTTTTCATTCTTTTACGGTTGGCGCCATTTTCCAAAAATGTTCTTTGCGAGTTTAGTTGTTTGTTGCACAAAATGAGTAATTTCGACGATATTTTTTAGAATTAACATTTTACCGGAAAAGTCAAAAGGTCGCTACATATCTACATACAACGAATTTATTGCTTGGAGAGAAGAGAAAAAAGCAAATAGTTTTTCAGAAAATGTTATGTTGGCATACTTCTCCAAACTCTCAGCAAAATTAAAACCTTCTACGTTATTGTCGAGGTTTTCGATAATAAGAAGATAGTCAGACGGTTTTACAACTAAAAAGTCAAAAATATGAACATCGAATGAAGTGGAAAGGTTTTTGAACGATGCTCCCGATGATCGTTATATAGTATCAAAGGTAATTTATTAATAAATACTTATATGTTTCTTTAGTATTCAGTTTACGAAATCGCAAAATACAGTCAATATATTATTTAAAAAAATATTAATCAAATCCCTTTTTTTGTAGGTTGCGCTGATGTTTTGCGTTGTTGGAGCTTGCCGCAAAGAGGACTTAGCCAATATTACTTTAAAAGATATTGAAGCCCATGGAAAAATGCTACTAATAAAAATTCCGAATACAAAAAATGAGATACCGAAAAACTTTGTTGTAGAAGGAGATTTTCCTCAATTTGTCGATTTGTCCCAAAAAGCAAAAACCCACCGTTTCTTTTTTCAAAATTATCAAAAGGGGAAGTGTACAGCTCAAGCAATCGGGTAAACAAAATTGGTAATATGCCAAAAGAAATAGCTACGTTTCTTGGTCTGCCGGATGCTGAGTATTATATTGGGCACAGCTTCAGGAGGACCTCTGCTACATTATTGGCAGATTCAGGAGCCAATTTGACGTCCTTATTACGCGACTGGGAGGTTAAAATCGGACAAAGTTGCAGAAGGTTATATTGCTGATTCATTAAACAACAAACTAGAAACTGGGAAAAAAAATCACACAGTCCATTAATTTAAAGTCCAGTCCGTCTCCTTCACATGACAATACTGAAGAGAACGTTCGTCCATCTACTTTCCTTGATAATGATAATTCATCAGATCCAATTCCATCAACTAGCAAACACCATTGTATAACACTTTTGACAAAAATATACATGAACAATCATACGAAATTAATAATAGTTTGTCTCAAACAGTAAATATGCACCGATTTCAATGTATATGTGAATTATAACTTTTATAAGAAATGAATGATTAGTTAATTGAGTTTATTGTGTTTTTTATTATTTTATTAAATTGCTTCATTTTTTCGCAACTGTATTAAAACAGTTGTTCAGTACACTGTACAGTATACACAGTAGGTACACGTGCGGAACCGTCATTGCAACTTGTTCCGACTGTCAACCCTCACCTTCGGCTGCGCCTCGGCTCTGGTAGACATTTGTCGGAACTCTTTACAATGACAGGTTTTCCGAGCTCGTAATGAAATATACTATTTTCAAATACAAGCAAAACAAGTAAGTGATTTTTTTTACCAAGGTTTAAAGTAACAACTCCTTTACCAAGTAACACCAAGTAATGTCAAGCATGAAAAATCTCCTAACAAATAAACTACAAGTTATCGATGGCATTAATCAAACAAATGTAAACAAGAAAGATGGTCAAGAGCGAATGACGCCTGACTATATAAATCGAAGATTGAATAATTTAGAAGGATATTGGCAAAAAATCCATAATCATCATCATCATTATCATTACAGCCTTTCACAAGTCCACTGCTGAACATAGGCCTCCCCCAAGTAATGTCACAAAGCACGGTCCTGAGCCACCTACATCTAAAGACTTCCTGCATGTCTTACCAGGTCGATATACCGACAGTCAACTTGGCACCGCTGAAGGGACTGTAGCACCGTCCAAATTTCGACGGAATCATAGGCTTTCTCATAGTTTTCATTAAATTTCATAAAATTCGTAAATTGAGGCAATTTTTTAGAACCTGTATTGCTTCTTTCGAAGTACGATCTCGTCTTAGAAAAGCATATACAATATCACCAAAGCGACAAACGGCCGAGTTATTTATCTAGTACAATCCAAAATTACATTATTCATTCTGTCGCTGATGTAATGGAAACTCACAACGAGTACGAAGTAAAATTGTCAAAATGCGTTTCAATTATTATTGACGAAACTCATGTTAGTCACAGAGAGCAATTTTTTCTGATTCTCCGATATTATTATGGAAACTAATTGTTCTGATTGTTCTAACTAATAAATTGGTGTAATGCACACATGTTGGCATTAATTTTATCTAAATCTTGTAACAGGATTGGGGAAGTCAGCACTTTTTTTTCGGCCCTTCAGGCTTTATTTAATTTTTTTAATAACAGCACGAAACGGTCGTCTTTTTATGTGATGATGCACATTACACCAAAAATTGTTTAACGCCCTTGCATCTCGTTGGACGTATAGGTCACGAATTGTGAATACAGTATCCGAACAAAAATATATTCTGATTAATTTGTTTTCGGATATGTGCGACAATCCGCAGAACTGGGACGGCGATACGATCTTGGTCGCCGAGAATTTTGAAAACACATTTAATTTCAATTTTTTTCTTTCAATTTTCCACCGGGTATTTGAAAAAACCGACTGCTTGTACAATATTTTACAAAAATCACAAGTTAAATATATAGTAAAATAAAAAGAGTTTCAGACATGGCAACGTGAATTGAATTTCGTTCAGATTTTGATCACATTTATGAAAACGCATTACAAAATACCTCTGCTCCTCGTTTGAGACGCAATGTGCGCTGTGTTCAGACAGAATACAAACGACTTTTTGTTCAAATAATTGATAACATATCTTCAGAAATTATTGGCCGATATTCTGAAATTGAAAAAAAATTGGAAAAGTTTAAATTTTTCCAAATGTTCAACAAAAAAACTATTCGAAAAATATCGTCCAGATTTTCTTTTAAAGACATTAGATTCATTATTTGAAAATTACATAAACCATTTTGATAAACAAACGTTGAAAAACCAATTGATTTCATTGTATTCCTCCCCTGAATTAAAAGACCGCAATGTTTTCGAACTCATTGACTTTATAAACGAAAATAGTCTTGAAGAGGCCTTTCCCCAGATTTCAAAGTTAGCTTATCGTAACTATTCCAGCCACAAGTTCCTCCGCGGAACGTGCTTTCTCATCTCTGAAGCGAATCCATACTTATTTGAGAAATACACAAGGTCAAGAGCGACTTTCAGTCTTATCAATTATCGCGATTGAAAAACAGTTATTGGTACAATTAAAACGTTCACCAACATTTTACGCGGACGTAATTAAATCTTTCCTTAAGAAAGAGAGACGATTTGATTTAGAATATAATTAATTAGTTTTTATTTAATTTTGTACATAGTTCGTTTATACTTTGTTCATGCTTTTCTTTTGTTCATGTATTGTATTGTATGTAAATATCTTTTTTTTCGCTCAAGTAAACCCAAACGGCTTTTTTCAAAACCACCGAAGGTATGCAATTACAGATATGTAATTCAATATATCTAGCAGTAGTTTGCGTTGTGTGTGCTTTGTTAAACACGTTCTCGTCAGAACTAATTATGAAACTGAAGAGTGGAGACAGATCAAGATTGATGTATTTTTAAAACTGCTAAAAAACAAAACCATATCTTGGGCTTGCCCTAGTTTGGTGCCCTAGCTTCGTCACTGTCTATAGCAGGTAAATACTTCTACTTCTACTATTCTGGATCACCAATAAAACACATTCCATAATTTTTATTTCCAAAAATTTATTGCTTATTATTTATAAAATAGGAGCGAAACATTAATTAAGATAGGTGGAGATACCGCCGTATTAGCAATTTATCGACCTGATGCCTTGCGTAAACAAACTGACTCATTTTTTCAATCGTTGGATACTTTACTTAGTAGTCTCAGGTCATTTCAAAACGTGATTTTGGTGGGAGATACTAACATTGATATATCTCCCACTAATACTGATGTTAACTCTCCATTATATCTAAATTTGACTGCTGAACATGGTCTTCTTCCCTCCTACTTAATACCTACGCATAACCGTACGTGCCTTGACCATCTTCTGCTTAAACCACTTACCCAGCTTTTACTATTGTTGTTGAAGCCACTATGCCTTATCACTTTGCGGTGATACTCTCTCTTTCAAAGAAAGTACAGTACATTCCACCCAAGTGTGATCGCAAGATAAATGAAGAAAAATTGAGTCAGTCACTTAAATGTAGATTTTGAGAGCTTGTTAAATTTAGATGACCCCGATTCTGCGATGGAATATTTTATAAATGCTATGCGTAATTCCATCTCCTACGCAACTATAACTTATATCCCATCCCGCAGGCGTAGAATTATTAAGCCGTAGATGACTCCAGAACTCCTAAAGTGTCTTAGAAATAGGGACAACTTACAAAAACTTTAAGAAATCATCCGATAACGTGGTTCTCAAAGTAACCTATAAGCGGTACAGAAATCATTGCAATTCTTTGCTCAAGAGTGTTAAACGCTTATGAAAGAAATATATTTGCCGAGACTGGAAAAGACTAAAAACGTATTTGAGAGACAATAAACCAAGTTACCAATACTAGCCCTAGAACAACACCAGGCTACGAATTATTACAATTGTGTCCATTCCCATGTGAATCGGCCGATAGAGTTAACTTCTTCTTTATCAATGCCGGCAAGATGATTGCTGAAAAATTCGACCAGAGGACGGTTGTCTCAACTCATGCCACCTCCGCGGTTTCAAGTCCTAATTTAATAGAAAATTCTTTCGTGCTTTTAAATACAGATGAAGAAGAAGTTGAACTGATTACCATTACTTTAAAATCTGATAAAGCTCTTGGATGGGATGGTATCGCCACTGGTCTTCTGAAAAAGTACAAAGACATCCTAGTGCCTCCTCTGACATTTATTATCAACTTGTGTTTGACGGCAGGTGTTTTACCGAGGATGCTGAAAAAGCTGTGGTTCATTCAATTTGCAAAAATGGCGATCAAAATCTACCTAATAACTATCGTCATATTTCAATACTGCCGTCGATATCTAAGGTTTTTGAAAAAATCTAAAATTCTAGACTAGTGAACTACCATGAGCAAAATAATTTATTATCAAATGTCCAGTTCGGTTTTCGTGCAAAAAAATCAACATCAGATGCTTCACTTTCGGTTACCAACGACATTACGCAAAACTTAGATAGCTGTAGAAAGAGTTTAGCCATCTTTCTCGATCTAGAGAAAGCTTTTGACACCGTCTCAATTTCACTGTTGCTGCAATAGCTTGAGGATATTGGCGTGCGTGGCCGTCAACTTACATTATTTTCTAACTATCTTAGTGGCCGATGTCAGTGTGTCAAATTGTCTAATAGTGTCATCAGCTCTGATTCTCCTGTCTTTTTTGGTGTTCCTCAGGGCCGTACACTTGGTCCGACGCTATTTCTCATTTTTATCAATGATTTGTGTAATCTTAATCTTCACAATGGCAAGGTAACATTTGCTGATGACACAGCTCTCCTTTTCTCTGGAAGCACCTGGGAGGATGTTTTCCGGCAATCTCAGGTTTTTTTTTTTATTGATCCACCAACATTTGTATCATTCCTTACATGCTATATAAATACAATGAAGCGATAAGAACTAAAATGTACAAATAATTACAGGCGGATACAACATGCAAATAACTTTCTCAGGACTGTGTACCTATATTACTAGGATAAAGAAATAATTAAAAATTAAAAGAAATTATAACTAAATACAAATAAAAATATATAGAAGCGAAAAGGAAAGAACATATTTTATAATATGTTACAAAAGATGGTCTCTTAAGGTGCGACGGAGCTTGTTAGGTGGGTCGAAAAATATATCAATTTTATCTCTAAATG
Organism: Parnassius apollo; assembly: GCA_907164705.1. Lineage (NCBI taxonomy): Eukaryota > Metazoa > Arthropoda > Insecta > Lepidoptera > Papilionidae > Parnassius > Parnassius apollo. Next base: position 4,929,493 of record CAJQZP010000220.1, on the reverse strand, counting down.
TGTTAACAAGTTTACTCAATCTAGCAATTGGGAAATTGGAGCCAAACACTGTTATTCTATATGGTCTAGTCAATGGTGTAATCTTACGAGCGTAACGCGGGTAACGAAAGGGAACGCATATATTAAATTTTTTTTACGTGGTAGAGCCATGCTGCAATTATATTAGTAGTATAGTTGTAGCACGAATGGGTCGGCTCGACCGGGGAAGGACCACGCTCTCACAGAATACCAGCGTGAAATAGTAGCTTAATGCTGCTGTATTTCGTATGGTGAGTGTAGAGAACCGGAGACCCTTTTTTACTGGAAATGAGGCATTCCATCTCAGTCCTCACGGGTGACAACGCATCTGCATTTTGATTTGTAATGGAAGATAGATGTAGATGTCTATGGGCCGCAGCAACCACTTACCATCAGGTGGACTGTGTGCTCGTTTGTCACCCTATCCTATAAAAAAAAAAATTACCTAAAATTTCAGGACAGTCAATAACACCACTAATAATTTTAGAAGCAAAAATCAAATCAATAATATCCCTGCGGTTTTCAAGAGAAATCATTTTGAAATTGATCAAATTATTTTCATATGATACACGCTTCTTATTACTCCTAAATCCGCTTGCGTATGACAAATGTCTTATAAATCTTTTTTTGGATCCGCTCGATTCTCAGTGATTGTGTGGCGTAATGAGGTCTCCAGACTACAGCACAGTACTCTAATATACTTCTTACCAAACTGTTAAATAAAAGAATTTTAATTTTAGCATTTCGAAAGACTTTGATATATCTTATGACAAAACCCAACATTCTAGATGCACGTTTAGTAATGTTTTCAATGTGCGGTACGAAAGTTAATTTTTTATCAAATATGACCCCGAGGTCTCTAATTTCGTCTAACTGCTGTATTTTATTACATCCAATGTGATAGCTATAGTCGATAGTGTTACTTTTTCTCGCATATTGCACATAGAAACATTTACTAATGTTTAAGTCCATACGATTTACTTTGCAACATTTAATCAGTTGATCAAAATCGTTCTGTAGGTTTATTGAATCGTTCTCTTCCACAATCGTCTTGCAAATTTTTAAGTCATCCGCATACAAGTACACACGAGACCATTTCATCAATTCTGGAATTTCATTTACGAACACCCCAAAGAGAATCGGTCCAAGGTGAGACCCTTGGGGCACACCAGAATTAATATTTTTTAAGCCTGACTGATATCCATTCACCACCACAAAAAACGCTCGGTCCTTTAAATACGATTTTAGCCATTTTAACATACTACCAGTAATGCCGTAGGCAGCTAACTTACGAACCAATATATCATGTGGGACCCGATCAAATGCTTTGCTAAGATCAGTATATATTACGTCGACTTGTTTCCCCGCATCAAGTGCTTCAATTAGTATTTCCGTAATATCTACCAAATTAGTGCTCGTAGACCTAGATTTAACGAACCCATGATGGCTAGTGGTTAAGTAAAGATTGATATGTCTCTGAATATAAGGACAAATAATTGACTCTAATAATTTAGCAAAGACTGATAATATAGAGATCGGCCTGTAATTTATTACATAATCCACACTGCCCGTTTTATGAACCGGAACGATTTTAGCTATTTTCCATAGTGTAGGAAACTGCCCAGTACAAAGAGCAAAATTGAATATAATTAATAGTGGATTAACAAGGTGATCAGCACATCTGACTACAAACACTGGAGGGATTCCATCAGGACCTGCTCCTTTATTACATTTAATGCTTTTTTAATTTATTTAATAGAGTATTATGATCAATTTTCAGCTGTGCTAGGTGAAGGCTATTAATTTCAATTAATTTCAAGGACTCTGAATGGTCATAAACATAATCCTGCTCTGTACATTTAGTATTTTCAGAGTACACGGATGAAAAGTGTGAAGAAAAAAGTTCGCAAGTTTCCACTCCATCAGAAGTTACCGTCGTACCGTCAGTCATTGATAGGGGATAGGCGCCTGAACCACCACGTTTCGCCTTGACAAAGGACCAAAACAGTTTTGGGTTTTTTGCTATGTCACACTCTATTAGTTTTATATATTTGTTGTAGCAATTTGTGGCCATTTGCGTACATCTTTTACTTAGCAATTGCAGTTCAAGCTCATCTCTAGGATTTTTATATTTCTTGTGACGACACCTAACTTTATACCTTTCTTTTAGAGTTCTAATTAGATTCCGATCAAACCAAGGTGGGTAGTTGTTGTTCTTTGACGATTTTTCGGGTACAAATTTTTTGATAATATCCCGAATTTTCTGGTAGAAAATTTGTAGCATATTATTTACATCTGTCAACCCATCAAGTAGCTTGACCCAATCACAACTCGCTAATTCTTTACATATACTATCATAGTCAGCTCTATAAAAATTTAATTGTACGTTTTCAGTGTTATAAGGTAATCTTATTTCATTTAATAGCTTAATACTTATGTCAAGAGGGGGATGGTGCCTGTCAACTTTACTGAGTGGGCAAAGTGCCTGTTTTACTGTGCAGTTTGGTAAATTTGCAATAACTAAATCAAGCGTTCTATTTAAACTCTGATTCTTTATACGACTGTACTGCTTCAAATCATTGACGTTTAAAAAATCAATAAATGACTGACTAACAGTGGAAAGCTCGCATTTCGCAGGATCCTCATCTAACAAGCTCCAATTTATGGAAAATAGATTAAAATCACCCACTATACAATGTAGACACTTCTCTTCCAGGACGCTAGTACATGTGTCATAAAATTTACATTACATTTTTACAGGAGATGGTAAATAACTGCCACAGAAAGCAATTTGATAAATTGAGTGTGAAACTGGCGCTTCGACTAAAACCCATAAATCCTCCAGATCCGACTCCCAAGCCTTTAAACGCTTTGATTTTAATTTCCTAGATACTGCTATTAAAACCCCCCCTCCCTCTTTCTTAGTACTACTGGCAGAAGATCTATCTCTTCTATATACTACATATCTAGGGTCAAAAAGTTCACTACTCGAAACAGAATCATTTAGCCAGGTCTCAGTGAGTATTATTATTTCATAGTTGTTACATAGTATTTGATTATAGAAACCATGTGTTTTGGTCTTAAGACCACTACAATTTTGATAGTACAATTTTAGCGTATCGTATTTTATTAAAAACCTTACCATATAACAGACAATAAGAAAGGAACAAAAAGAATTACTTAAATAAGTTTTTTTAGGGTTTCTAAACTTTTTTACCAGAATATAGTCACTCTCATCGGTCTTCCTCATAAATATTCTGCCATTACGCACCCACACATATTTATATCCGCTCTCCTTTGCTTTGAGTCTAGCCGCCGCATGAATAGCCTTATTCACTGGGGATAGATGTTCAGTTACAAAAACAGGAGTGGTGTGTCCTATTAATCCAAGATGTGTAGCATTAAGTTTGTTTTGTGAGTTCACCTTGTTGTATTTTGAGGCCATCGTCAGCATTTCATCGCGAATCCTAGGTGAAGCTAGATGCACTATTATAGATCTTGGATGCTTGGATTCGCGATTCATTTTGGCAGTGCGTGTACAATTTAGAATGTCCTTTTCATTCAGAGAGCTGCCAATGACTTCACTCAACTTTGTTATCATTATTTTAAGATTTTCATTTCTTGACTCAGGAACGTTCTGGAGTTCTAAATTACATTGACGGGAGTGTTGTTCTATTTGATTTACTCTCTGAGCTAATGCATGTACAGTTCCCTTCAGTTCTGCATTCTCTTTCTCCAAAGTTGTTACTTTTAGTTTAGAGGCTTCATTTTCTTTCTTTATGTCTTCATACTGATCATTAATGAATGTCAAAGATTCCTTAATACTCGACAATTCATCTCTCATTGGTTTAATTTCCTTCGCGAAGAATCCAACCAAGTTTTCATTAAATCTTTTAAATAGATCGTTCATTTTATCATCCATCACACCTTCTACCACTTGACGGATGTCTTCCATAGAAATGTTCACTTTTTCGGGATCAGACTGTGGCGATCCAATGGCTATTCTTTTGTTTCCTCTTACGGTACTGACATTTCTCACAGGTGTATTATCTTTATTTGCCGTTTTTGGTTGTAGGTGGACACATTCAGGGCCTGCCCATATCGCTAGTAAATCAGAGGTAATAATTTTACGATCAATTATCATACATGCATAATGATATTTTCTTTCACATTTAACGCAAACAATAAATTCGTCACAGTTATCATTTTCGGAAAAGCAACAGCCCCAATTTGCATTAGACATCATAAATCCACTCAAATATAATTAGGTTACGATCAAAAGACAAACCATACGATCGTACGATGCAAATTATTTATTATTATATTTTTTGTTATTGCACGGAATTATCGCTGTACTATCAGTATTACCTTATTAGTACTCGGTCGGGCGATGCATTACAAACTACCCGGGCGTATGCGACTATTAACAGTCTACAGTCCGAGTAAGATCGCAGTTCGCGTATCAGGGAGCTCAGCGCACCGGCACTCACAATTATTCCTCTACCGCTCAATGTAAACAAAAACAAACGATTTCAACTTTTCTTTGTTTAAATATACTTTAAGACTAGTTTTTCTTAAGAATTTTATATCACAACACAACCTTTACGCACTATAATTACGAGATCTTATGCATACTAACTTTAAAGGTGATTAAAAACTTTCGAAACAAAATATTACTTAGGGAGCACAACTACCGAGCTGCTTCTAAGCGAGCGTTTTTGAGGTTGGGTTTAATATGGTATGTGCTTGGATTAGGAAGAACTTACTAATTCTAAGTTGTAAGAAAACTAAATATATATGCCTTTTGCGATCCGTACATCTCATCCTTACCTGGAGACGCGCATAAAATCATTGCTAACTTTTGTGGTAATCCTAACACTTTACAATGTTCCTGTCCCGTTTTGGAGAAGTATCTTGGCATATTATTCGACAACACCTTAACATTTCGTTCTCATATTAAAACACTATGTGGTAGAGTGCGTAAGTTGATTATTATATTTAAAAAAATTAAGACATGTTGCTAATAGAGAAGTCCTAAAATTGGCCTATTATGCCTTGTGTCAATCTTTATTAACATACGGAATTGAGGTCTGGGCTGGAGCCGCCAAAACACATATTATTGAACTAGAGTGTGCGCGAAGATCACTTTAGATTTGTATAGAATTAGCGAAGTTCTTACTTACTTATTTTGTGCTAAATATAGTTTTAAGACAACATACAATTTCAAAAAGTAACTCAAAAGAAACATTGCGGTCGTTATCATCTGGTAGCTCAGTCAGTGCCTTTCTTCACATCTTTTGCTGGGAAATTCTTCACTTTTTTTGGGTCCGTATTTATATAATAAATTATACCAAAAATTATCTATTTATGAAGTCAACAGAATGGTCACGTAAAAATAGACTCGTGGAATATCTTCAAACTCTTTCATACACAGAAACTGAAGAATTACTCCAAATTATCTCATAAATATTCACAGACATACACGCAGTCATGCTAACAGTTACAATCTCTCATACTTACGCTACAAACATACATGGTTTTTATTTCTTATTTTTGTTTTATATTTTTTATTTCTTATTTCTATGTATCCAAACTGATAAATCGCTCTATATGATATTATTCCTAACCATAATATAAGTGATCTCTGTATAATATAATATTATACTAATTGCCAATTAAATTGGGGGGGGGGGTGACCTGTAATACGGGTCTTTGAACCTACACGGGCACCAGTCTCCCATGAATGACATAATGTTGTTAAAATAGAGATGTAACACTAATGTATCTTCCATGTCGTTTGTGGTGAGAATTAAATAAATTATTATAATTAATAAACATCTCATCCACTAAAATATCGTTGTACAGCGTGTTCCCTGTTAAATATGCTAGTAAAACTATGCATTGGACATTCCTGAAATTTATATAGCAAATACTTCATCAAATAAATAAGCAATATTCACAACAAACTGAAGTCCACTTATTCTGAATCCAATCAACATTCCAGTCCCATCTTTTACAATACCTTTTCATAAACTCTAGATGCTATCGTGCAGGTAATCGTCTATATGAATCAAAATATTGACCGATGCCATTCGTATCGATATATAAAGCTATCCAATGTGAACCTGGTTTATCATCTGTATCAAAATTGCATATTATATACGTTGGTACATGGGTATACATAGGCAGTCTATGAGCAGCATAAACATTATTTTCTAAACTGGGATGAATATTTTTCAGATGTTGTTGTACATCTAATATATCCATGACATTACTGTTATTAGTTTTTGCATTACCAATCTATTCAATGGTTAACATAAGAATAATAAATTATAGTGATTTGTAAATATTAAATTCTTTTGTGATTTACCAGAATATAGTCACTCTCATCAGTCTTCCTCATAAATACTCCGGCGTTACGCACCCACACATATTTATATCCGCTCTCCTTTGCTTTGAGTCTAGCCGCCGCATGAATAGCCTTATTCACTGGGGATAGATGTTCAGTTACAAAAACAGGAGTGGTGTGTCCTATTAATCCAAGATGTGTAGCATTAAGTTTGTTTTGTGAGTTCACCTTGTTGTATTTTGAGGCCATCGTCAGCATTTCATCGCGAATCCTAGGTGAAGCTAGATGCACTATTATAGATCTTGGATGCTTGGATTCGCGATTCATTTTGGCAATGCGTGTACAATTTAGAATGTCCTTTTCATTCAGAGAGCTGCCAATGACTTCACTCAACTTTGTTATCATTATTTTAAGATTTTCATTTCTTGACTCAGGAACGTTCTGGAGTTCTAAATTACATTGACGGGAGTGTTGTTCTATTTGATTTACTCTCTGAGCTAATGCATGTACAGTTCCTTTCAGTTCTGCATTCTCTTTCTCCAAAGTTGTTACTTTTAGTTTAGAGGCTTCATTTTCTTTCTTTATGTCTTCATACTGATCATTAATGAATGTCAAAGATTCCTTAATACTCGACAATTCATCTCTCATTGGTTTAATTTCCTTCGCGAAGAATCCAACCAAGTTTTCATTAAATCTTTTAAATAGATCGTTCATTTTATCATCCATCACACCTTCTACCACTTGACGGATGTCTTCCATAGAAATGTTCACTTTTTCGGGATCAGACTGTGGCGATCCAATGGCTATTCTTTTGTTTCCTCTTACGGTACTGACATTTCTCACAGGTGTATTATCTTTATTTGCCGTTTTTGGTTGTAGGTGGACACATTCAGGGCCTGCCCATATCGCTAGTAAATCAGAGGTAATAATTTTACGATCAATTATCATACATGCATAATGATATTTTCTTTCACATTTAACGCAAACAATAAATTCGTCACAGTTATCATTTTCGGAAAAGCAACAGCCCCAATTTGCATTAGACATCATAAATCCACTCAAATATAATTAGGTTACGATCAAAAGACAAACCATACGATCTGTCTCGATGCAAATTATTTATTATTATATTTTTTGTTATTGCACGGAATTATCGCTGTACTATCAGTATTACCTTATTAGTACTCGGTCGGGCGATGCATTACAAACTACCCGGGCGTATGCGACTATTAACAGTCTACAGTCCGAGTAAGATCGCAGTTCGCGTATCAGGGAGCTCAGCGCACCGGCACTCACAATTATTCCTCTACCGCTCAATGTAAACAAAAACAAACGATTTCAACTTTTCTTTGTTTAAATATACTTTAAGACTAGTTTTTCTTAAGAATTTTATATCACAACACAACCTTTACGCACTATAATTACGAGATCTTATGCATACTAACTTTAAAGGTGATTAAAAACTTTCGAAACAAAATATTACTTAGGGAGCACAACTACCGAGCTGCTTCTAAGCGAGCGTTTTTGAGGTTGGGTTTAATATGGTATGTGCTTGGATTAGGAAGAACTTACTAATTCTAAGTTGTAAGAAAACTAAATATATATGCCTTTTGCGATCCGTACATCTCATCCTTACCTGGAGACGCGCATAAAATCATTGCTAACTTTTGTGGTAATCCTAACACTTTACAATGTTCCTGTCCCGTTTTGGAGAAGTATCTTGGCATATTATTCGACAACACCTTAACATTTCGTTCTCATATTAAAACACTATGTGGTAGAGTGCGTAAGTTGATTATTATATTTAAAAAAATTAAGACATGTTGCAAATAGAGAAGTCCTAAAATTGGCCTATTATGCCTTGTGTCAATCTTTATTAACATACGGAATTGAAGTCTGGGGTGGAGCAGCTAAAACACATATTATTGAACTAGAGCGTGCGCGAAGATCACTTTAGATTTGTATAGAATTAGCGAAGTTCTTACTTACTTATTTTGTGCTAAATATAGTTTTAAGACAACATACAATTTCAAAAAGTAACTCAAAAGAAACATTGCGGTCGTTATCATCTGGTAGCTCAGTCAGTGCCTTTCTTCACATCTTTTGCTGGGAAATTCTTCACTTTTTTGGGTCCGTATTTATATAATAAATTATACCAAAAATTATCTATTTATGAAGTCAACAGAATGGTCACGTAAAAATAGACTCGTGGAATATCTTCAAACTCTTTCATACACAGAAACTGAAGAATTACTCCAAATTATCTCATAAATATTCACAGACATACACGCAGTCATGCTAACAGTTACAATCTCTCATACTTACGCTACAAACATACATGGTTTTTATTTCTTATTTTTGTTTTATATTTTTTATTTCTTATTTCTATGTATCCAAACTGATAAATCGCTTTATATGATATTATTCCTAACCATAATATAAGTGATCTCTGTATAATATAATATTATACTAATTGCCAATTAAATTGGGGGGGGGGGGGGGTGACCTGTAATACGGGTCTTTGAACCTACACGGGCACCAGTCTCCCATGAATGACATAATGTTGTTAAAATAGAGATGTAACACTAATGTATCTTCCATGTCGTTTGTGGTGAGAATTAAATAAATTATTATAATTAATAAACATCTCATCCACTAAAATATCGTTGTACAGCGTGTTCCCTGTTAAATATGCTAGTAAAACTATGCATTGGACATTCCTGAAATTTATATAGCAAATACTTCATCAAATAAATAAGCAATATTCACAACAAACTGAAGTCCACTTATTCTGAATCCAATCAACATTCCAGTCCCATCTTTTACAATACCTTTTCATAAACTCTAGATGCTATCGTGCAGGTAATCGTCTATATGAATCAAAATATTGACCGATGCCATTCGTATCGATATATAAAGCTATCCAATGTGAACCTGGTTTATCATCTGTATCAAAATTGCATATTATATACGTTGGTACATGGGTATACATAGGCAGTCTATGAGCAGCATAAACATTATTTTCTAAACTGGGATGAATATTTTTCAGATGTTGTTGTACATCTAATATATCCATGACATTACTGTTATTAGTTTTTGCATTACCAATCTATTCAATGGTTAACATAAGAATAATAAATTATAGTGATTTGTAAATATTAAATTCTTTTGTGATGATTTGTAGGAGTCATCGGTGTAGCGTAAGTCCGTAACACGAAAGAATGCTAGACAAGCTTGTTAACTCATAAAGTTACTATTAGTTTCTCGGAAATGCTTTAAATTAGATATAACTTACCGTTGCTATATCACATCAAGAAACTGCAGTCATTGAGTCAGTGTATCGTCGTTTGATTAAAACGTTCGGTCGATGTGAGAGTTGAAATCGAAACAGACGAAGAAATACCAGATCAGACAACCGCTTATTGCTTGATTTTAAAAGACTGTATATTCGAATACAAACCACTGAGTATTATCGTTTAAGAAAATATCATGAATACCAATACAATAATCGTAGATCTTCAAGGATTCAAAAATAGCAAAAATGAATTTATAATAAAATAATTTGCTATAGCCACTCTAGAGTACACCAAAATATTTCTAATTAAACCTCCTTACCCTTTCACTTCACTATATCTTGAAGAGAAAAAACAAATTGGCTGAATTGAAAAGCACAGATGGTATGGAAGGAATGATCAAGACATATTTGAAAAATATTTTTTTTAAAGGGTGTGAAAAAAATAAATGGGTACAAGATATTTGTGATGAAAATAATACTATCATAGATATAAGTTGCTTAGAAGCTCCCAAATTAAATACTCCTTGAGAACTTTATACTATATTTTACTTTACACATAAGAAAATCTGTGTTTTGAAAACAAAAGGAAGACAAGAGCAGAAGGAATAGATGCGTGTGGCATACGTGTACAGAATACACTTAGTAGAGAAGAAAAAGAGAAGAATATGCAGTACTCTAGAACTGAATATCCATCCTTCAGTTCAAAATCTATCCGGTTGCTCAGTTTCAAAGACTGGCCTCTCGATATGCGACAAAAGCCTGAAGATCTTGTCGAAGCCCGTTTCTTTTATACCGGCCATGCAGACAGGACTCAATGTTTCCATTGTGGTGGTGGTTTAAAAGATTGGGAAGATGATGATGATCCTTGGCAGCAGCATGATCAGTGGTTTAGTCAGTGTGCTTATGTAAATTTTAAACTCAAAGTGTTTTGTGTAAGATTAAATAGGGGGTTTATAAAGAAATAAAAAATAATATATTGCATACAATTTGTTTTATTTAATTTTATAACGTTTCACATAGTTACATACACACAAAATGCATTGCGCATAACACATAAATCTAACACACAACACACATTATAACCTTAACTACTATAGTCTACAGTAACATTTCTGTTTTTACCCATTTCAACAACTATTGTCAAACTCAGCATAAACTATACAATTAATTGTTTGTATTAGTGAGGATTCAAATCGTACTTCTAATCTTACACTACCATGCTTTATAAGATTCCAATGAGTTGATGAGTTAGCTGTGTGGTTCCCGTTAACTGCGTTATTAGAATCAGTATCCAAGCATATAGAAATATTTTATTTAAAAAAAAAACACATTTAAAAAATTAATTTTAATGAAAAAAAAGTTAATTTGCAAATTGTATGTGGTTTTTTATTATCTCTGCATTGGCCGAGGAGTAAGAGGATTGTCAAAGACCCCGCATTACCGATACTCGTGTGAGTTAGTGAAATAAAACCACATACAATTTGCAAATTAATTTTTTTTTCATTAAAACTTTTTTCAATCGTGTTTTTTTTCGAAAAAAAATATTTCTATACGCTTGGATACTGATTCTGATAACATACTTAACGGGAACCACAGGGTTTTTGTTGCATGTTGTATAATCAAGAGTTTTCCTTGAACACCTTTTTAAAATTTTTAAAATTTTTACGTAAGCTCGAGTAATAGGATATTTAGCAGTGGTAGAAGCTAAAACTTTTTGATGTGCGACTTTTTGCGTCCGTAATGTAAACTTTAAACTTTACATCGCATCGCAATACCCAGCAATTAAATTAAAACTCTCTCTTAATCAAACTAGTTTTACACTCACTTCAACACCATTAATTAAAAAATTATCTTGGTAGAAAATGTCACCGTTAAGATATTATCCAATCAATTCCATTTCCTTACTTTCACTAACCAATTCCTGTCTTTGTACAAATCCTATGTTTTTAACATCTGAAGAATCTATTTTTCCTGCTGTAAGTAGTTAGTTAGTACCAGTTCTGGCTCACTGAGTCAGAAGTGGTACAACGTTCATCGGCTCACGATCCTATAAGAAAAGGTTTTGGCATGCTCTGATCACGAATCTGCGGTCCGTTTTTGCGTAGGATGCACGGTTCCGGAGATGTGCAGATCAATTAACTCTTATCTAATTGATATCCGGTGAGGACCTTCACCGTTATTAGCGCTCCATTGTTCTTATCTATTTATCTATTGTTCATTGAATACCGTCATTATCTATTCTTCCTCAGCGTGTGCGTCGGATTATCAGTGCTGTTGTATTATACTCCTTTGTTCCTAACTGCAACGCTAATCTGAATCATCAATAAAATGCATTACCTAATTTTGTTACAACTTTTATTTACAAAATACAAAGTGTTATTACTTATTATCTATAAAATAGGAGCGAAACATCTCATCCACTAAAATATTGTTGTACAATGTTTTCCCTGTAAATATACTCGTAAAACTATGCATTGAACATCCCTGAAACTTATATAGCAAATACATTAAGCAATATTCGCCACAAACTGAAGTCCACTCATTCTGAATCCTATCAACATTCCAGTTCCATCTTTTACAATTAATTTTTAAAAACTCTAGATGATATCGTACAGGTGCTTGTCCATATGAATCAAAATATTGACCAACGTCATCCGTATCGATATATAAAGCTACCCAATGTGACCCAGGTTTATTATCTGTATCCAAATTGCATATTATATACGTTGGCACGTGGATGTACATGGGCAGTCTATTGGCAGCATAAACATTATTTTCTAGACTATGGTGAATCTTTTTCAGATGTTGTTGAACACATGCAAGTTCGATCCCCGCCGGCACCAATTAAATTGTTAATTGCAATTTTATTTTTTTTGCGTGCCGGGGTTGGTGCTGATTTACCACGTGCTCGGTGGTGAAGGAAAACATCGTGAGGAAACCTGCATGTCTGAGTAAATTTCGAAGGCATGTGAAGTTCGCCAACACGCATTGAGGCAGCGCCGCGGACATTTCCTAGCCATAAATACAAAGACAGTCATTAGTTGACCATTAGTGAATGTGATTCTGTTTACTTAAATTACAGGAAGACAAGAGCGTAAGGAAGAAATGGGATCATGGGAAGTAATGAAGCATTGTTATGTGAAGTTTGTTGGAACAATAATATTTTTAGTCACGTGTAAATATGCTATAAGTTAACATTTTGGTTCAAAATGACACAAAATCTAAAAAATATTAGATACATCATCGACATGGACGGATTTTATATTACATATCCTCATAAACATTTTCAATGTAGAGAAATGGCTATTCTAGACGTAAAACTATCTAATAAAAATGATGCGTTTATCGATCATTATTTGTTTCGGCCAAGTTATTCTTTCAATTATTTGTCGCCAAAAGACAAAAAAACTGTTCGTTATTGTGAAACACACGCGCACGGCATTCCATATTTTGATGTGACCGAAGAATTAAAGTGTGCCTACAAACAAGAGAACATCATTCCCATATTAAATTGGCATATTAGAAATTTTGTGCAAAGACGAAGTGATAGACGATACAAAGGTGGTTCAACAGAAAAACAATTTTTAAAAATGTTGACGACGAATGATAGAATTTTTAATATTGAAGAATACAAATGTCTAAAATACAATGATTTGGTAAATGTCATAAATTTTTTGTTCTTGTGACGAAGTGTGGGTTTTTTTTGCAAGTGGTTATTGCTTGAAAATAAAATTTTAAATTAATCATAAATTTTGTTTGATTTCCCAAAAACATTAGTTATAGTACACAATATATATTAATTGTTTACACCAACACTTTCATTTTTTATTTCACCCCTTAGAACTTTAGACGTGTGTAATGTTTCACTTTATACATCCGTTCACTGCTATTGTGGCAGGACCAAGTGGATGTGGGAAGTCAAATTTTGTAACAAATTTCATAAAATCAGTTACAGAAATATGTAATTGTGATTTTAATCAGATCACATGGTGCTTTGATGAAATGCAAACTTTATATAATTTACCAAATGTTAACTATCATCAAGGAATTCCAAATCTTAATATGTTTGATGGTGAAACTCAACAAATACCTTCAAAAGCTTTGCAACCATCTTTTAATAATAGTATATTTACATCAGCATATCATCCTCTATTCTCGGGAACTGGTATTCACTTTCTTAATGAAGGAAATGGAATCTCTTGTGAACAGTATGCCAAAGGTTACTGTCTGTTAGCATTTGACTTAACTCCTGATTTATCAGCCAACTCATCAGCTCATTGGAATCTCATAAAGCATGGTAGTGTAAGATTAGAAGTACGATTTGAATCCTCACTAATACAAACAATTAACTGTATAGTTTATGCTGAGTTTGATAATATTATTGAGATAGATAAAAACAGAAATGTTACTGTAGACTGTAGACTATAGTAGTTAAGGTTATAATATGTGTTGTGTGTTAGATTTTATGTGTTATGTGTAATGCATTTTGTGTGTATGTAACTATGTAAATCGTTATAAAATTAAATAAAACAAATTGTATGCAATATATTATTTTTTATTTCTTTATAAATCTTCTATTTAATCCAACACAAAACAATGTTCGAGTTTAAAGTCACATCGGACTCTCTCATTAGATCATCAATAATAACGAGATGTGGGTTTTCACCATCAAATATATTAAGATTTGGAATTCCTTGATGAGAGTTAACATTTGGTAAATTATATAAAGGTTGCATTTCATCAAAGCACCATGTGATCTGATTAAAATCACAATTACATATTTCTGTAACTGATTTTATGAAATTTGTTACAAAATTTGACTTCCCACATCCACTTGGTCCTGCCACATTAGCAGTGAACGGATGTATAAAGTGAAACATTACACACGTCTAAAGTTCTAAGGGGTGAAATAAAAAATAAAAGTGTTGGTGTAAACAATTAATATATATTGTGTACTATAACTAGTGTTTTTTGGGAAATCAAACAAAATTTATGATTAATTTAAAATTTTATTTTCAAGCAATAACCACTTGTAAAAAAAACCCACACTTGTCACAAGAACAATGTAAAATTTTGTGATTATTTTTTGCAAATATATGATTATTACACACATAACGTTTGTTTAAATTTATGACATTTACCAAATCGTTGTATTTTGGACATTCGTATTCTTCAATATTAAAAATTCTATCATTCGTCGTCAACATTTTTAAAAATTGTTTTTCTGTTGAACCACCTTTGTATGCGATCACTTCGTCTGCACAAATTTCTAATATACCAATTTAATATGGGAATGATGTTCTCTTGTTTGTAGGCAAATTTTAATTCTTCGGTCACATCAAAATATGGAATGCCGTGCACGTGTATTTCACAATAACGAACATTTTTTTTGTCTTTTGGCGACAAATAATTGAAAGGATAACTTGGCCGAAACAAATAATGATCGATAAACGCATCATTTTTATTAGATAGTTTTACGTCTAGAATAGCCATTTCTCTACATTGAAAATGTTTATGAGGATATGTAATGTAAAATCCGTCCATGTCGATGATGTATCTAATATTTTTTAAATTTTCTGTCATTTTGAACCAAAAATGTTAAAAGTATTATTTACAAGTGACTAAAAATATGTTTGTTCCAACAAACTTCACATAACAATGCTTCATTACTTCCCAAGATCCCATTTCTTCCTTATGCTCTTGTCTTCCTGTAATTTAAGTAAACAGAATCACATTCACTAATGGTCAACTAATGACTGTCTCTGTATTTATGGCTAGGAAATGTCCGCGGCGCTGCCTCAATGCGTGTTGGCGAACTTCACACGCCTTCGAAATTTTCTCAGACATGCAGGTTTCCTCATGATGTTTTCCTTCACCACCGCGCACGTGGTAAATCAGCACCTAAAATTGTAATTAACAATTTAATTGGTGCCGGCGGGGATCGAACCGGGGTCGGTCGGTACTGTGAAATTTACAGCTTGCGCTAACCATCTGAGCTACCACGGCTTAATCATATACACGCACAGTATTTAAATATAATTTGTTAACACTAAATCATACACACGTAAGAAAATAACAGAAAGAAAAGTAAGTTTGTCAATGGAATAAACTCTTAAAATTGCAATTAACAATTTAATTGGCGCCGGCGGGAATCGAACCCGGGTCGCGTACTGTGAAATTTACTGTTTACGCTAACCATCTGAGCTACCACGGCTTAATCATATACACACACAATATTTAAATATAATTTGTTAACACTAAATCATACACACGTAAGAAAATAACAGAAAGAAAAGTAAGTTTGTCAATAGAATAAACACTTAAAATTGCAATTAACAATTTAATTGGTGCCGGCGGGGATCGAACTTGCATGTGTTCAACAACATCTGAAAAAGATTCACCCCAGTCTAGAAAATAATGTTTATGCTGCCAATAGACTGCCCATGTACACCCACGTGCCAACGTATATAATATGCAATTTCGATACAGATAATAAACCAAGGTCACATTGGGTAGCTTTATATATCGATACGGATGACGTTGGTCAATATTTTGATTCATATGGACGAGCACCTGTACGATATCATCTAGAGTTTTTAAAAAGGAATTGTAAAAGATGGAACTGGAATGTTGATAGGATTCAGAATGAGTGGACTTCAGTTTGTGGCGAATATTGCTTAATGTATTTGCTATATAAGTTTCAGGGATGTTCAATGCATAGTTTTACGAGTATATTTACAGGGAACACATTGTACAACGATATTTTAGTGGATGAGATATTTCGCTCCTATTTTATAGATAATAAGTAATAAGATTTTGTATTTTGTAAATAAAAGTTGTAACAAAATTAGGTAAATGTATTTTATTGATGATTCAGATTAGCGTTGCAGTTAGGAACAAAGGATTATAATACAATAGCACTGATAATCCGACGCCCACGCTGAGGAAGAATAAATAATGACGGTATTCAATGAACAATAGATAAATAGATAAGAACAATGGAGCGCTAATAACGGTGGAGGCCCTCACCGGATATCAATTAGATAAGAGTTAATTGATCTGCACATCTTCGGAACCGTGCATCCTATGCAAAAACGGACCGCAGATTCGTTATCAGAGCATGCCAAACCCTTTTTTTTAGGATCGTGAGCCGATGAACGTTGTACCACTTCTGACTCAGTGAGCCAGAACTGGTACTAACTAACTACTGCCGTATCCTCATACTAAAGACTACAAGTAAGATGAGATTGTTAAAAGGGCATAGTCAAAAGGGTTTCTAAGTATGCTCTATGATACAAGTTTTTGATTTAAATAAACATCAAGTTAACTAAAAAGTGAATGCAGCCAATTATTTACAGGTGCTACTACTGTAGTGTAGCCGATATCAAGTTAGTTGAATCTTGTATTAATACTTTTGTCTTTATGTGGAGTAATGTATGAGACAAACCTATGTAGTCATCGCCTGTCCCAGGAACTTGAAACTCGATAGGTCCATCATCACCAAGAGCAATTGGTTTATAGTGAATTCACAATCCATTTTCAATGCTTGTTTGTGTAGGCGGTAGTGCAAACAAATCCAATTATGACTTAACGCCCTCACAAAAATGATTATGAAGGAGACATAAGTATTTAATTTGAAAATAAATCTTTGATATTTTTTGGTTTTAGACCAAGTTTTTTCGCAGCTTTCATTTTAGCAATGGTGGAATGAACGAGTATATAACTAAAAGAAAAAGATTGGACGTTTTCTTTTAGTTATATACCCAGATCCCGCTATGTTAAATTGATCAATTTTGTCACCACTGTCAACAGTAACGGCCTGGCGAAAATTTTGTAAAAATAGTAAAAAGGGGAATAAAATCTTGACTTTCGTCGGGTCATAATGCAAGGGATACCACACTAAAGTTATTGAGATATCTTATGGATTATCATAACTCTGTCCATACCACGACGGGTTTGACCCTTCTCAGTTGGTGTACGGCCGCAATCTAAGGTCTCGGTTAGATTTAATCAACCCTAAAACATCAACCTCCTCATCAACGTCTCTTATTAATAATTGTAATAACCATCAATGTATACAACATAAGCACGGTAAAAATATAACAAAACATTTTAAGAAGGACTACATTGTATTATATAAAAATATGTTAATAAAACGAACTATATGGTGTAAGGGAATCATACAAAAAAAAATTGGAAAAGTTTTATATTTAGTAAAAGATTGTAATAATTTAGAAATAATTAAAAGACACATAAATCAGTTAATGCTTTATAGAGGGCGTAGTGGTGGGGGCATTAAACAACCCTTAAACCAGGATTCTTGTGGTGCAGCTTCTTCAAGTGCAGCGAATACCACACCGCCAACCCCGCCAATTCCATCATCACCGCTACTGCCGTTATCGTTGGATATTTCACCACCGCCACTTACATATTCACCCATCAGACAGTCGCCAGGGGTACCACAAACTTCTCCAAATGTTGTCCGTATATCGTGTCCGATATACGCAGCACAGACATTTAAAACAGAGTCATTAGGTTCGTATATCTCTATATACGAACCTAATGACTCTGTTTTAACAAAGGAGGACGAGAGTGAGAACGACGTTCAACAGTCTGATGAGGAGGTAGCAGAGCCTAGTTCCAACGAGTTAAGTGAGGAAGAAGCAATGTAACTTTTTCTAAATAATGTATTGTTGTTGTATTAGGGGAGGGAATGTTGGGTATGTGTGCGTGGCTGCGCCCACCGCTAATTATTATGTGAACAATAAACAGTGTTAAGCTAGCCAGCGATCATATCACTTGTCCGTCCTTATATCTAACAGTATCTTTAAACATTCTAAAATAAGTGTAAAATTTTGAATCATCTTCTCGTAACGAGGTCATCAAAGTATGGAAAGCTGCAAAATTTTGTCTGCCTTAAAACTGGATGTACCCAGTGTATTCTTCTTCTTTTCCTCTTTTTAAATCGACGATAATACCAATACAAGATTAAAGTATTCACGTCCATTGTGTTTGGTAGTTCATCTGAACTGAACTGAATCACGAAACAAATGTGAACATCAATTCGGATGTTTTGACGAATCGTGAAAAAATATTGAAAAAGATTCCGTATTCAATGTTAAAGTACATCCGTCATCATGTATCGTATTTTTTGACGAATAATCAAGGACGTATCCCGTGTGTATGCACCCTAACTGAAATAGAGACGAATCTCAAGCCTAAAAACGAATTATAGAATGTGCTGCCTCTGGTGGTGTTAGATGGAACAATTAATATTTATCATGTAGCTGTACTATAGTAGGTATCAGGTATCATAGACTTATTAGACATTTATATCAATGTCTAGTATATATAGCTACTATATTGCTTTCTCTATACTAAATTTGTTTCCTTATATTTTTTTAGTTGTTACTTAATCCGGGAGGAAAACTGGCGACGAGGTTCGCCACCCGTCACGTTCTGTCTCCCAGAGAGGCGAAAAGTGGATTGCAGAGGCCCGTCTGGCTACGTTGAATGTATGTGGGGCAATGAATGATAAAATGGATGAAGTATGCGATATGATGTATGATAGAGGAATAGATGTGTTATGTGTAAATGAGACGAAAAGGAAGGGGAAGGATGTCACTGCACATGGCATGTATACCGCATACTGGTCTGGTGTAGACGAGATCGAGCGGGCATGCCAGGGAGTAGGTATCATCCTTTCAGAAAGAATGGGCCAATGTGTGAAAGAGTATGAATGTGTAAGCCCAAAACTGCTATGGATACGAATGAAAGTGGGCTTAAAGAAGTTGTTTGTGTTAGGGGTCTACGCCCCAGACATGTCTAAGCCCACTTATATCCGGGAGCAGTTTTGGGAAATGGTAAGTATGGTGTTAATGAAGTGTAAAGGAAATGAAAATATTATTATGCTAGGAGATTTTAATGGAAGGGTTGGGTTGAGGAGGCTTGGTTATGAAAGGGTATTGGGAACGTTTGGTGATGAAAGTATAAATGAGAATGGTGAAAGCCTCCTCACCGTATGTGTGGAAAGGAATCTTTTTGTGACGAACACTTTCTTTCGTCATAAGAAGATTCACATGTATACTTGGGAAAGAGGTGATGATAGAAGCATGATAGATTTCATAACTGTGGATGAAAGAATGAGGAGCGCAGTGGTGGATACAAAGGTTTACCGGGGGTCCAACGTAGGGACGGACCACTACCTGGTCTTATGCCGAATTGGGGGTTTATTCAGACGTTGGCGGCATAGGACATCTGTGTCTACCACTGCGTTACAGCGTATAAGAATTGAGAGGTTACAAGATGAAGATGTGAAAGACAAGTACAAATGCAGACTGAGAGAAAATATAAGTAATTTGGAATTGGAAGTGTGTGAATGAGTTAGACTTGGAGAATGTGTGGCATAATGTTAAGAAAGGTTTAGTAGATGCAGCTACCGAAGTATGCGGTGTTAGTAAGAGAACGAATGAAAGGAAGGACAATACGTTATGGTGGGATGATGAGGTACGTATGGAAGTTGAAGCAAAGAAAAGAGCATGGCTAGATTTACTAGCGACCAAAGCTGGTAATTTTGGCGGTAAGAATGATGAGAATGAAAGAAAAAAGGCAGAGTTTAAACGTTTAAATAAGAGAGTAAAGAATTAGTTATGTTAAAGGAAAAAGCAAGAAAGAACGGATAAAAATGATAGAAGAATATCGGATAACTTCCAGGCAAATATTAAAATGTTCTGGAAACTCGTAAGAAATACCAGGGGACTTTAAAAACAGCCTAGATTGAATGCGATACGAGACGAGAATGGCTGTATCCTGAATGATGAAGTGTAAAGAGATGGAAGGAATATTTTGAAAGCGTATTTATGAGTGAGGAGAAGTGTGAACTTAATGAAATAGAAATTCCGAAAGAAGATGAAAGAGATAGGGAGATAAGTATAGATGAAATAATGAAAGCAATGAAAAGCATGAAAGTAGGTAAGGCAGCCGGATATGATAGAGTTTCACTCGAAATGCTAAGGGCTGGAGAGGACGTGGTGGCAGGCCTGCTGTACACCTTGTTTAATTTATGTTGGGAACTAAAGCGGGTACAGGGAAACTGGTGCAAAGCCGTGATAGTCCCAATATATAAGGGAAAAGGGTCACAGCAGGACTGTAAAAACTACCGTGGTATCAGCCTTCTTAGCATTGTGGGAAAACTGTATGCGAAGTTACTAATTGAAAGAGTTAGGAAAGAAACTGATGAAAAAATTTGGGATGTGCAAGCGGGATTTAGAAAGGGAATGGGTGTATGGGTGTACAGATCAAGTCTTTTCCATGCGCATGATCGCGGAGAAGTTTTTGGCGAAAAACCAAAAAGTTTTTTGTGCGTTCATGGACTTGGAAAAGGCTTATGACAGAGTGGACAGGGATGTGTTATGGCAAACGCTGAACGCATTTAGGTTGAGCGCTGGTTTGATACAGGCATTAAAGTCTCTGTAAAGGGACTCGAGTGCTTGTGTTAGATTCAACGGGGTCTACTCGGACTGGATTGGCATCCATAAAGGTGTCAGACAGGGCTGTGTAGCTTCCCCGTGGCTGTTCAATCTATTTATGGACAGCTGTTTGGAAAATTTGAAAGTTGAAGAATGCGGGTTAAGAATGGGTGAGTTAACCATCAAATACCTTTTGTACGCCGATGATCAAGTCATACTTGCGCCGTCGGCGACCGAGTTGCAAATGATAGTTACATTAATGAACAGGTCATTAAAAGAAAGGGGAATGAAAGTGAACGCAAGTAAGACGAAAGTGATGGTTTTTGAAAGAGATGAAAGCAAAACGGTATGTGAAATAAGAATAGAAGGAGAGTTAATTGAGCAAGTGGATGAGTTCGTATATTTGGGATGTGTATTCAGCAGGGATGGGAGATATGATAAGGATATTGAACGACGAGTGAATGCAGGAAATAAAGTAAATGGGGCTCTACACTCTATTGTGAAAAGTCAGAATGTGTCAAAAAAGGCACGTATGGCAATTCACAGTGCTGTATTAGTCCCTACTTTAACGTATGGTAGTGAAAGTTCGGTGTGGCAGAAGAAGCACGAGAGTAGAATAAATGCAGTAGAAATGCGGTCGCTAAGGAGTATGTTAGGGCTGAATCTGAGTGACAGGGTGAGAAACTGTGTGATAAAAGAATAGTGTGGTTTGCAAGATGATGCGGTGACCAGGATTAAGAAAGGAATGCTTCATTGGTTTGGTCATGTAGAAAGAATGAATGCGGAAAGACTGACAAAGCAAATATATGTTGCAGAAATTAATGGAAGAGTCGGAAAGGGACGTCCTAGACGGAAGTTTGTCGACCAAATTGGCGATATACTAAAAATGGGCCAAGTTAAGAGTACCCTTAACCGACGAGCATGTAGGCGTAGGTATATGGATGTGGAAGAGGCGAGAAAGGTAAGTCAGGATCGTGCTAAATGGAAGTCTATAGTCTCTGCCTACTCCTCTGGGTGACAGGCGTGAGTGTTTATGTTATGTTTGTTACTTAATGTAAGGCCGGTTACAGAGCTCGACCGACCGTCGGTGCTTACCATCGGTCCTGACGATACGGATAACCGTTCGTCAGTTTGTAGCGTTCGGTGCTCTCCTTAGCAACGAAATTGGCCGGACTGGTACAGTCACAAACACGTACGCGAAATGTACGCGTTTACAAATTGTTTAATAGCTGCTTACTATGTTTGTAAACGTATAAGGAACAGAAGACGTAGATATCAGGTACACCCAATCGTCGCCCAAACACCACTGGAGAATTTACTACTTTATGTTCGTTATTGCGCGAAGATGAAGAAACATTTTTAATTACTTTAGCATGTCGATCAATAGTTTTGATGAATTATCAGTGAAATCACTAACACTACTACTTAATACCTATAAAATCATACAATATTATTGAAGTTTAGTTTCGATTTTGTTGACGTTGATACACGCATCCGTACGGTCGGTCCACCGATCGGTGTAGCACTGAACGCTTCGATCAACAATAGTTGGTATTGTTGATCGAAGACTGTTTCCATAGCGCGTCGGTCGACCGACGGTACGCATGCGGACGCACTTGACTGACGGTCCTCGTACGCAGTGCGTAGTGGAGGTGGGCAAAATGTATCATTTTTGCGATTGGAACATTTGCATCTCGATCACTTAAATGTTCCGAAACACTGATATGTTTCATTTGACTCATTAAGATCATCAACTCAAACGATAACGAATGTTACGAATACATTAAGTTGCATCGCGGGTGTTTATTACTGACTGATTCAGTGAAATGTTATGTGACAACCAATGTTATGTGACAATATAAGTGCTTAGATTTTTTACTATATATTATATAGTTATTTTTATTGTTATTTATTGTGTACCGTAATAAGGTTGTATATAAAATCGAACATCCTTTATATTTTATCCAGGCTTAGGACTGGCGGCTAGTCCTTAATTTATGGCCAGCTGGCGTATTATTTATGATGAAAAGGAAGAAAGTAAGTCACAATAATCACTACGCAAAGAAATCCTAAACAGAACTCAGTATGTTTTCGTAAACAGGCGCATACGAACATAAACAATTTGACAAGTGCCGGATCAACATAAAATGTCTTGTTATTGTAAACATCATATGCAAAAAACTACCGTATAGTATTTGATACGTAAGCGCCTTAGTGGTCATTTTTACGTGCATAAATAACTATAGCGAAAATCCATACGAGTTAAGTGATACACTTCTCATTTGTTATCTCTTTCTGACTTGTATATATAGATTATAATTTTATTTCGCGCGCTTACTCGCCACCCCGCCTAAGGGTATTAGTGTTCTGTGCTCACCACTCTCTCGCTCGCGGCTGAGTCGCCTTATAAAACGAGCTTATAGTGTCATGAAGTCTTGCAGTGGTATGCTTGGGTAAAAAATTAAACCCAAAGGTTTAATTTTGTTAATTATAGGATCCCAAGCATCTGGCAGCACCCATTAATCTGCTCTATTGACATTTGAATGTTTTTTTAATTTCAATAGCCTCGCGTATCATCCTTGGTAGGAATCGGTGTACTTTTGCGAGGATTTGTGGTTTATCAAATCGAATGTAATGGTGGGGACGATCTTGAACGTGTTCGCAGACTGCAGACTTCCAACCAAAAATTAATATTCAAAAACTGAAGGTAGCCGGACTAACTATGACATTGGGACGTCAAACATCTCACCCCCCCGTGACCATGGGTGCTGTAAAGCACCCGAAACGTCGAGATAGTAAAAATAAATTAAAGTAATTAAACGCGATAAAATCTGTAAATAATAGTTTTATTCAATGTGTAGTGTTCGCATAAATTTAAGAAATCATCGAGTCGTAATATTTCGAAGCACATCTATAGGATGCAACATCGCTCATTAAAAACATCAAAGCTTATGTACGATATATCGATTTTTTCGAGGGGATCATTTAAATATATACATACATACATACATACATACATACATAAGGAATAAATAATCATTTTGGACAAAAATGAAACAAAGGAGTATAATAATCAAACATTATATTTATGTTATTTTAAGAAGTTTTACTCTATTTATTTTTACACATTTAATTTTATCGAATAATTATCAGAAAACAAGAATTAATTAAGTATTTTTTTACTTTTACGTTTATATTTCTTTCAAAGTGAACTTTAAAATAACAATTTTGACAACCTGGTGCCTAGTAAGTGGTTTCTCTGAGTGATATAGGGAGTGATGAAGGAATAATTATAATCCATGTATTGATTTATTTTATTTCTTATGTGGTTTTTTAGTACTTGTTTAGGATTTGGAGTCAAAGTGAATACCGTTCATATAAATCAATAGAAAATGATGTAAGGAGTAGTAGCCGATAAATAATTTCCATTAAAATATTAATTGATATTATGCTATTCATTAAGTTAAAGCTCAAACAATATAATTATTAATAAGAAAATGAATAAAACAATTTCAATCCATTTTCAATATCTAAATTAATTATCATAATAAAAATAACTACAAGTTTATATCGAAAATGGAATTACCGATAGAAGAAAATTGTACTTCTGAAGTTCAAGTATATTTATTTTCGGCTGAAAGACCATTCGCCTGTTTGTTGATTCGTAATTAAAATTTTCGGGATTGAGTTATTTCTGATATTAAATACTAGTAAACCTTCTACTTAGAAAATTTAGACGTTATCTAACTTTGACATATTTTGTTTCGAATATTTATTTTTTGCCAACATAAAATTCGTGATAATCATCGTTCGCAACTTTTAACGTACGGAATTTTATACCTTCGAATAGTTGGTTATTTCGCAACCTTTGACAAGACATCGTTCATAAAACACAGCACATGAAGAGCCATGTTTATGAACGATATATCGATGTTTGAAAGAATTGATGTATCGTTTGCATCCCTAGTCGCGCATCGAATAAGTGTCCTAACTCTCTTACTGTTATTACACTGCACGGTGGAAGGGCACTGCAGACAGGGTACACTTTGACGCCCTAATTAGGGACCCTTACTCCCTTTCTCTTATTACACCACCCTGAATCAAGGCGTAGGGAGCCTGATTCAGGGTAGTGAAATAGGTGTATTACACACGTCTACTGCGTAGCCATATACGCGTGGGTACGGTCGGTCGAGCACTGTCACGACTTGTGAACTTTTATACAAATGGCAAACGCGACCGACGTACGCACTGACGTTCGGTCGAGCTCTAAAACCGGCCCAAGAACTCATTTAGTTATATAATTTCGTACAATAAGTATTATAGATATTCATGTCAAAATAAAAACTTATTTCAGAAAGTTAAGTCATTAATTGAATAAAAAATCTTTTTTACATTGACAGATTTACTGAGTATTTTATTTATATTTTTTACATAATTGTATATGAAACAATAAATTATTTTATTTTTATGTCTTCAAAAATTCAAAATCTACATTAATTAGTATACAGGATTTTATTCTTTTAAATTGTTTCTATCTAAAAAACCCTTAACCCTTTCCCTGTCCCACAAATCATATATGAACATTTTAATTGTTTAACTGTTGTGTCGCGGACAGGGAATCTGTTAATATTGTGTTTGTTGTCCTGCACTGCAGATACACTATAAGACTCAGTGGGGCAGTAAAGCCACCATTTACATGCATGTTCCCCGATTTCATTTTCTTGTAGGGTGCTAATGTTAGCAGTATATGCAATACAATTTCAAAGTATCCACTAACATAATATAATACTCCCTTTATATAGGTAGCTTTTTTGAATATAACTATTTCTATACCCAGAATTGTTTCAAGGTCACAGGTTGTAGCAATTTTGCAGTTATCTATGATGATAAGAGACTAAAGCCTTACAATTAAGTTTTTCATAATTAGCACCTGGGATATGGACACTGGACATATTAATTTAAAATGTAATGTAGGCGACTCTTGAAACTGATCTAGTGTTGTGTTAACGTTGCAGCACTCATGGCTTCTAATGGCCCCAAAAATGTTTCAATAGGGCCTTGGTTGAGCATTTAAACAGGTGGTTTGTATCTAAACGGAAGTAATACCATACTTAGTTTCCAAGTTATTTAAAAGAATTTGGTTGCGCGGAAAACCATTCGCGTTTTTTTTTATTTTTGACGGTAGGAACTTGTCGAATCATTATTCCCTTCCGAAACAATATCATTCGTACCCTCCTATCGACACATCGGGGTGGTGGGGTGGGAGGGGAAAGAAGACGATTCTAGAACATCGCGTAATCATCGGACCCGAGGATATATAAGACACGCGCGACCGACGCGCGCTCTCTTCTCCCGCCGCAGTCGTCGTTGAACCAACGCTTCTCTCCTGACGCACCACTGGGGCCCCAGAAGTGTCTGTCCAGAGGAGGTTCCGGAAGTCGCCGCTATAGTGATCGACAGGAAGAAGAAACCCCGGTGAGTCAATACTCCTTAATTATACCTGCTTGCTAATAATTTAACCCGCTCCAATCTGTGTTTTTTTTCCTAGTCAAGCAGGATTCCTTTCATCGATTCGACAAGTAATAGTTTAGTTTAGGGAAGAGCGAGTGCATTGTACCGCATGCTATAGTAGTCGCTTTTAACGTAAGCGTAGAAGCAATCGCATATACAGTCCACTTTAGTTAATATCTCGCGTAATAGGTTTGAGGTTTGACCGGGGAACTAGATTTTCGGCAGCCTTAAACACGTGGCTCCACCATTTTATGGTCACTTCGGCAGGATCTGGATTGGTGTTTAGTGGTTATCCAACCATTTTCTGGTCGAATTATTAAATTAATTGTTTAGATAACGCACTCTAACTTATGGAATAGACTTAAATAGTGTTCGTTTAAATTAAAATTTTGATTTGTTACTCGCAAACAGAATTATTCATTTAATAGCGCTCGTATTTGGTTAAATTTAAAGCTTATTAAATAATTGAAACGGCGTGATAGCAACCGTTTGATACGCTTACCCCACAATTTTATAAAATTATTAGGTTTAGCAAACGACGCGTAGCCTTGACTGCATCGGGCGCTCGATCTGATTACGTAATACAGCACGCCGAGTATTCATCCTACGTCGTTTATGCGTGTGAGATTAATTGTGATTAATATAACTTTATTATAATAATTTAAAATGGCAGTTAGTGGAAGTGAAATCAAAATTAAAACGCTTTATGCCAAGAGGGACATACTCTTTTCGCGTGTGCAAAATATAAGTGATTATATAAAGAACATTCATATAGAGGCAGTGCGGGAGGCCTTTTTAAATGAAATCGAAACGATAGATAATTTGCGGACAGATTACGAAAGAATATTAGACCAAATTAATCATTCGGAACTACAAACCGACCCGAAATACATAGTGAACTACCAACCGCTGCTGGCATTCGAAGATATGTTGTGTCGCGTAAAAAGAACTGCAAAACTCCTACAATCTCAAAGCGAAGCAAAGCCGGAAATACAGGTACGCCCTCGTGACTCAATTAGGTTACCGCCAATAGATATTCCGGTATTCAATGGTGATATTAAGACGTGGCCCTTCTTCTTCAGTAGTTTTCAAAACAATATACACAACAACCCATCGTTATCGGACGCTGAAAAATTATATTACTTAATTAGCAAACTTAGTGGCAGAGCACAGTCGATCTGCTCGGGTTTTACACCTACAGCAAACAATTACGTATTAATATTTGAAACGCTTAAAACTAAATATGAAGATAGGAGAATGTTAGCTTCCGAATATTTGAACCAGATATTCGATCTTAAACCTATATCATCCGCGAACATCAACGGCTTAGAGCAGTTTCTCGATAAATTTGTGGCATCGGTGGCTGCACTTAAGAATTTGAAGTTTGATGACCTTATGGACGTGGTGTTTCTCCATATAGCATTAAAGAAATTAGACTCCGACACCGTGCGTGCGTTTGAAATGGAGCATCGTAGCTCGGAGATGCCTTCCTTTCATTCATTAGCATCGTTCGTGCGAGATCAAATAAAGGTGATGCAGCGCTCACCGAACGTTAAACAGGAGATTAAAAGGTGCGTCGACCGTAGACAGACTCAACCATCTAAAATAGCAGGGTCGTTAACTTACGTAACCGCTACGCCGACATCACTCCAGCATACTTGTATAGTATGTAAAGATAAACACGGTAACTTATATAACTGTGCGACTTTTCGTAAATATTCACCAAGCGAACGTTATAAGTTAGTAAAGACAAACAACCTATGTTTGAACTGCTTAAGCGATAAGCATTTAGTTGCAAAATGCAATTCGAGTTCCGTATGTAGCAAGTGCGCCAGGAAACATCACACGCTATTACATTTTGAAAATAGCAACATAGCGGCGTCAAGTAAGGCGAATAAGGAATTCACCCCTACTAAGGTCAACGATTCTAGCGGTCGACCTGATGATGTCGCTCTGTGCTCATTGGCAAATATGGGAGCACAACCTCCTTCAACCGTGTTACTGGGTACGGCGCGTATTTTGGTTAGGGATTCGCGTGGAAACAAACAAAGCGTCCGTGCACTGCTGGACAGCGGAGCCCAAAATAGCTTTATAACACGACAATGTTGTCAGCGCTTAGGCTTAGTAATAAATAGGTCACTTTCATGTCCTGTAGTTAAAGGCATCGGAGGTACTAGTAAAGCGACACAGGGATATATAAATTTAAAATTTTATTCTCGGATAGATCGTAACGTTAACTTTGATATAAATGCACTAGTAGTAGATAGGGTCACTGAACGGTTGCCAACCGTTTCGGTTGACACCTCGGCAATGATTGAATTTAAAAATTTGACTCTAGCAGACGACACTTACGCCGTTCCTGGAAACATAGACATGCTCATTGGGGCATCGCTTTTCCCTCATCTTTTGTTAAACAATAAGGTCAGGGGCAACTCCTCGCATACCGCGCCTTACGCACTGGAAACCGTATTGGGCTATGTGATCCTTGGCTCCGCCCCCATCCTAGATAGTATTTCGGCAGCCTCTTATTGTGGTATGGCTGTCGAACCGCTCGAGTCGTTAGTCCGCAAATTTTGGGAGATGGAGGAGGTGAACGTCCCACCCATAGCTAGTTCAGCTGACAGGATATGCGAGGAAATTTACGTCCGCACGACCGTTCGTGATCGCGACGGTAGATATAGTGTAGCGCTACCCTTTAAGGGAGATGTTTTATCTCTCGGCGATTCGCGTCAAATGGCGGAAAAACGTTTCTACAGCTTGGAGCGTAGGATGCTCGCTTCGCC
Organism: Parnassius apollo; assembly: GCA_907164705.1. Lineage (NCBI taxonomy): Eukaryota > Metazoa > Arthropoda > Insecta > Lepidoptera > Papilionidae > Parnassius > Parnassius apollo. The sequence goes on along the minus strand of CAJQZP010000220.1, from coordinate 4,900,069 downwards.
CCAGTTAAAGGAAGCTTACGACGGCGTCATTAACGAATATATAAGAGAAGGTTACATATCACTTGTGGCTTCGAAATTAGATAACTACGAAGACACACCGTCGTATTTTATACCACACCACGGAGTCATTAGAGAGGACAAACTTACATCTAAATTACGTGTAGTGCTCGACGCTAGTGCTAAAACTAGCACTCACCTGTCGCTTAACGATATCCTCTATAGTGGGCAAAATTTACAGGGCAGTTTATTTGATATAATAGTCAATTTTCGTTTGTTTAGTATAGCACTATCCGCCGATATTCGCCAAATGTTTCTTTGCATAGGGGTCCGTGAATGCGACCGTAGATTCCAGCGCATTTTATATCGTTTCAACCCAAAGGAACCTCTAATGGTGTTTGAATTTAACCGCGTTTGTTTTGGTTTAAAGTCGAGCCCATTTCATGCGTTACGCACTGTGAGACAGCTCGCTCACGATGAAGGTCCCTCTTATCCTAAAGCTAAGAGGGCAATTGAGAGCGGATTATATATGGATGATTTTGTGTATTCGGTCGATAGCGTGGAGGAGGCCACCCTAACCACCGCCGAGGTTATAAGGCTCATGAAATCGGGTCAATTCGATCTTGTGAAGTGGACTAGTAATTCGCGTCCGGTTTTAGATACAATCCCACTATCACACCGTCTTTCGGCGATAAAGGAATTCGACGATTCCGATACACACAAGGTGCTCGGTCTGTGTTGGTCACCAGAGTCCGACGTGTTTAGCCTTAAGGTAAATCCGCCCGTAGAGAAATGCACAAAGCGCACAATACTGTCATGCGTTGCTAGATTATGGGACGTCATGGGTTTCGTAGCTCCGGTGGTATTATACGCTAAGCTTTTTGATTAAACAACTTTGGTTATTTGAATGCGATTGGGATGACTCGCCGCCTGACAGCATTGTTCGATTGTGGCAGCGCTTTAGAGAGGAACTTCCTTTACTAAGAGAAATTAAAATACCGCGTCATATAAATGTCGATAGAAATAGCAGCATAACGGTTGTTGGATTTGCAGACGCCAGCGAGAAGGCTTACGGGGGCGTTGTATATTTCCATGTCCAGAATAATGGTAGAAATTCGATTAGCCTCATTAGTTCTAAGTCGAGAGTCTCCCCCCGTAAGGTTGTCTCTCTGGCGCGCTTAGAGCTTTGCGCAATATTAGTACTCACCAAGCTTATTACCACAGTTATCGGCGCATGTAGGGATAGAGTTCACATAGAAAGAATATTTGCCTTTTCCGACTCCACCGTCGCCTTATGTTGGGTTCATTCTTCACCCCACCGTTGGGATACGTTTGTCGCGAACCGAGTGGCCAAGATCCAAGACGAGTTAGAAACGCGGAACTTTTATCACGTGTCCGGTAAGGAAAACCCTGCCGATTGTCTATCCCGGGGACTCACCCCGATGCAAATAATGGACCACCCGCTTTGGTTCCATGGACCTTCTTGGGTTCACTTGGATCCCTCACAATGGCCAATAACCGATTTCGAACCTTCGTCAGTGTCACAACCGCCGGAAGAGAAGAGACACGCTCTAGTGGCGAACGTTTCGAGCGAGGTTTCTCCAATCATTGCTCTGGCGAACCGCTTGTCCTCTTGGTCGAAATTATTGCGTAGCGTAATTTACGTTTGTCGATTCGCGAAGCTTTTACCGCGACGTCCGTATGTCTTAGCATCCGATTACAACTATGCCGAGTCGCTAGTATTACGTGAACTTCAACGTGCGCACTTCTCTGAAGAAATTACAAGATTACAATCGAATAGAGCTTGTAGTCGCGCCTTTCAACGCCTTAAGCCATTTTTACAGGATGGGATTGTAAGGGTAGGTGGACGCTTGTCCAACTCGCAGTTGAGTTTCGACCAACGGCACCCTATAGTTTTACCGCGTAAAGACCATATCATGAACTTATTAGTCGATTATCATCATAAATTGAACTCGCACGCTGGCCCCGATTTATTGATGTCGATCTTGCGTCAGAATTATTGGATTCTTTCTGCACGTAGTTTAATACGCAATCGGGTGCACAGATGTATAGCTTGCTTTCGGGCACGCCCCAAGCCGTCATTTCCGGAAATGGCGGAACTTAGATCTTGTAGAGTGATACAATCGGTAAAGCCCTTCACGCACACCGGGTCTGATTTTGCTGGTCCGTTTAAGGTCACGCTCACTCGCGGGCGTGGTATAAGATCCACAAAGGCTTACGTCTGCATTTTCGTATGTCTAACTACTCGAGCAGTGCATATAGAACTCGTTGGTGATCTAAGCACAGCAGGCTTTATGGGTGCATTTAAAAGATTTCTATCGCGCAGAGGCCCTGTAAGTAGATTATATTCGGATAACGGTACGAACTACGTCGGTGCAAAACGTATTCTATCGGAACTACATGAGCTCTTAGCTAGCAAGTATTATAATTCGGAGTTCGCTCACATTCTAGCCGAGAACCGCATTGAGTGGTCTCTGAACGTCCCAGCCGCGAGTCATTTTGGGGGCAATTGGGAGACTAATATTAAAAGTCTAAAGAGCCACTTATACCGAGTAATAGGAGATCAAATTTTGTCCTTCGAAGAGCTAAGTACGGTGCTCGCTCAAATTGAATGCGTAATGAATAGCCGCCCACTTTGTCGGACGTTATCTAGTGACCCCTCGGAACCGCTGGCTCTAACTCCAGCACATTTTTTGACTTTAACGCCTCTAAGGTATCTGCCCGCCGCGGATATGGATGAGAACAGACTTAACATTTCCACACGCCACAAATTATTAGATCGGTTAGTGCAATCGTTTTGGAAACGATGGAGGATGGAATACTTGCATACTTTGCAGTCTCGGCAAAAATGGAACACAGCGACAGAGCCTTTAGCTGTAGGAACCGTAGTTGTGCTCACTAAGGAGAATACGCCGCCTCTCCACTGGCCGTTAGGAATCGTCGAGGAGGTCTTTCCCGGTTCCGACGGAGTAATTAGGATAGCTCGCGTTAAGACCACGGTTGGGTCTTACCTACGTCCGGTTATCCGTTTGTGCCCCTTGCCTCTTCCATAATTTAAATTAGCTTTTTAGACTGAAATTGTAGTTTAATTTAGGTAATCTTAGCGTTAGTTAGTTATTTGTTAGTCGATCTTAGCTCTAGTTGTTTAGTTATTTTTTTTTGAAGGAAATCCTTCAAGGGCGGGGGAGATGGTTGCGCGGAAAACCATTCGCGTTTTTTTTATTTTTGACGGTAGGAACTTGTCGAATCATTATTCCCTTCCGAAACAATATCATTCGTACCCTCCTATCGACACATCGGGGTGGTGGGGTGGGAGGGGAAAGAAGACGATTCTAGAACATCGCGTAATCATCGGACCCGAGGATATATAAGACACGCGCGACCGACGCGCGCTCTCTTCTCCCGCCGCAGTCGTCGTTGAACCAACGCTTCTCTCCTGACGCACCACTGGGGCCCCAGAAGTGTCTGTCCAGAGGAGGTTCCGGAAGTCGCCGCTATAGTGATCGACAGGAAGAAGAAACCTCGGTGAGTCAATACTCCTTAATTATACCTGCTTGCTAATAATTTAACCCGCTCCAATCTGTGTTTTTTTTCCTAGTCAAGCAGGATTCCTTTCATCGATTCGACAAGTAATAGTTTAGTTTAGGGAAGAGCGAGTGCATTGTACCGCATGCTATAGTAGTCGCTTTTAACGTAAGCGTAGAAGCAATCGCATATACAGTCCACTTTAGTTAATATCTCGCGTAATAGGTTTGAGGTTTGACCGGGGAACTAGATTTTCGGCAGCCTTAAACACGTGGCTCCACCAGAATTTGTATGCCGTCCAGTGTCCATACCCTTTATTTTAATTTAATTGTTGATACACTTTAGATTACCTAACATTTTATTTATGAATTTAATATTATTTAATATTGCTTTTGCGTCATTCCACATCTTATGGTGTTCTGAGTGTGGCCTTGCTGGTGCAAGAAGAGGCTTCCCATTTAGTTTATTTTTCTTTATTATAGCTGTCATTGACAGAACCGAATACCTTGTTAAAAAGGAGAAGTGTTTCAGCAGTTTCCTCACATCCTCTCTGAAGAATGCCTTTTTCTGAAAAACAAAAAGCTAATTAATCCATTATAAAAACTTGTATTATCAGACCACATCAAGTTCTTGGTATTTTTTCTTTATTTTTTTCTTCTTTATTTGCTTGTATTCGACTACTGCTGGACTTGACCCTGTCATGTTTGGCAGGCGGAATGATGATCGTAGCGCTAGACCTAAATACCTTTGACGCGACTTGTCCGTCGTCGATTTGGATATTTTATGTTACGTTACACACGAGATAATTATTCCGCCGGCTAGACGGAACTCAGAAGATATTTTTGACATTTCGTCTCTTATGACACCCACGGGACAAAACGAGGTGATAGGTCGTTTTTATTAACACAAATTTACGCTCCGGGAAGTCTGCAGTCTGTGAACACGTACAGGATCACCCCCGTCACTACATCAGATTTGATAGACCGCAGATCCTCGCTAAAGAACACCGATTCCTTCCAAGGATGATTCGCGAGGCTATTGAAATCAAAAAACATCCTAATTTCAATAGAGAAGATGGCTGGGTGCTACCATCTGCTTGGGATCCTATAATAAATAAAATTAAATCCCAACCCAAGCATACAACTGCAAGACTTCAAGATACCATAAGTTCATACTGCATAGATCGGAACAAAAGTTAAATTTTAATCTATGGTAACCGCGGTTAACTATGACATATGGAGGTTGAACATCTCAGTCCTGCCCGTGACCATGAGTGCTGTAAAGCGTTCGAAGCGTCGGGTATTTAAAAGTTAAATATACGCGATAAATTCCGTAAAAACTAGTATGATTTTACCTACCTTCATTTGATCCAGATACTAACGTTGGATTACGTGAGTGGTGTCACCATATTAATAAAGCAATTCCAACGTACAACCTCAAAGATTTTGATATACGCATGAAGGTTGGCCGTTTGTTGAAAGGACGCGCTAAAATGTGGGTCGATGATTGGATGATAACTACATTTACTTGGGAAGAACTACGCAACAAACTTATAACTACAACCAGAAAACCGGTATTCTCGAGACATATTAAGATTCAGGGAACATGTTTTTGATTCATCAAAAGATATAGCGGAATTCTTATCAAGAGCGTGGGTACTATGGGAACGAGTTACCAAGGATAAATTAGGTAATGGAGATGCGGTTGAGGCCGTTATAGGTTGCATTAGTGATGAACATTTACGGATTAAACTATTAAACGCGCGCGCAACAACAGTGTCGGAACTTATATCTATCGCATCCTCAATACGATTAAAGCGCGTTCATCCATCAAATAGTAGCATGACAATGCCACACAAACGTCCCCGGTTATCAAGCAATAATCATGCTTACGCTCCATCATTCTGTCGCATCTGTAAAAGGAAAAATCATTCTGCCGATGAATGTAGTTTCAAACCAACAGCATCGAGTCGGGAACAATTTAGTAAAAGAAGTGAAAGTGATAGTAAGTCTACCTGCACATTTGTCAAAAATTAGGACATACGACCAATGCTTTAAACGTGATCGTTCTTTAACGTTCTATCACATTGAAGGTGCAAAACTCGCCCCTTTAACTATCAGGATATGAATAAAATCTTTAAGGGCAGTGTTCGACAGCGGTGCAGAATGTTCAGTTATACGGGAATCTGTAGCCGCAGCTCTGTCTGGACAAATAGTTCAAACAGTTAACTACTTGAGAGGTATTGGACGATTTCCCATACTGACACTCACGAGCTTATTGACTATATGTGTCATAGATAATATCAGCGTTGAGATTCAATTTTATGTTCTGCCTGACTGTAAGATGTCGACAGACATTTTGGTGGGCATGAACTTGATTCGAGGCACAAACTTGGGTGTTATAGTCACGTTTAGCGAAACAAAATTAGTACACCAAGGGTTTCTCAATCATATCACCACAAATAATCCAATATTTGAAAAACTAGACTGTGATATTTCCAACCCTGAAGAGATCAAACAACTTCGCCTACTCCTTAATAAATTTGAACACCTATTTATTCGTGGATACCTAAACCCGAGTTAATAGGTATGTTAGAAATTTTGGACCATACCGCCTCAGCCCAGCGGAGAGGTAAAAGGTTCGTAGCATTGTTAACGAATTACTGAAGCACAACATTATACGTGAGAGCAAATCGCCATACTCAAGCCCTATTCCTATTCTGGTAAAAAAGAAGAATGAAGATGACCGAATTTGTGTAGACTTCCGCGAATTAAATGCCAATACATTGCGGGACCATTACCCACTCCTACTCATCTCCGACCAGATCGATCAACTGGCCAATGGACTCTACTTCACCACATTTGATATGGCGACAGGTTTCCATCAGATACCTATTTCGGAGAATTCCATAGAAAAGACTGCATTTGTTACACCTGATGGGTTATACTAATACCCTACTATTCCATTTGGTTATCCAATGCATTCGTTACTAGGGAGTGCTGCTCAAGTTTACGTCGACGATGTTTTGAACAAAAGTGCTAATTTTGCTGAAGGACTAGTAAACATTGAACGCATTCTCATAGCATTACAGAAGGCTGGGTTTTCTATTAATGCAGATAAGTGCAGCTTCTTCAAACGCTCAATAGAATATTTGGGTAACGTTGTTTCTAATGGTCAAATCCGTCTAAGTTCAAAGAAAGTTGAAGCTCTAGTCAAGTCACCAGTACCGAATACTGCTAAAAAAGTAAGACAGTTCAATGGTTTAGCTGGATATTTTCGGAAATTTATCCCCGACTTTTCCCGTATAATGATACCCTTGTATGAGTTGACTAAACAAGGTGCTAAGTGCGAGTGGAATGATCGACACGAAGAAGCACTTAATAAGATAATCCAATGTTTGACATCATCTCCTGTGTTAACAATATTTCAGGAAGAAGCACCGATAGAATTATACACGGATGCTAGTAGCTTGGAATTTGGTGCCGTACTAGTACAGATAATCAACAAACGTCAACATGCAGACGCCTTCATGAGTATGAGGACTACTGATACTGAAAGCAAATATCACTCGTACGAGCTGGAGACCTTGGCGGTAGTACGTGCAATAAAACATTTTTGACAGTATCTGTATGGACGGAAGTTCAAAATTATAACCGATTGCAATGCCTTAAAGGCATCTAAGCACAAAAAGGATCTCTTCCCGAGAATTCATCGGTGGTGGCCGTTTTTACAGAACTATGATTTTGAAGTAGAATACCGCAAAGGAAATCGTCTGCAACATGCCGACTTCTTTAGTAGAAATTCAAGTAGTTGTGAGGTTAACATTATGACAAGAGACCTGGATTGGTTAAAGGTCGAACAACGCCGAGATGAGATGTTACGTCGTCTGATGGACAGCTTCAATAACTGAAATCCAGTGGTGGGTACCTTCTAGAAAACGATGTTTTAAAACGAATCGTATAAGACCCAATTTTTAGACAGCAAATCTGTATTGTGGGTCCTAAATCTTTCCAATGGAGTATAATAAATTCATTTCATACTGCGCTTAAGCACCCTGGATGGGAAAAGACTCTACATAAAATTAAAGAATCTTACTGGTTTGATAAAATGAATACCCTGGTGCGCAGATTTGTTTACAACTGTATCGTGTGTAGAACATCAAAAGGAACATCAGGGGCTGTACAAGCTCAACTACATCCAATCCAAAAGCCAACTACAGCTTTCAAGTGATACATATGGATATCACTGGCAAGCTCCGGTACTACGGATGACCAACAATATGTTATATTAACTATCGATGCTTTCTCAAAATACGTGCTATTTTATTATGCTACGAATAAAAGTCCGCACAGCACATTGGCCCCACTAAAACGTACTATACACCTATTCGGAACACCACTTCAAATGATTGTGAATGGAGGCAGAGAATTCTTGGGGGAATTCAAGACTTATTGCCAACAGCTTGGAATAAACATCCATGATATATCACCAGGAATCAGCCGAGCTAACGGACAAGTTGAGCGAATAATAGCAACGCTCAAAAATGCATTAATAAATGATAAAAAATTATGAAACATAACAATGGCATATTGACATAGAAGAACTTCGTTGGCTCATCGAGTAACAGGTGTCACTCCGCTTACTCTACTCACAAGACGGAAACACTGTATTCCACCGAAACAACTCGGATTAGTAAATATTGAAAATCAGACTATCGATATTAACGCCCTTTCCAAACACGTGCAGAATAAAATGTCTCAAGCGTCGGAACAAGATAGACAACGATTTAATCAACGTAAAGCTAAGATCTGTCATTTTCAGAAAGGAGAATACGTACTTATCAAAAATAATCCACGCAATCAAACCTCATTAGATCTCAAATTTAGTGAACCCTATGAGATACGTAGAGTACTTGAAAACGATCGTTATTTGGTAAAAAAGGTAACTGGCAGAGGACGGCCTCGAAAAGTCGCCTACGATCAACTACGTCGTGGCCCCGCAGCCAGTAAACCAGAGGGCCGTATCGGCGGAAAGAGAGCCATACTCTTGTGATATTAGTGCAACAAGTGAGCCCGGCCCATTCACTTCTTAAGAATCATAACAGCAGAACCTAACTGAAGAACAAAACTTTTAACGCTTGTAAAATAACTTTCTATTTTCTATTTTAGTGCCACTGTGTATAACACAGCATCGACCTTATCCTAGTTCCTATAGAGCCCCTGTGTACAACGGCGAACAAAACCGCCCAGAACACAGCATCACTCCATTTCCATTCTACGAGACGACGAGAATTATGTGTGTGGACGTGATGCATGGTCGAAACACAAATAATAAACAAACAGCAACAAAACTGTAAAAATAAATAAAAAAAAAAGAATAAAAAGAATTGGTAGGTGCTGAGGACGCACCACCAATCAGCATGGCCGCATCGGCGCAACAAAGTATAAGCGACGTATCGGCGCATTACTTAAACAATTATTATTGAGTTAAAAATCGATATACGCTATTTCAACTTCTGAAATAACGTTATAACCTGATTTTTATAACATGTGTCTTTATTTTTATAATTAGTTGATTATTGTTACTAATTTAAAATGCTTTAATTCAAAATATAATTAAATGCGGGTTGTCGCTATAACAATTTGAAGGTAATCATTATCAAAGCGCAGGAAGTGGGGATGGCTTACGCTCACTCACATTCGGTTTAAAAGGCGCGCGACGTCTGGGGCAGGACATTTCCGTCAACTCACCAGGCTATTCACAGCCGAAAGAGTCTATCATACTTACGCTCTTCCGGAAGAGCGTAAAGTCAGGGCCGTCATCCGAGGCGTCCCATTCGAATTCTCAAACGAGGAAATCCTTGAGGACCTTAAGTCCCAAGGCTTCCCCGTGGAAGCCGTGCACAAAATGCACAATAGAACGGGCAAGAGATTCAATCTTGCCCTAGTCATCCTATCCAACGTGCCGGAGGCAAAAGCCACCTGCCGGCAGGTACGCACAGTGTGTGGCCTGTCGAGAGTGAAGGTTGAGCCCCCACATAGGCCCGGATTCCCGGCGCAGTGCCACCGCTGCCAACTATATGGTCATGCGGCGGCCAACTGCTCCGCCCCACCCAGGTGCGTTAAGTGCCTCGAACCCCACAACACTAAAGAGTGCCCCCGGCCCAAAGACGCCGAATCCCCGCCCGCATGTGTCCTGTGCAAACAGACAGGCCACCCGGCTAACTACAAGGGCTGCCCCCGCGCACCCCAACCTCGCCCCAGTAGGCAAGCTCCACCGCCGGTCAATGGCCGCTCATTCCCGGCCCTCTACCAACGGCCCCGTCAGGGTCCTTCTCAGCCCATCCAGGGCTTCTCTCGGCCCTCTCAGGGTCCCCCTAGGCCCCCTCAGGGCATAATTCGGCCCCCTCCGGGCTTCTCCAAGCCCATGCAGCCTCCAGTCTTCCCCTGGGGCCCCAAAAAGGCTGATCCACCGCGGACAACCTCCTACTCCCATGAGTCAGAGTCCACAGCTGATGACTACAATACACTGTATTCCGCTATTAGGCATATAGACATCAGGGAAATCACGGTAGTAGCACGCAAACTGCGACCTGCGAAGTCCCCACAAGAACGTCTCCTCGTTCTCGCAGAACATAATAATCTCCTGTTAGCGTTGTAAGTTAAGTTAACTTAATTAACTTAACTTCAATGTCAGAGCTAATTAATCTACCAAAATCTCACGGTCGTATCAAACCTAAGGGTTTATCACTTGTTTAATATTCGCGGTTTGCGAAATAACCTCCCAGAGCTTAAGCTCTTTCTTCGGAATCGTGAAGCCGATTTCCTCCTCCTACAGGAAACTAATCTCAAAACCAAGGACACTAAAGGCCTTTCTATTAAAAATTTCTCTCTTCTTCGTAACGACAGACCCGACCGCCGAGGCGGCGGAACGGCCATCTATTAGAAGAAGACACTTCATTGCTCGCCCATTTCTACTCCGCAGCTTACCAACATGGAAGCCACGGTATGCAGGCTAGCTATCACTGGACATCAGTCCATCCTCATAGCCTCCTGTTACATCTCCTCAGGAACCCATCCCCTCAAAAAAGATTTTGAGGCCATTTTATCTTTAGGCAATTCAGTCATTATGTTTGGAGATTTTAACTCCAAGCATACTGAATGGACATGCCGTACTACGTCCCCTAGTGGCAAGATACTGCTCGATATCACGCAGTCTCTTGATATTACCGTCCATAGTCCCCTCGGTGTTACTCACTTTCCCGATAACACCGATCACGCCCCCCGATGTACTAGATTTTGCGTTACTCCAAGGAGTTTCTCTCAACCTCAGAGCAATCGAGACACTAGACGATCTAGGATCCGATCACCGACCGGTCTCCCTCATTCTTGGCCATCAGCCACCTCCCCCAACACACACGAAAACCTTCACTAACTGGAAGGGATTCAAGGAGTCCCTAGCTAAAGCTCTGGACTCACAGGACTCTACCATCTCCCTACCGTCGGACTTAGACAGTCCCGAAAAAATCGACACCGCGGTATTCACTCTCCACCCTTATTAAATCCTCTAAGGAGAAAAATTTAATTATACAGCGTACTATCAGATGGCCAAAGCCCTCCGCATAGACGCTATCACTCACACTCCCCCTCTCTCCCGTCCCGACGGCACTCAATGCTCTCCTAGCTCTCAACCCGTCGACCCCTCACACGTCCAGGCAGTGGAGGATGAGGTCCACCGCCGGAACTCGCCCCCTACGGCCTCCGGACCTATCTCTGTGTCTAATGATGAGATTTCATCCCTCATCAAAGGACTTAAGCCTAAAAAGGCTCCGGGCGCGGATGGAATCTCCAACCAAGCCCTAAAACACTTTCCTGAGCAGTTGTTAACCTTTTTATCTATTATCTTCAACGCCTGCTTCAACCTTAGTTACTTTCCCAGTACGTGGAAAGAGGCAACTGTGATTGGAATTCCCAAGCCAGGCAAGCCTCTCATCCTCCCCTCCAGTCATCGCCCCATTAGCCTCCTCAAGGCAATGGGCAAGCTCTTCGAAGAGTCATCCAAACACGTATGAGGCGCGTATCTGTTTCCCACAGACGGTGACCCTCTTATCATTCCCCATCAATTCGGTTTCCGAGCCCAACACTCATGTCCCCAACAAGTTCACCGCATTGTGGAATATATCCTCAGCGGTTTCTATCCTCGTCGTCATAAGACCATCGCGGTCTTTTTCGACATAGCTAAAGCTTTCGATAGAGTCTGGCATACAGGCCTTATCTACAAGCTCTACAAAATAGGTCTCCCCCGATCGTCTAGTACGTCTCGTGGCCTCCTACCTAAAGCATCGTACCTTTCGTTTTAGACACGAAGGCACGATATCTTCACAACGAACTATCAAGGCTGGTGTCCCTCAGGGCCCAGTACTTGCTCCTCTGCTGTACATCCTGTTCACCAACGACATTCCCATCCCGTCGAAAGGTGTTCAGCTCTCCCTCTTCGCAGACGACACTGCTATCTACTGCAAAGGTGTCTCACTACCCTTCATACGGAACAAGATCCAAAAGTCAGTTGATGACCTAGGAGCTTGGTTCAAAAAATGGCGCATCGATGTGAACCCGGAGAAGAGCTCCGCCGTTCACTTCGATTATAAACGACGCCGTCTTAAAAACACCCCACCAATACGTATGCTAGGGACCCCTGTCCACTGGCATACGACCACCAAATATTTAGGTGTCACTCTAGACACAGGGCTCACTTTCAGGCCCCACGTCAAAAGAGTAACCCGTCACGCACGGTTCTATCTGAGTAGGCTCAACTGTATGTTGGGCCGACACAGTAAAATGTCCCTTAGAAACAAGCGTACCCTTTATAAGGTCTGTATACGACCAGTCATGTCGTACGCGGGTCCCGTTTTTGCCCACGCCAACCCTAAAATTATTAATGAGCTCCAAATAGTTAAAAACCTTTTCTGTCGTCGAGCTGCGAACGCACCTTGGTACGTCCGTAATGCTGACCTTCATCGGGACCTAGAGCTCCCCACAATCCAACAATTTCTCCAAAAACTCTTGAGAACTTCTTCAAAGCCTCAGAGTCGCACTCAAATCATTTAATTCGTGAGGCAGCCACTTATGCAGCCCCACCCCCCCTCTCGCTATCGAGTCCGCGGGCGGAGAAACTCTCTCTCGGACCCGCCTAATAAACTAACTAACGATCTGAACTGCCTCCTGGCGGCTCAGGCCAACTCTAGTTAAATTAAATTATCATATTAACTAATATTAATTTGCCTTCGTAGGCACTCCCTCAGCAGCTCGTAGCCGCCTGCGCCCTCTTTTCCCAAAAGAGGGTCGCTCACGATAAGGCACAATACAGCTTAATCAGCCGGTTGCCCGTCCCCAAAGGCGGTTTTTAGAGGGTATCACTTAGGGTCCCCGGTAGGACAGTGAGTCCCTTATAACCACGATTATGACGTACTATCGTGGTATACGTAATGCATTTTCCGCCTCCCTACGTATAGGGTAGCCCTTTAATTGCTTCGGGCGCAAAAAAAAAATGGGGCAGGATTCATTCTTGCTCGAGCTGTCGTGCTGTTCGGACAGTAAGTTGAATTCGTGAACTATAAATTGCGAACAATAGTGAATAATTGTGAACAATAGCGTGTAATTGTTAATTGTGAGTAACTATTAGTAAAATCAGTTAAGAGTAAATAAGTGATTCTTATTATTAAAGAAAGCAATAATGAGAAACTCGAAATCTCAATAATGACGTCATCAATGATGACGTCATTATTGTTTTAAAAAATACTTCTGGTGCTAATATTCCGTCATATACAGGTTGTTAGTGTAAACACCGTAGTCCTTGAAATCAGTGGTTTGGTTTCACTTATAACAATTCAAAAATAACATTTTTTTTAGTAAAATCTCAATTTTTCCTTAATTCCTTAAGTTTTGCCTGTCCTAAGCCACGACGAAAGTATGAATGAAAAGTTACATCACAGGTTAAGTGTATCTATTGTGTTTTTATTGGAATATTCTGTAGGTAGCTAGCGCGGGCGGTGATCTTTACAGTGATTACGTCACTCGGACGCATTTTATGGAAGAAAATAGCGTCTTTTTAAAAAAAAAAAAATTGAATTTACGTTCTATAAGTGAAACCAAACCACTGGTTTCAAGGACAACGGTGTTTATACTAACATCCTGTATAATATAATTTAAAACTCAATATAGATTTTTGGGTTACTTCTTATTTTTCAAGTCCTTCATACTTGAAAATAACCTGAAAATGAGCCTCTGCATCACTATTTTAGTCAGTTTGTGGGTTGGATAATTTCTGCATAACACCTAAGATGTTTTTAAAGTTGTAGATACGTCATACTCGCTCTAGAATGGCAATACGAAAGGCAGGTAATTGCCAGGCTCGCAATCAGTCGGGCACGCTCTCGCGTCGCGACTATACTTCGCAATATCACGTAAATCTTCGAGTTTCAATCGTGGCATTTTTGCCACCGTTCAAGCCAGCCAATCGTAGCAAAGCCAAACCAAAGTCACCACTCTAATTACCTATATAGTGCCTTACAACCTCATTTTTGGGAATTCTTACAATACCGCTCTTTGTAAGTCGAAACTCTGTTCAAATATTAAATTTAAATAAAATTATTGTGTTTATAGTTTTCTACCTTCTTTTTATTTTACTAACTGTTACATCTCAGAAGTGGGATAAGTGAAAACTATGAAGCGTCGTCACGTCAATATACCAAGAAAAGGCCATAATGTCCGCCCTCAAGAATGGAGTGAATCACCATGTAAGGATTCATCCAAAAAAAGAGACACTGAAGACGAAGTCACACAACCAAATACTCCTCCGGCACGAAAAATCCTTAGAAGTCTATTGGAAACTGAGGTACAAAAGGCAATGCAAGAATTAGACGGAAATTTACCCTCCGTAACCACAGGAAAAGAACACCGCGTGGCCTCACTTATTCCAGAGTCCGACCCCGATAGTGAAGAATGTAGTACTACAACAGCGTGGCTCAAAAAAATAGATCAACTCGGCGAAATTCACGGCTGGAGCGAAACTACAAGGTCGTTTTACCTGCAACATAGACTAAGAGGTCAAGAAAGACGATGGTACAATCGGCTTGATGAGTACGATTATTCCTGGCAAGAATGGAAGCAGATGCTGGCGCGTGCTTTTCCTAAACATCGCGATTTCGGAAACATGTTAGAAGAGATGATGAGCAGAAAGAAACTACCAACGGAATCGATGTCGAAATACTACCAAGACGAAGTGGCCATGTGCTTCCGGTGTAAGTTATCTGACAACGCAACAGTCTCCTGCATCATTCGTGGTCTACCATCATCACTACAAGCGACCGCAAGAGCATATCAGTGCGAGCATCCCGAAGAATTATATGAAGGTTTCCTTTGTGCGCTGGATGATTATCAACCGCCGTCAACGTCAATTGGAACACGTGTGCAAAATAAAGATACCAGCAATCGATAGGTAATCGATAAAAAATATCAACCCTGACATTGATCCATGTCCGCGCTGTAAGAAGACCGGCCACATATTACGTAACTGCCCTTATCCAGATTCGCGAACATGCTTCAAATGCGGCAAGCAAGGCCACATTGCTAGGCGCTGCACAATCGCTCTGAAACCTGCAACAGTGGTTGAAGGTAAAGTTATGGAAATTAAGTTTTTACAAAACCACAATAAGATTTACGAAAAAGCGGTAAAAATCAACGGCATTCACGTTAAATCTTATATTGACACCGGCAGCCAAGTAAATGTACTATCTATCCACGTGTCGAGACTATTGGATCTCAAAATTAAAAAAAAAATCAAAAGGATTCTCGGGAGAGCATTTACCCAGCTGCGGAGAGGTAGCTTTCAAACTAGAGATTGATAATATTCATATCCCTTGCAAGGCTCATTTAACAGAAGTAGATATGGGGAACATCAACCTTTTGGTTGGACAACCCATCATCAACAGTGATGGAATGACCTTAGAGGTCAGGGAAGGAAAAGCCACTCTGAAACAAGACATTGACTTTACTAGACAAATGGATGCGATTGAAGAACGCGCTCGCTTTAAGGTCGTCACTACAGAAAAAGAGTCTATTGCCTGGACTTTCCATCATCAAAGTCAATGTGATAGATAATGATGAAGATAACGACGTCGTCACTACGCCACAACATTATCAGCTACGAGGTATTTCATACTCAATTCCGGCCACTCTGCTACGAGGCACCGTCGGGTCCATCAAAGTTATCAACAATGGAGCTCGAAACGTCATCTGGGAGCAGGGAGAGGTGCTGACCAGAGCAGATAACTGCGTCGCCTCACCGCTACCAGAAGTTCAGGTTAGCCTACAAAAGTACACTTTGCCATTGACTTCAGTAACCAAAGCCAATAATGATTGTTATAGCAACTCTATAGCATCTCTGTTGCACACTAGCCTAGCCCGTGTTAGCACTATTGGGGGAATAAACGTAGAAGATATTAAGTCGGGTCCATTAAATAAAAACGATCACGATAGTTTAATCGCTTTATTGACTAATTACAGTGACTGTTTTGCGAATAAAACACAAGACTTGGATGTACAGATTTATTAAAAATGAAAATAAGATTAACAAGTGATCAGCCTATATACCGCCAACCCTACCGTTTGTCACATAGTGAGCAGGAGATAGTTAGGTCCAAAGTCACCGAATTATTAGACGCAGGTATAATCCGAGTCTGAATCTTGTTTTGCTTCTCCAGTTATCATTGTAAAGAAAAAAGAACGGCGATAGTAGGCTCTGTGTCGACTATCGAGCACGTAATGCTATTACAGTCAAAGATAGGTATCCGTTGCCCAATATCGATGATCAGGTTTCAAATTTAGCCGGCAAGAGTTTCTTCACAAGTCTTGATTTAGCACAGAGTTACCATCAGGTTAAAATTGATCCTGAAGACATACACAAAACCGCAATTTATCACACCACAGGGGCACTTTCAATATACGCGTGTCCCGTTTGGATCGGCTAATGCACCATCAGTTTTTATGCGACTTATTAATAAGATCGTAGATTCATTACGAAATCCCAATAACTTTTCAAAAGGCGGTAGTACGAAAACACGCAATAATTTTACGAACGACTATGAGGTGTTACCATTTTTAGACGATTTATTGTTACTATCATTTGATGTGCAGTCAGGCTTAGATATTTTAGAGAAAGTTCTTCATAAATTAAGATTAGAAAATTTAAAACTAAACATGAGTAAGTGTTCATTTTTACAAAATAAAATCACATACTTAGGACACGAAATTACACCGAGTGGCATTCAACCGGGCGAATATAAGTTGGCAGCAGTGTCACAGTTTCCCACTCCTGGTAACGTTCACGAGATACGTCAATTTATTGGGTTATGTAGTTACTTCCATAAATTTATTAAAAATTTCGCATTAATTGCTCGCCCATTAACAGACTTAACAAAGAAAAACGTAGCGTGGAATTGAAGCCGTGAACATCTAATAGTTTTGAACAATTAAAACAATGTTTGTGTACAAAACCTATACTAGCTTTATATGACCCTGCATTACCGACGGAGATTCATACGGATGCATGCAAATCAGGTATCGCAGGCATTTTGTTGCAAAAACAAACTGATAATTCATTACGCCCCGTTATGTATTTCAGTAGGGTAACGAGTAAAGAAGAAAGCATGTATCATAGCTACGAGCTTGAAACTCTTGTGGTAGTCGAATCGTTGCGTAGATTTAGGGTGTACATCGTAGGCAAACGTGTCAAGGTCGTGACTGATTGTACAGATGTTCGTGCCACTTTAACTAAACGTTACATTATCCCGCGTATAGCCAGGTGGTGACTTTCAATCCAAGATTTTGATATGAGTGTAGAGTATAGACCAGGAGAGAGGATGAAACATGTAGACGCGTTAAGTAGGAACCCAATCGATACTGTGAATGTGAATCGCCTTGAAGTGTCAGATTGGTTTTATACTGTCCAGTATCAGGATTACAAGTTGAAGCGAATCATTGACCAGCTTAGGGTGGCTCAGCCGCCACTGAATTAACCAACAATTATGTATTTTTAGATGATAGATTATATAAAAAGACATTGCATGGTAATCGTCTCGTAGTGCCAGCATTAGCTCGATGGAGGCTAGTCCAGATGCACCATGATGACATAGGACATGTAGGTTTCCAAAAGTGTATGGACTTGATAAAAAAAGACTACTGGTTTCCAAAAATGACTCGCTTTATTAGAAAGTATGTTACTGCTTGCCTTAATTGTGCTTATGGTAAAAATGATCATGGAAAGAAAGAAGGAAAATTGTTCCCTATTCCCAAACCCACAGAACCCATGATCATGATTCATGTCGACCACTTAGGCCCATTTTGCAAGACAGCCAAAGGCTATCAGTTTATGCTGGTTATAACGGATTCCTTTTCTAAATTGTTATTGCTGAGCCAACTCGAACAGTCAATTCCGTAGACACCATTAGAGTACTCAGAAAAATATTCAGTTTATTCGGTTAACCCCATAAACTTGTAAGTGACCATGGGAAGGTTTTTACCAGTAGACACTTCAAAAGGTTCTCGTCTGATAAACAGTTTAGGCACATCTTAACCTCTGTTGCATGCCCGCGAGCGAATGGTCAAGTGGAACGCACCAACCGTACCATATTGAATGCCTTGCGTGTCACAGATCCTAGCGAGGCTGCAAATAATTGGGCGAACAGCTTACCTGATATTCTCTGGGGTATTAATAATACCGCGAATGAAAGTACAACCTACAAACCCTGTGAATTGATGTTTTCCAAAAGCTCAAGGCCACGTTGTGACATTGTTACTAATGAAAGTGTCAGTTAGGCTTAACAAAGCCAGTGCACAGTTAATAATAGCCAGTGATAGGATGAAACGTAACTTTGATAAGAAACGCAAAACAAGTCGCGTCTATAAAAAGGGGGATTTAGTTCTTTGGCGGCAATTCCCCTGATTCCCCTGAGAGTCGCAAACCTAAAGCCATCATGGACTCGGCAGATCTCTATATTCTACGATCTGGTCCAACTCACCACAACGTGGACACCGAAAATTCATGGTTAGACATAATTTGCACTAGTTCAGGGGATCATGTTTCATTCATCATTCTCGACAGGATCTTTTGGTCATGTCGTATAAATTAAAGCCTCCCAAGCCAAAGCCAGTGATTGTGTATTTACGCAATTTCAATAAAATCAATAAAAAAAGAAGTATAATTCCGCTTCCAGGTCCTTCAAGAGTCATTGCCAAGGCAAAGTCAGAGTACATAGGCAGAATTGGCGAGAAACTAGTTCGCCTTCCTTCTGGAATCCGTGCATTCTGGTCTCTCGCCAAGGCTGTCCAAGGAAATTTCTGTCAGCCATCTCTTCCATCTCTGCACAGGGAGGACGACTAACTGGCCCATACCGCAAAGGAGAAAGCCGATATGCTAGGCTCTTTCTTTGCGTCCAACAGTCTCGATGACGGGGGGAGTATGCCGCCGACAATCCCGCGGTGTGAGTGATCCATGCCGAAAGTCCGGTTCACACAGCGCTCGGTTCGCAAAGCACTCCTCTCCCTGGATATCCACAAGTCGAGTGCGCCTGACGGTATCCCCCCAATTGTGCTAAGGACGTGTACTCCAGAGTTGGCACTGGTCTTAACGCGTCTTTTCTGGTACTCCTACTCCCTAGGCATAGTCCCAAAATCATGGAAGACTGCTTTCGTCCACCCGATCCCTAAAAAAAGCGACCGCTCAGACCCGTTCAACTACAGGCCCATCGCCATCACCTCCTTGATCTCCAAAACAATGGAGTCTATTGTAAACTGCCAGCTCATGAGGTACCTTGAGGATCACCAGCTGATTAGTGATCGCCAATACGGTTTTTTTCATCGAGGTCGATCAGCTGGTGATCTTCTGGTCTACCTGACTCATAGATGGGCGGCGGCAGTAGAGTCCAAGGGGCGGCAGTAGAGTCCAAGGGGTGGCATTGGCCGTAAGTTTGGACATTGCGAAGGCCTTCGATCGGGTTTGGTACAAAGCGCTTCTTTCGAAGCTCCCTTCCTATGGCCTTCCCCGAGAAATTGTGCAATTGAATCACCAGCTTTCATGCAGATCGGAGCATCAAGGTTTTTGTAGACGGTGCAAGCCCCGATTACAAGCCTATAATGCTGGTGTTCCACAAGGCTGCGTGCTATCGCCAACGCTGTTTCTTCGGCATATCAATGATATGTTGCAAACTCGTAACATTCATTGCTATGCAGATGACGGCACTGGTGATGCTCTTTACACCGGCCGAACCAATATTTCTCGGGAAAACGTCTCCGAGAACCGGGACAAACTTGTGTCTGAAGTCGAGTCTTTGCTGAACTTAGTATCGGATTGGGGGCGACTAAATCTAGTCCAGCTTAACTCCCAGAAGACAAGTTTGCGCGTAAACCGCTAAAAAGAACCCCTTTGTCGTATCTCCTCAGTTTCAAGGCACTCACCTTGTTGCCTCAGCCAGTATCGGAATCCTTGGCGTCGACATATCGAGTGACGTGCAGTTTCGTGGTCACTTGGAAGAGAAGTCCAAATTGGCCTCTAAAAAAGTTTGGCGTGCTCAGCAGAGCTCCCCAGTGCCAGATCCTTCCACTTGACCGCATCCAGCGCAGAACGGCTCGAATCGTCGACGACCGAGTGCTTGCCGATCGGCTCGATTCACTGACGCTGCGAAGAGATGTTGCATCTCTTTGCGTATTTTATCGCATCTATCACAGGGAGTACTCTGAGGAATTGTTCGGATTAATCCCAGCCGCCAAACTTCATAAACGCACTACGCGACAAACCTCCCGATACCATCCCACACCATCTGGATGCTTGGCGGCCCGCCACTGTACGTTTCACTGGGAGTTTTTTTCCACGTACGACCTCTGTGGAATAGTTTACCACCGGCGATTTTTCGGACCGATGCGACCTGGGGACCTTCAAGAAAAGAGCTTACTCCTTTCTAAAGGGATCAGGTGAACTGTATGTTCGTTTGCCCCTCTTCTATATAAAAAAATTAATGACATTTATGAGCACGTCAGACAATCGGGCCAGCAAATGTCTGAAAATATGAAGAAAACCCGGTATGAAATTTAAACGAAGGTTCAGTGGATACACAATCCAGCCTGCAGCAAAGGCAAATCTCCTAAGCTTCAAGCTAAATGGGACAGACTGTTACTGTACTGTGACAAGAATCAATGACATAACCTACCGAATACAGAATGGTGCAAGAGGTACTCCTAAGATCCTCCATGTAGATTGACTGGCGCGTTATTATGGGGCCGATAATGCTCGGGACGAGCATATCTTAGGAGAGGGCAGTGTTGCACACCATAATTAGTGCTTGGTACACGGCGAGTTACCACTAGCGCCATCTAGTATCCACTAGCAGGACTTTAGAGTCAAGATCTTTCTAGAAAATGCCATACTAGAACTGACTACACCTAGTCAGTCGGCACCGGTATGTACTCGAACGTTCTAGATATTTCAGTAGAAGAGGCCTTATATAAGACCGGTTAGGCCCTCGACCGGGTCAGTCTTGAATTGGCAATTCAAGCGAAAACTTCAAATTCAAATTCTTTATTTGCAACTAAATAGGTACTGAACTGTACTACTGTACTGTACTAAATGTTTTCTTATTGATGTTATACTCTTATTGTGTTAATAAAACCTATTCCTTCGAAGCGATATAACTGCGAACTGAAGTAATCAGTAGTACAATTGTCTTTTATTATTAGTGTTTTAAGTTGTAATTGGTGTTCGGTAATAAATGTGCTAATTTAGGTAGTTCAATCAGCAGTTTCTATTCTACTCCGAGTCACTGGAGATTGGATCATTTTAGAATACTAACCAAGGGTGTATTTTATCTACCGGGTAAACTTCGATGTATGCCGCTTTACCTTCCTTTTTAGTAATCGGTGTGTCTTGAACCTCATATCGATCATGACTCAGAATTTTTGTTACTCCGTATGGTCCGGAACATTTCGGAACCAACTTTCTGGTATGTCCCGGCGCCGTATATACATCTTTCTCTATACGAACAAGATCTATTTTATATTGCTTAGCTTCTTTTCTCGTTTTATCAAACCTGGTCTTTTGCTTCAGTTGTTCAGAAGAAATTCTGTTGTTCAACGTCATTGCGAATTTCATCTCGGTTTTGAAGTTGCTAAGATTCAGCCACTACACTGTTCATAACGCTATCGCAACGTCCCGTAGGAACCACTCCAAATAAAGTCTTAGCAGGAGTTTTCCCAGTGCCTTTGTTAATTGTGTTGTTCAACGACCATTGCACTTTAAACAATACGGTAGACGCGATCAATGATGGCGTGCCCTTCGTCCAAAACTAGCCTAGTGCAGGCCAACCTCCACCACAACGAAACTGCGTCGGCTCAATTACGCAAGTGGTTGGAGGTTCAAAGGACTGCCATAGCCTTAATCCAGGAGCCGTGGGTTGAGGCTGGTAAAATTAAAGGCCTAAACAACCTAAAAGGTAAGCTATTCTACAGCTCTGAACACGACAAGCCTAGAGCGTGTATCTACACTACTAAAGATATCTGTGCACAACCATTAACAGATTTCTGTTCTAGAGACATGTATGCCGTGGCAATACAATACACACAGGAGAGAAGTTTAGTCGTCGCCTCGGTCTACATGCCGGAGGAAGACACTCCTCCCCCTCATGACCTCGGCAGGCTGGTGAACTTCTGCGAGAGGACCGGACTAGAGGTTGTGATCGGGACGGACTCCAACGCACATCATCCCCTTTGGGGAATGGAAAAACCTAATGAACGAGGTAAGGTTTTAGTTGAATATTTATTTAGTACTAACCTAACCATTTTAAACATAGGTTCTGAACCTACTTTCATAAACAAACGCTGTCGCACTATAATCGACCTCACACTTGCAACAGAAGGAGCAGCCAAACTAATTACGGGATGGCATGTGTCGAAAGAGGCCTCATGCTCAGACCATAGATGGATCTGCTTCGCACTACAGGTCGATATCCCCTCTACACCACCATGGAGAAATCCCCGCAAGACGGATAAAACAAAATACCTAAATAAGTTGACGTCTTCGCTCGCGGGTTCTGAGGGGATAAATACTATAGCAGATCAGTCGCTCCTAGAAGAACAGGTAGCAGCTGTTACTAAGGCCATGATAGATAGCTACCATGAATCATGTCCAGAAATCACTCCACCAAGGCATGCCGAGGTAAAGCAACAGTGGTGGGGTGTAGAACTCGATAGGAAACGTAAGAAGGTAAGAAAAGCCCTAAACAGGGCCATGAATACCTCAATGGATGAAGACTGGCTACTATATAAGAAAGCTAAGTCTGAATACAAAAAATGTATCGGGTATCGACGCTCGACTGGGTGGCGTAAATTCTGTGGCAACATAGAAACCTGCAAACAAGCAAATAGGATAAGGAATATTCTAGCTAAACAGAACACGTCGGGATCCATGTCTCTAAAGAAACCCGACGGTAGCTACTCAACATCGCCGGATGAAGCCCAACGCATCCTAATTAAAACGCACTTCCCAGGTTGCTGCTTAACCCAGGAGGCAAACCGGCATGACGACATACTGACACCAACAGTAGAAGACTGGAATTTAGCACAGAGAGTGGTAACGATGGACAAAATCCATTGGGCCATTCACAGTTTCCTCCCCTATAAGGCGGCAGGACCTGACGGCATATTCCCGGCACTCCTACAGTGGGGGGTAAAGCCCTAATAGTCAGACTTGTTGTCATAATGAGAGCCTGTCTGGCTCTAAAATATGTTCCTAGGGGATTGAGGGAAGTGAAAATCACATTTATACCCAAACCAGGTAAGAGCGATTACACTGACCCTAAATCCTACAGGCCCATTAGCCTCACATCCTTTCTCCTAAAGACGATGGAGAGGATGTGTGAAAGGGAATTAAGGGGGTCGGCGCTAATGAACTTACCACTACACGACAAGCAACACGCCTACAGTCTAGGCAAATCAACAGAATCGGCACTTCATCAGGTAATTACAAAGATTGAAGGGGCCATCCAAAACAAAGAAATATATCTAGGTTCCTTCATAGATATAGAAGGTGCTTTTGACAGAACAAACTTCTCCAGCATAAAAGGTGCACTCAGTAGACATAAAGTTGAATCGGCACTGATCGACTGGATAGTTTGCATGCTCAGTACACGAATAATAAAGATTGCTGGTGAATCTCAACCAATCCTAATTAAGAAAGGTTGCCCGCAGGGTGGGGTCCTCTCACCTCTCCTGTGGAATATGGTCATTAATGAACTCATCAGCAAATTAAATACTAATCACTTTTATACAGTAGGTTATGCTGATGACCTGACTATACTGGTCTCGGGAAAGACAGCTAGCATAATGTGCGACCTGACCCAAGCGGCTCTCCGTATAGTGGAGAGATGGTGCAGGGAATACGACTTAACCGTCAACCCAAATAAAACGGTTTTAGTAATGTTCACACAAAAACGAATGCTGAATAACTATCATCTTCCAAGTCTTTTCAGCACAAAACTCCAGCTATCCTCTGAGGTAAAATATTTACGTCTTACCTTGGACAGCAAACTTAACTGGAATAAACACATAGAAAACAAAATCAACAAAGCTAGTATAACTTTCTGGCAATGCAGAAACATGATTGGCAAAAGATGGGGACTGACGCCAAAAATCATACTGTGGCTTTACAAAACTGTAATCCGACCCATGATCACATACGGCGCTCTGGTATGGTAGACCAAGACCAATGAAGCCACCACAATTAAGAAGCTTCAGCGCTACCAGAGACCAGGCTGCATAAGAACTACGCCAACAGCAGCCTTGGAAGCGATGCTGGAGCTAAATCCGCTTCATCTACATATACAACAAGAAGCGACTTTAGCTGCCATCAGACTCAAGACCCTAAATCTTTGGAGTAAGTAATAGTGTCCCTCATACAGGCATAATTGATAGAATTTACTCAGAAATTCCTATCCTACAAGCCAAATACGATAGGATTCCTAAACAATTTGTTTTCGATAAGAAATACAAGATACAATTAAATGAAAACAGCCAGCCGGAAGGATTAAGCCCAAAAGAGCTTAGAATTTTCACCGATGGTTCTAAAACAAATGAAGGTGTAGGTTCTGGAGCTTTCTCTGAAGACCTCAATATTCACATATGCACACCGCTGGGTACCTATAACACGGTCTTTCAGGCGGAATGTATGGGTATCATTCAAGCGGCCATAGCAATAGATGCTAGGAAGGTTAATGACTTCCCCATCAGAATACTGACCGACAGTAGGGCGGTACTACAAGCTCTGAGTTGCAATGGGGTGAACTCGGGACTAATATATGAATGCCATCAACGATTAAATGAGGTATGTAAAAACAACAATGTGACTCTGCAATGGATAAAGGGACACAGTGGATCCAGAGGCAACGATGCAGCGGACGAACTGGCCAGAAGAGGATCGGCTCTGGCCACTATAGGGCCGGAACCAATCATACCAATCCCCTTTGGTAACATTCGTTCAATGGTACGTAGACACTTCACTAATCAACACGCTCAGCTTTGGAAAAATCTAGTAGACTGTAGACAAGCTAGGGAGGCCCTACCTGTAATAAACAGTCGCTTAACCAAAGTTCTAATGAGACTGAACAAGCCGCAGATCAGGATAGTAACTAGTGCTATCACAGGACATGGCACCTTTAACAAACATTTATTTACTATAGGTGTTACAGATAGTCCCCTGTGCAGGGCATGTATGGGGGAGGAAGAAACGGCGGCCCACGTGCTACTGAAATGTCCGGAGGTTGCTACGTACAGGGCTAAACATCTCGGCACGCCGGAATCACTCCCCGAAGTTGCATGCAACATCAAGGGACTGTTGAGCTTCTTCGGGGAGATCTCATGGCTCGAATAATCACATTATTCCTGCCCACACACAAAATACGCGCATAGACGTGGAGTTGCGGAAAACAGCCCGTCGCAAACAAACTAAACAATACGGTATCCCATTCATTTTCAGGATGTCCATGATTAGCAGAAGCGAGTGATTCTACGAGAGTTTTATTATATCGTACGACCTGACCGTTTGCTCGAGGTGTAGCGACCTCATTTAATGTGTTTCATACCTATCTCCATTACATATTTGCTAAATTCATTTCTAGTGAAGCTGGTACCGCGATCTGTAATTAACCGCCGCGGCACCCCGAATAATGCAAAGCAAAAATTTGGATACTCGTTTTACTTCTACAATCACGGACAGCTTTAAGTATATATATATATATATATATATATATATATATATATATTGTAAAAGAATCAAAATTACCAATATATGATTCCTCTTTTGCCTAATGGGATTGGCCCGCAATGATTCGCATGTATGGTGGAAAATGGTTTGCTTACCTTTTCAATAGGATGAAGCATTCCTTCCCTTGGTCTGGCTGGAATTTTATTATGAGCACATTCTAGACAAGCCTTGCAATATTTTTAGTGAACTTTCTCATATTTTTGAACCAGTAGATCCTTTTGATACATTCCTATATCTTTTCAAACCCAAAATGCCAGTTATTGTCACGATTTATTTTTAGTGTTTGCCATTTTACAGACTTTTAGGAACCACCCAGAGTAGCATTACGGTATCGTTCTTTATGACGATTCTATAAAGCTTGCCATTTTTTAATGTAAAATTATTCCTAATTTCAATAACATGCTTGCTTCAAAAGGTGCATAATATTTTGTGTTACGTTTTGCATACAAAATAACTTATCCCAATAGATATGTACAAAACTTGCAAGTCTCTTCAACAGGATGTTACCCACTAAAATGAGTTATCAAACCTGAAAAGTTAATAACAATAAAATAAATCGAAAAACTACAAATACAGTGTAAAATATTTACAACTTTTAAATACAGGACGTTATATTTTAATTAGGTCTTCGTTCAACATTGCTTTTTAGTATAAATAGGTGTTTTCCAGTGAACTGCAGTATGACAAAGCGTATTATATACATTTCGAAAAGGCCTAACTGATTATCAATTAATTTTAATTCATATTAGCATTTTTTAAGTACATTTAAAGAGTCCAGTATAACACGAAGAAGTCAAATATTATTAACATAATTTGAAACTACATGTTCCCTCATCATAGTCATCAGATACAAGAGTTTCTGAACAAAACAAAACAGAGGTACACTGACACCTGACGAAATTTTGTTATGTATTAGATTCGAATTTTGGTTTGATTATTGTATAATAGATAATTTTTGTAAAAAGAAATAAAAATATCTATGTAAAATTAATATATTAGGTGGGACATAAATAGATGAATTTCAATAAAATTTAAATATAATGCATATTTAGTACTACGTCCTAATAATTGAATATAATGAGCGTATAATGGTAAATGGGTAAATTGACCGAAAAAGTTTATTATTGAGGAACAGTTATACTATAAAGTCTAACACTGGTTGGTTAAATATGACAAACTTTTAATTTTAATTTTCTAAATTTAAAAATTAAATCCCTCAGGAATATTTATATGAACTTTTCGCTCTCACTTTTTGAATCCACCATTCAATGCTTTGGCTATCAACAGAAGGATCAAATTCTCGTATAACATTAAAATTTGCCGTTATATTATTAGGCCACATTTGTCCTCCAATAGGAGTAACAGGAACAGCCCAGCCATTGAGCTGCTTGTCAAACCTGAAGTAACTGGTGGTTCCATAACATAAGGTAGGGACCGAGGGTTCACACTTGTAACATTGTGAGGCATATCATTTAAGTTAATCCTCATCAGTGGTGACACTGTTCGAAGCCTGGGCAACGGCGGAGTTCCTATTGAAACGCTTCTTTTACGATTTCCACCCCGAGATCAATGGTCATTATCATGTCGAGATGTATGATGATCGTGGTGTATGTCGATACCAGGTTGATGAAGACCGTTTATGTTTTTGCCTACCATGGCGTCTTTGCTTACTACGACGATCAGGAGTACTAGACCTATAAGAATTAATTGATGTTGATGAGCTTCCATAACGTTTACAAGCATGATTACGTGGCGTCCCCACAATATAAGTTTATAACCAACCGACAAACCCAACTAAACTAACGGTAAAAAATTAAAGGAAAAGAAATATTTACAGTTACAAATATTATAATTACTATAATCTTACGATACCTTAGATATTATGATAGCAAAGATATTGCAATTTCACTTTATAGGTTTTACGTTAACAAGCTGTGAAATTATATTTAAGCAATCTTAGTAAAAAGGATTAAATTTATCTTATTGTAATCGAATTGTTTCAATCACGCCTAATATTTTTTTTTTCACTTGGTCAAATCGTATTCACTGTACTGTATTATACCAAACTGTATACACTATATGTGGCAGCTCGAAGATTAAAACAGATTGCCATTTATGAGATTAACACAGACACAGGATGTATTCACATACAAATTTATTAATAATTATTAAAGAGGAATAAAAGTCACTGACCTTGGTTCATAGTAAACTCAATTTAGCAGTCTTCTTTGCGTATACTCCAAATCGACTTTAAGACAGAATGTCTTGCGATTATGTGTGGGTTGTTTCATCCCACTTCTGAATCTGTCGGCTTTTCTCCAATAAAACCACGACAACTCACTTAGTTAAATGTTTAACCACTATGTTCGTTGTTTAATTTCACTCTTAAATTGTATATAATACTTTATTATAACACACTATACTTTACTTTCACAAAGAAGACTATATATTAATTTAACTTTACTCACAACCTTTAGAATCAACTTATTTCACAATAGTCTTGACTATGATAACCTTCTCAGCACCACTGTTCGTAATCAACTGCCGTGGGCGTCAAATGTACGCGCTTTTATATTGTGACTTAATACTAGAATTAATGTACTTAGGTAGTTTGAAATAGATTCATATTAATATTAATTGTGAAGATTGCTAAGTAATTATGCATAATGACAACTTTCACTACCATACGTTAAAGAAAGGATCAATACAGCATTGTGAATTGCCATATGTGCCTTTTTTTATACATTCTGACTCCTCACAATAGAGTGTAGAGCCCTATTTACTCTATTTCCTGCGTTCACTCGTCATTCTATATCCTTATCATATCTCCCATCCCTGCTAAATACGCTAAACTCATCTACTTGCTCGATCAACTCCCCTGCTATTCTTACTTCACATATTGTTTTACTTTCTTCTCTTTCAAAACCTATAACTTTCGTCTTACTTGCGTTCACTTTCATAACCCTTTCTTTTAATGATCTGTTCATTAACGTAACCATCATTTGCAACTCGGCCCCCCGTCGACGCAAGAATAACTTGATCATCGGCGTACAAGACATTTGACGGTTAGGTTAGGGGTTACATCTCTATAGAGTATAATCCCAGTTTATTAAAAAAATTCCAACATTTTACTAACCGAGTGCTTGCCATAAATTTCCAACTACAAAAGCAACTTAATTGATTACTGTCGGCACTAAAAAAATTGTGAATTACAAATTTTGTTTATTACTAATGCTCAGCAATAAATAAAGAAAAGAAGTGTGGCCAAATAAACTGGACTGACAACAGACTGGACCAATAACTCCATAACCAACTCAGTAATGAGTAAAGGCTTGTGTTCAGGGCTGGATTGTATACAGGCTGCAACTTAACTTTAATAGCAACCACAGTAGATGGTATGATGAGTACTTTAGAACTAGCTAATATTAAAAATAAAAGTAACTTAACAGTACCTTTTCAATCCTAGCTTTTTCTCGAGCAATTCTTTCTACTCTTAATTTGTTGAGTTTTTCTTCAACTGAAGCCATTGCTTTTATTCAATTTCTCTGTAAAATGTACAAAATTAAATATATTATCTAAAGAATACAGTGCTTACATCATTTTACGTGGTAGTCATACTGCAGCTATATTATTGTTGTAGCACAAATGGATCACTCGAACAGCGTAGGACCACACTCTCACAGAATACCAGAATAAAACAGTAGCTTAATAATGCTGCTGTTTTCCATATGGTGAGTGTAAGGAACCGGAGATGGAATGAGAAAATTGAGATGTATGGAAATGAGGCATTCGATCTTTAACAGCATTTTTGCAATGCTGACACTGTTATCCATTTAGGTTAGTTCAGTTTAACAATCATTTCAAATTTGCTTCTAAAAAGCTTCGCGAGCATTGGAGAATTGGACAGTATTTAATGCCGCCACACTGGTTGCAACTTTACAGGTGCACATTTAATTTTACATGGAATACTCTTTTCACCTACGCGCTGAGCCCCGTACTTCCAACTCTTTTTAAAATATCCCCATAACTTGTACGATATGGAGCGGATATTTCCAACACAGAACAGAATGTTAAATGATGGAGCCAGTTAGTACAAATTTAATTCAAAATATTTAATGCTAAGGTTGAAAAATAATACTGATTACCTCTCGCAATTTTTGTTTTTTTTTTTTTTTTTTTTCATATATGAATCTTTCCTTTGTCTTTTTGCATCTGTCTTCTGTCAACCACGGCCATCATTCAAGGCTCCAAGCAACAACTCATCAAAATGTTGCAAGTCTTCAGCTGAAGTCAATGTTGTATTTTTGCTTTCATTAAAACTAGCACTGTCCCTACACAACTGGCTCTGCGCCACTTATTATTACTCACTTCGGCCTTTTCACCTATAAAGTCATTTTTTGATCATTTAAATTATCTGTGTATGATTGATTATCGCTATCAGACTCCACTGCTATATTCTCTTTATTTTTCTCATCATGTGACTCAAATTTAGGCGCCTCCAATGACTTGATATCCTTGGATAGACGAAAAATACCAAAGCACTGCAAGTGGTGGTAGGAATCTAAGGACTTTCCCCTTTTTGCAAACACTTCTGCAGCCTTGCTTGCATCTCTTCCGGTTTGGGAGTGTTGTAATTCAATGTAACTGGTGTTTGAAATTTCACCCTCTTCCTTTCACTTTTTACAGCAGAGACAACTTTTTCACATTGGATACACTCATCTTCATCAATTTCATTTATATCTACTTTATCTAACTTTTCACCAATTGACGCCCATTTGTGAATACAATTACAAGGTCACTTTTACTAGGTCTTCTAACATGATGTGTTTTTTGTAAAGGTTTTGTGTGTGCTACAGTCTTTTTTTCATAATAAAATGTGAATCTTTAATAAGTTTTCTTAAATAGCTAGGATCTGTATGCAGTTTCTGCACTTCATTTACTGTTACTTTGTTGACTATTTTGGGTTTATATAACCTTTCAAACACTGAAATTCTTTGAGGATTTTGAACTTTTGAGGCACTCTGTGTCGCTTTTGGTGTTTCAATACTTTTGCTAATTTCTTTCAGTTTAGTGAGAATACTAAATTTTTTGAAGTTAAGCGAGACTTGGAAGTGGCTGGTGCAAAGCTTTTAAGAATTTTTTTAGCTTCATCGTTGTTAGTTTTACCTGTTCTTGAATTTATGTTTACATTTTGATACAATTTCTGTTCCTCTTTTTGTTCTTGGAGTTATCAAACTTGTGGACTTGTTTTCGTACAGTGCTTTTATAAAAAGCTTTGCTGTTTGATTCATTTTTAAAACTATTAGGCTTTGAATTTAATGTTTCTTCTGGTTTAATGGAAGTACTTGTAACTTTGTTTGTTGCAGATTTGTTTATAGGGGCAGAATAAGTTTTTCTTCTAGTTGTGCCATTAACATGAAAATTGTTTTTAACAGAATTAGCTATGCTGTTTTTTGTAGATGAATTAGTGGGGTTTGAAATAATAGTCCTTTTGGCATCAGAAGCATTTGATGCACTAAGGTTTATAGAATATTCTTCATTCTTGTTATACTTCTTTAAATTTAACTCTCTTAACTGTAAATAAATTAGCAACACCTTAGTTATTTCTAACAGAGAAACACAGCTAGCACAGATACTTATAGAAAAGTAGTTGAAAGATGATGACCATGAGTTGCATCTTTGTTACAACGGAAACACAACATTATTTGAATGTTTTGTGTTTCCAAGGAAGTCGGCTTCTACTTCAACTGATGGCGCATAAACTATAATGATTTATCATACATATACTACTGTATAGTAAAGGCAGGCTTTTAGGCTTCACTTACAATTAGACGAGATGTATAAATTTTACTATTTATAATTTATAATCTTTTCTGTTTAATACCCCTCTCAAATACGAAAAATACAATGGGACTTTTTATAATATTACTAATATTGTAGATGCCTAAGATATAATAGTATATACATAAAAATACATAAACATTCACGCCTGCCACCCAGAGGGGTAGGCAGAGACTATAGACTTCTATTTGGAACGATCCTGACAGATCTCTCTCGCTTCCTTCACATCCATATACCGACGCATACATGCTCGTCGGTTAAGGGTACTCCTAATTTGGCCCGTTTTCAATAAATCGCTAATTTGGTCGATAAATTACTGTCGGTGTACCGGCAACAGAGTAACAAGTAAGCAAAACAAAGTCAATGAATTGAAGGACTTTTTTTCGGAGCCTATTCGTTTAATTTAAAAAATAATAAATGTAATTTATTTTTGTTGTTTCACAGTTAAGTAAGTTTATAATTATGTAAATAAAAATTACAAACGTTATCAGTAAAAGTGTTTAGTGTGAACGGATTTATTTTGATTTTTGTGTGTAACCAAGTTGAGAGTAATTTATTAGCAAAAAAAAAGTGATAAAGTGCATCAAAACCACATTTAATCAAAAGAACTAATTGGACACCATAAGAATTGCAGGAAAGTGACTATTAATTAATGTTATAATTTTAATTAAATCCTAATTACTTGAAAACCGTTACAAACCTTATTTAAAAAAATATTGGATATTCTTCCTATAGTAAACAAAAAAAAAACAAAATAGTATAAGACACAGAACTTTGTAATACTTGAATTAACACATAAATTAACGAATTAACACGTTTTGAATGATAAATATAAATAAAACTAGTGAAAAATTAACATAAAATATACCTACCCATTGCTAAAGTGAGTTAAATAATCTAGAGAAGTTTTAAGAAGTGATAATAAACACCAAAAAGAAAAAATATGAACACTTAGTGTTTAATTGCATAAAACGTATAAAATTGTAATTTAACAAAAAAAAGTGTAATACAATAAGTTGAAGAAAAAATATTGAACACAAATTAAACAATACCCACAATTATCCAAATTCTAAAACATAGTATTTGGATAATATAGTATATAAATAATCTTAAGAAGTACTTCATAATTTCAAACTCTCAATTAAACACTCCGTGGTTTGGTGGTATAAGCTGTCTGTTCTACACAACAAGTCGCGTCTTCTCGCGCGTGATAGGAAACAAATTACTAAGATAAAAAAGATCTGTCCGTGTACTAATATTGAAATAACATACCTTTCGCAACAAAAGCAAACAACCTACGGTGTGCCGCAAGGAAGCGTACCCGGTCAATTACTATTCTTAATATATATCAATGACTTGCCACAAGTGACTCAGCACCCTATGACATTATTTGCTGATGACAGCACAGTTTTATTCACGGGACGAGACAAGGTCTCATTTGAATCGGACATAACTCGGAATTTATACAGGATAATAAGCTCGGCTGAATGACAATAATCTTAAAATTAATTTTGATAAAACGCATATCATGTCATTCAAACAAAGGGAAAAACAACCAAAACTTAATATTAACTATAAAACTAAAATCATAAACGAAAAAGAACACACAATTTCTGGGACTTTGGCTGGACGAAAAAATGACATGGAGTAAACATATTGAACACATAATAAAAAAGATAAACCAATACCACTATGCACTACATAACCTTATAAAAATTAAAAATCGTGAAACAGTCATAACCGCCTACCATGCATACGTCTCTTCAACATTGAGATATGGTATAATATTTTGGGGAAACTCTCCAAAATGCGAATTAGTATTTAAAGCGCAAAAGAAATGTTTACGAGCTGTATGTCAGTTGCAGGTTACAGATAGTTGCAAACCGCATTTCATCGATCTTAACATTCCGAACCTACCATCTTTATATATATTCGAAGTAGCTATGTTTGTAAGGAAACATTTTAGCATATTTGAAAACGCTAATAATAAACGACATAGAAACAAACTACGTACAAAACCTCATAAAACAGCCCTGTATTCAAAAAGTTTCCTGGGTATGGCTCCTAAAATTTTTAATAAACTCCCAAAAAAACATCAAAGAAACCGATAACATAGAAAAATTTAAGAAATTGCTTTCGAGTCTTTTAATAAATAAAGCATAATACTCTATCAAGGATTATTTTGAAGATAAAATGAATGGTCTTTAGTACCTACAATAATTAATGTCCGATTTATTTATTTTTTTAACTTTATCTTTACTTTTGGTGTTAAGAATTATGTAATTTCTAAACATACGAATTATAATTGAAATAGTTATTTTATTAAAAATAAAATTTCATAGTGCGAGTGATAGCGTGAAACAATATTTGTATGCCTTTTTAGGCGAAACATAGTGTTATTTATACATACCTTTTCCACCAAGTTTGTAACTTTTTACCTATGTTTTACAAATAAATTATTTGATTTGATTTGAAAAAAAAGTTTTCGCCTAGGACGTCCCTTTCCGACTCTGCCATTCATATCCGCTCCATTCTTTCCACATGACCAAACCACCGAAGCATTCCTTTCTTAATCCTGGTTACAACATCATCTTGCAAACCATACTTCTCTTATCACACAATTTCTCACCCTGTCATTCAGATTCAGCCCTAACTACACCTTAACCACCGCATTTCTACTGCGTTTATTCTACTCTCGTGCTTCTTCTGCCACGCCCTACTTTCACTACCATACATTAAAGTAAGGGCCAACACAGCATTGTTAATTGCCATACGTGCTTTTTTTTACACATTCTGACTCCTCACAATAGAGTGTAGAGCCCTATTTACTCTATTTCCTGCGTTCACTCGTCATTCTATATCCTTATCATATCTCCCATCCCTGCTAAATACGTATCAAACTCATCTACTTGCTCGATCAACTCCCCTGCTATTCTTACTTCACATATTGTTTTACTTTCTTCCCTTTCAAAAAACTATAACTTTCGTCTTACTTGCGTTCACTTTCATACCCCTTTCTTTTAATGATCTGTTCATTAATGTAACAATCATTTGCTTGGTACGCTTCTCAATGTTTTTTTGTGCTTGCCATTTCTCCAACTTAATTGATTACTGTCGGCACTAAAAAAATTGTGAATTACAAATTTTGTTTATTTACCTAATGCTCAACAATAAATAAAGAAAAGAAGAAGTGTGGCCAAATAAACTGGACTGACAACAGACTGGACCAATAACTCCATAACCTACTCAGAAATGAGTAAAGGCTTGTGTTCAGGGCTGGGTTGTATACAGGATGCAACTTAACTTTAATAGCAACCACAGTAGACGGTATGATGAGTACTTTAGAACTAGCTAATATTAAAAATAAAAGTAACTTAACAGTACCTTCTCAATCCTAGCTTTTTCTCGAGTAATTCATTCTTACTCTTAATTTGTTGTGTTTTTCTTCAACTGAAGCCATTTCTTTTATTCAATTTCTCTGTAAAATGTACAAAATTAAATATATTTTCTAAATAATACAGTTCTTACATCATTTTACGTGGTAGTCATACTGCAGCTATATTATTGTTGTAGCACAAATGGATCACTCGAACAGCGTAGGACCACACTCTCACAGAATACCAGAATAAAACAGTAGCTTAACAATGCTGCTGTTTTCCACATGGTGAGTGTAAAGAACCGGAGATGGAATGACAAATTTGAGATGGATGGAAATGAGGCATTCGATCTTTAACAGCATTTTTGCAATGCTGACACTGTTATCCAATTCAGGTTAGTTCAGTTTAACAATCATTTCAAATTTGCTTCTAAAAGGCTTAGCGAGCATTGGAGAATTGGACAGTATTTAATGCCGCCACACTGGTTGCAACTTTACAGGTGCACATTTAATTTTACATGGAATACTCTTTTCACCTACGCGCTGAGCCCCGTACTTCCAACTCTTTTTAAAATATCCCCATAACTTGTACGATATGGAGTGGATATTTCCAACACAGAACATAATGTTAAATGATGGAGCCAGTTAGTACAAATTTAATTCAAAATATTTAATGCTAAGGTTGAAAAATAATATGATTACCTCTCGCAATCACTCTGTCAAATCATTCAAGGCTCCAAGCAACAACTCATCAAAATGTTGCAAGTCTTCAGCTGAAGTCAATGTTGTATTTTTACTTTCATTAAAACTAGCACTGTCCCTTACACAACTGGCTCTGCGCCACTTATTATTACTCACTTCAGCCTTTTCACCTATAAAGTCATCTTTTTGATCATTTAAATTATCTGTGATGTGTGATTATCGCTATCAGACTCCACTTCTATATTCTCTTTATTTTCCTCATCATATGACTCAAATTTAGACGCCTCCAATAACTTGATATCCGCAGATAGATGAAAAATACCAAAGTACTGCAAGTGGTGGTAGGAACGGACTTTCCACGTTTTTTGCAAACACTTCTTACAGCCTTGCTTGCATCTCTTCCGGTCTGGGAGTGTTGAAATTCAGTGAAACTGGTGTTTGAAATTTCACCCTCTTCCTTTCACTTTTCACCGCAGAGACAACTTTTTCACATTGGACACACTCATCTTCATCAATTTCATTTATATCTACTTTATCTAACTTTTCACCAATTGACCCCCATTTGTGAATACAATTACAAGGTCACTTTTACTAGGTCTTCCAACATGATATGGTGTGTTTTGTAAAGGTTTTGTGTGTGCTACAGTATTTTTTTCATAATAAAATGTGAATCTTTAATAATTTTTCTTAAATAGCTAGGATCTCTATGCAGTTTCTGCACTTCATTTACTGTTACTTTGTTGACTATTTTGGGTTTATATAACCTTTCAAACACTGAAATTCTTTGAGGATTTTGAACTATTGCGGCACTCTATGTCGCTTTTGGTGTTTCAATACTTTTGCTAATTTCTTTCAGTTTAGTGAGAATACTAAATTTTTTGAAGTTAAGCGAGACTTGGAAGTGGCTGGTGCAAAGCTTTTAAGAATTTTTTTAGCTTCATCATTGTTAGTTTTACCTGTTCTTGAATTTATGTTTACATTTTGATACAAATCAATTTCCTGTTCCTCTTTTTTTTAGTTCTTAGTACTGTTTTATCAAACTTGTGGACTTGTTTTCCTTCAGTGCTGTTATAAAAAGCTTTGCTGTTTGATTCATTTTTAAAACTATTAGGCTTTGAATTTAATGTTTCTTCTGGTTTAATGGAAGTACTTGTAACTTTGTTTGTTGCAGATTTGTTTATAGGGGCAGAATAAGTTTTTCTTCTGATTGTGCCATTAACATAATATAACATAAATTGTTTTTAACAGAATTAGCTATGCTGTTTTTTGCAGATGAATTGGAATAATAGGCCATTTGGCAACAGAAGCATTTGATGCACTATGGTTTATAGAATATGCTTCATTCTTGTTATACTTCTTTAAATTTAACTCTCTTAACTGTAAATAAATTAGCAACACATTAGTTATTTCTAACAGAGAAACACAGCTAGCGCAGATACTTATAGAAAGGTAGTTGAAAGATGATGACCATGAGTTGCATCTTTGTTACAACGGAAACACAACATTATTTGAATGTTTTTTATTTCCAAGAAAGTTCGCTTCTACTTCAACTGATGGCGCATAAACTATAATGATTTATCATACTTATACTGTATAGTAAAGGCATGCTTTTAGGCTTCACTTACAATTAGACGAGATGTATAAATTTTACTATTTATAATTTATAATCTTTTCCGTTTAATACCCCTCTCAAATACGAAAAATACAATGGGACTTTTTATAATATTACTAATATTGTAGATGCCTAAGATATAATAGTATATACATAAAAATACATAAACATTCACGCCTGCCACCCAGAGGGGTAGGCAGAGACTATAGACTCTCTCGCTTCCTTCACATCCATATACCTACTCATACATGCTCGTCGGTTAACTAATCGGTCGGTTAACTAAATCGTCGGTACTCCTAATTTGGCCCGTTTTCAATAAATCGCTAATTTGGTCGATAAATTTTCGCCTAGGACGTTCCTTTCCGACTGCCATTCACTTCCGCAACATAAATTTTATAAACCACCGAAGCATTCCTTTCTTAATCCTGGTTACAACATCATCTTACAAACCACACTCTTCTCTTATCACACAATTTCTCACCCTGTCATTCAGATTCAGCCCTAACATACACCCTAAACACCGCATTTCTACTGCGTTTATTCTACTCTCGTGTGTTCGCTTTTCTCCAATAAAACCACGACAACTCACTTAGTTAACTGTTTAACCACTATGTTCGTTGTTTAATTTCACTCTTAAATTGTATATAATACACACTATACTTTACTTTCACAAAGAAGACTATATTTTAATTTAACTTTAGTCACAACCTTTAGAATCACCTTATTTCACATTAGACTTGAATATTATAACCTTTTCAGCACCACTGTTCGTAATCAACTGCCGCGAGCGTCAAGTGAACGCGCTTTTATATTGTGACTTAATTCTAGAATTAACGTAGGTAGTTTGAAACAGATTCATATTAATATTAATTGTGAAGATTGCTAAGTAATATTGCATAATTATCATTTATCTAACAATCGACCAATGCGGACACTAGTGTCAGCATTGGTCGAGTGTTAGATAAACGCGTCTAGACGCGTCTCCGCGTAAAAACAGTACCAAAGATATTAGGTTTTAAATTAACAATAACTCTTTAACTCTAACTCTAATAACTAATTTTTTTTACACTTAATACTGACTAAATAGTACCATTCGACATCTGTTTTCTCTTTAACTCTAATGAATGCCGTTGCATAGAACGGTCCACACTGATACCATTCAGTACCAGCTCACTCATTAACTTCAAGAACTGCCGTTGTGCAGAACGGTCAACACAGATACAATTCAGTAACAGCTCACTTTCTTATATCTAATGAATGCCGTTGCACAGAACGGTCCACACTGATACCATTCGGTACCAGCTCACTCTTTAACTCTAAGAAGTGCCGTTGTGCGGAACGGTCCACATTGATACAATTCAGTAACGGCTCACTATCTTATATCTAATGAATGCCGTTGCACAGAATGGTCCACACCAATACTGTTCGGTACCAGCTCACTCTTTAACTCTAAGAAGTTCCGTTGCGCAGAACGGTCCACTCCGATACAATTTAGTAACTGCTCACTATCTTATATCTAATGAATGCCGTTGCACAGAACGGTCCACACTGATACCATTCGGTACCAGCTCACTCTTTAAATCTAAGAAGTTCCGTTGTGCAGAACAGTCCACACCGGCACAATTCAGTAACGGCTCACTATCTTATATCTAATGAATGCAGTTGCACAGAATGGTCCACACCAATACCATTCAGTACCATCTCACTCTTTAACTCGAAGAAGTGCCGTGCGGTCCACACCGATACAATTCAGTAACGGCTCATTTTCTTATATCTAATGAATGCCGTTGCACATACCGGCCTTCATCATCATCATCACAGCCCTTCATAAGTCCACTGCTGAACATAGGCCTCCCCCAAGTAATGCCACAAAGCACGGTCCTGAGCCACCTGCATCCATAGACTTCCTGCATATCTTACCAGGTCGTCACTCCATCTAGTGGGGGGTCGCCCTACACTACGCCTACCGGTACGAGGCTGCCACTCGAGAACCTTTCTTCCCCATACCGGCCTTAAAGTGTAATAATTATTCATATCTTCATGCATTTTCTATCATGTTTTATCCATAAAGATTATATACAACAGAAGGGAGTTATCATATAATAATAATATAAATTACTATTGTATTTTTCACTCGTATGTTTGTATTGTATTACTATTTTAATATGTCTCTTCCTTTATAATATATCACAATTATGATGCAACTACAACTACATATCTTAAAGGGACAATAATTTAGAACACGGATGCATTAATCGGAATTCTACTTTGAGTCACTGGAGATTGGATCATTTTGGAATACTAACCAAGGGTGTATTTTATCTACCGGGTAAACTCCGATGTATGCCGCTTTACCTTCCTTTTTAGTAATCGGTGTGTCTTGAACCTCATATCGATCATGACTCAGAATTTTTGTTACTCTGTACGGCCCGGGACATTTCGGAACCAACTTTCTGGTATGTTCCGGCGCCGTATATACGCCTTTCTCTATACAAACAAGATCTATTTTATATTGCTTAGCTTCTTTTCTCGTTTTATCAAACCTGGTCTTTTGCTTCAGTTGTTTAGAAGAAGTTGTTGTTGTTCAACGTCATTGCGAATTTCATCTCTGTTGCTGAGTTGTTGAGAGTTGCTGAGATTCAGCCACTACACTGTTCATAACGCTATCGCAATTTCCCGTAGGAACCACTCCAAATAACGTCTTAGCAGGAGTTTTCCCAGT
Source organism: Parnassius apollo (assembly GCA_907164705.1). Classification (NCBI taxonomy): domain Eukaryota; kingdom Metazoa; phylum Arthropoda; class Insecta; order Lepidoptera; family Papilionidae; genus Parnassius; species Parnassius apollo. Next base: position 4,859,911 of record CAJQZP010000220.1, on the reverse strand, counting down.
GCCTTTGTTAATTGCGTTGTTCAACGACCATTACATTTTAAACAATACGGTATCCCATTCATTTACAGGATGTATGACTTTTATTCTTCTTTAATAATTCGTAATAAATTTTTATGTGAATACATCCTGTGTCTGTGTTAATCTCATAAGTGGCAATCTGTTTTAATCTTCGAGCTGCCACATATAGTGTATACAGTTTGACATAAGACAGTACAGTGAATACGATTTGACCAAGTGAAAAAAAAACTATTAGGCGTGATTGAAACAATTCGATTAGAATAAGATAAATTTAATCCTTTTTACAAAGACTGCTTAAATGTAGTTTCACAGCTTGTTACCGTAAAACCTATAAAGTGAAATTGCAATATCTTTGCTATCATAATAACTAAGGTATCATAAGATTATAATTATAATATTTGTAACTATAAATATTTCTCTTCCTTTAATTTGTTACCGTTACTTTAGTTGGGTTTGTCGGTTGGTTATAAATTTATATTGTGGGGTCGCCACGTAAGCGACGTAATCATGCTCGTAAACGTTATGGAAGCTCGTCAACATCAATTAATTCTTATAGCTCTAGTACTCCATGATCTCTACTGATCGTAGTAGTAAGCAAAGACGCCATGGTAGGCAAAAACATAAACGGTCTTCATCAACCTGTTATCGACACCACAATCATCATATATCTCGACATGATAATGACCATAGATATCGAGGTGGAAATTGTAAAAGAAGCGATTCAATAGAAATTTTAATGTAATACGAGAATTTGGTCCTTCTGTTGATGATTGATGAACAAAGCATTGAATGGTGGATTCAAAAAGTGAGAGCGAAAAGTTCATATAAATATTCCTGAGGGATTTAATTTTTAAATTTAGAAAATTAAAAGTATAAGTTTGTATATTTAACCAACCAGTGTTAGACTTTATAGTATAACTGTTCCTTAATAATAAACTTTTTCGGTCAATTTATCAATTTACCATTATACACTCATTATATTCAATTATTAGGAAGTACTTAATATGCATTATATTTAATTTTTATTGAAATTCATCTATTTATGTACCTACCTAATATGTTAATTTTACATAGATATTTTTTATTTCTCTTTTCAAAAATTATATATTAAGTGTCGTTGTACCTCTGTTTTGTTTTGTTCAGAAACTCTTGTATCTCATGACTATGATGAGGAAACATGTATTTTTAAATTATGTTAATAATATTTGACTTCTTCATGTTATACTGGACTCTAGTACTTAAAGTATATGTTTTCTATTATTAAAAAAATCACGAGTTCGATTATTTGATAATCGGTTAGGCCTTTTCGAAATGTTATATACATTATGTATATGTTATATATATGCTTTGTCATACTGCAATTCACTGGAAAATACCTATTTATATAAAAAGTAATTTTGAAGGAAGACCTAATTAAAATACAATAATACAACAAAAAATACAACAAAGTCTTTCTTCTGGTTGTGCCATTAACATGAAAATTGTTTTTAACAGAATTAACTATGCTGTTTTTTGTAGATGAATTAGTGGGTTTTGAAATAATAGTCCTTTTGGCAACAGAAGCATTTGATGCACTAAGGTTTATAGAATTTATTCATTCTTGTTATACTTCTTTAAATTTAACCTCTTAACTGTAAATAAATTAGCAACACATTAGTTATTTCCAACAGAGAAACACAGCTAGCGCAGATACTTATAGAAAGGTAGTTGAAAGTGAGAATGAGTTGCATCTTTGTTACAACGGAAACACAACATTATTTGAATGTTTTGTGTTTCCAAGGAAGTCGGCTTCTACTTCAACTGATGGCGCATAAACTATAATGATTTATCATACATATACTGTATAGGAAAGGCAGACTTTTAGGCTTCACTTACAATTAGACGAGATGTATAAATTTTGCTATTTATAATTAATAATCTTTTCTGTTTAATACCCCTCTCAAATACGAAAAATACAATGGGACTTTTTATAAAATTACTAATATTGTAGATGCCTGAGATATAATAGTATATCTCTATAGAGTATAGTCCCAGTTTAATAAAAAAATTCCAACATTTTACTAACCGAGCGCTTGCCATAAATTTCCAAGTACAAAAGCAACTTAATTGATTACTGTCGGCACTAACAAAATTGTGAAGTACACATTTTGTTTACTTACCTAATGCTGACCAATTTATAAAGAAATGAAGAAGTGTAGCCAAATAAACTGGACTGACAACAGACTGGACCAATAACCTCATCAACAACTCAGAAATGAGAAAAGGCTTGTGTTCAGTGGTGGGTTGTATACACGCTGCAACGTAACTTTAATAGCAACCACAGTAGACAGTATGATGGATGCTTTAGAACTGCTGATATTAAAAATAAAAGTTACTTAACAGCACTTTTTTAATCCTAGATTTTTCTCGAGCAATTCTTCTTTTAATATATTGAGTTTTTTTTTTCAACTGAAGCCATTGGTTTAATTCAATTTCTCTGTAAAATGTAAAAAATAGTGTTATATGATTTTTTTAAATATATTATCTAAATTATACAGTGCTTACACCATTTTACATGGCCTCTTACCCATGGGACGATATAATGTAGTGGATATTTTTACACCACCACTACACAGTAAAACTCTTTCCATATAATTCCATAATGAAAAACTGAACTGCCAGCCCAGCATCATGAGTTTGAGCTAGGGAATGCAATCTCGTTCTCGTCCATATTTTGCGAGACTGAGTCTCGTTCAATTTTTGTACGAGATCTCGCGAGATTGCGAGTTTGGGCGGCGCAGCAAAATCGGTGTATATATCGTAATCGCATCATAATACTGCAGAAGTCTGATTTAGTGTTATATTTTTAAGTTTCTTTTTATTTTAAGCTTTTTGTTCATAATACTGCAGAAGGCTGATTTAGTGTTATATTTCGAAGTTTTTTTTATTTTTATTAAGTTTTTTGTTCGTAATACTGCAGAAGGCTGATTTAGTGTTATATTTTGAAGCTTTTTTTTTGTTTTATTTTAAGTTTTTTGTTGTTTATACTGCACAAGACTGATCTTTGTTATATTTCGAAGTGTTCTTTTTGTTTTATTTTAAGTTTTTTGTTCTTAATACTGCAGATGCAGAAGGTTGATTTTCAGTTTATATAATAAGAATAACACTGACGAATATTATATTATAACGTAATATTGTGTTTTTTAAAATAAATTATTATAATATGCCAATTACATGTGTTTTATTTTTTATCTTATATATTGAAAATCAATAAACGGAATTAATAGTATTAGCGAATGCTTTTAGTAAAAATACCCAATTGGGCGAGATCTCGGAAATTTCGAAATCTCGGCTAGGTCTAAAATCTCGCGAGATTGCATTCCCTAGTTGGAGCCAATCCTAAAAATTATATTCTCTTACATGATATTTGTGCATTTGTAAAAAAGACAGTAAGGACTATACCCAGCAGTAGAATTAAAAAAAAAGACTGCTAAGACATATTAAAATAGAAAATAAAATTAAAACGAACAGCTTACCTCAGCACCCATAGCAATGGCCTCTCCCAAACACAGCATGGAGGCAGGGAGATCACCACGACGCTCTTCAAGTGCAGCTCGCACTCCCAGTACACAGCACTCTCTGGCGCTGAAGGATAACAATCCCTGATCGCACGCAGCCATCGGGCACATTGTTCTCAGTCAAAGCCCTGGGAATTTAAAGTCTATTTGTCAATATATATTTTTAATCTGCTGATATTATATTGAATATTAGCTTTTAAACCACTATCAGAAAACCATGGCCTTTTTGCAATGCTGACACTGTTATCCATTCAGGTTAGTTCAGTCTAACAATCATTTCAAATTTGCTTCTAAAAAGCTTAGCGAGCATTGGATAATTGGACAGTATTTCATGCCACCACACTGCTTGCAGCAACCTTATAGGTGCACATTTAATTTCACATGGTATACTGTTTTCACCTATGTGTTGAGCCCCGTACTTCCAACTCTTTCCACTTGGGCACATCATGGAGGGGAGGAGTGTCTTAGCTACTCTGCTGCATAGACTGGTGAAGAGATGTTAAATCCCTTTCCATTTTTATTGCATTTACCATGGGGGAAGTGTTCAGAGGAATTGTTCAGATTAAATTCCAGTTACAAAGTTGTACTACCACAGATAATGAAATTTTTTTCAATACTATCCACACAATCTACATACTTAGCCATCTAACACTGCAATTATCCAGAAGATTTTTTTCCTTGCTCGACTACTTTGTGGAACAACTTAGATATCTTCAAGAAAAGAGTAATGCACTTGCATTTCCGGCTGATGGTGAACACATACCATCAGGTGAGCTGCATGCTTTTAATCCCTTTCTTTAAAAAAATCTAGCTTCTTAGTAGCGTGACATTGTGTTCTTAGTAGTGGGATCTACTCTGTTATTAAAATATCCCCATAACTTGTACGATATGGAGCGGATATTTCCAACACAGAACAGAATGTTAAATGATGGAGCCAGTTAGTACAAATTTAATTCAAAATATTTAATGCTAAGGTTGAAAAATAATATGATTACCTCTCGCAATAACTCTGTCAAATCATTCAACGCTCCAAGCAACAACTCATCAAAATGTTGCAAGTCTTCAGCTGAAGTCAATGTTGTATTTTTGTTTTCACTAAAATTAGCACTGTCCCTTATATACAACAGGCTCTGTGCCACTTATTATTACTCACTTCAGCCTTTTCACCTATAAAGTCATCTTATTGATCATTTCATATGACTCAAATTTAGACGCCTCCAATAACTTGATATCCCCAGATAGATGAAAAATACCAAAGTACTGCAAGTGGTGGTAGGAACTTTCCACGTTTTTTGCAACCACTTCTGCAGCCTTGCTTGCATCTCTTCCTGTCTGGGAGTGTTAAAATTCAGTGAAACTGGTGTTTGAAATTTCACCCTCTTCCTTTCACTTTTCACCGCAGAGACAACTTTTTCACATTGGACACGCTCATCTTCATCAATTTCATTAATATCTACTTTATTTAACTTTTCACCAATAGGGTATTTTACATCATGTAAAATAAAATCAAAAAATATATATTTGTGATAGATTTTGTAAAAAGTAAACGAGAATTATTGATTTCTGTTTATAAAATTGCATTATAAATTTTATATTTCAATTTTATTTATTCGGGTATCTTCTTGCCAGTTTTAGTCAAGTATTTCTTATATTTAAATCAGTTAGCACTTGAATCCATAACTTTCCCGGCGTTCTTATGCTCATATTTTTGTATTCCGGCACAACACAACAACGATTTAGATAATTCATTATTAAACATTAAAAAGTATCCTATACCTTTGCAAAATCGGCAGAATCGACGACTGTGACGTCACGAGTTGAACGTCATGGCGGCTAGCGTTTTCACGCGAAAATTTAAAACAATAGATTAAAAGTGTATTTTTTGGCACTATTCTGTTTGAATAAAACTAAATTTTACGAATTTTATCGCGTTTATTTAACTGATTTTACTTATTTTTAATTCACGACGTTTCTAGTGCTTTACAGCACCCATGGTCACGGGGGGGCCTGAGGACTGAGATGTTTGACATCCCAATGTCATAGTTAGCCCGGCTACCTTCAGTTTTTTAATATTAATTTTTCGGTCCGATTTACGCAAAACGAGCTTACAGTATCTTGAAGTCTTGCAGTGGTATGCTTGGATTTGGGTTTAATTTTGTTAATTATAGGATCCCAAGCAGATGGCAGCACCCATCCATCTTCTCTATTGAAACTAGGATGTTTTTTAATTTCAATAGCCTCGCGTATCATCCTTGGTTGGTGGTTAGCTTATAGTGGTTCATTATCACTCTAGGATTTGCTTAAAACAATTTTTAAAAATGGGTAAAATACACTATTTGTGAATACAATTACTAAGTTCACTTTTACTAGCTTTCTTAAAATTCACTGCTGATATAGATCTTCTAACATGACGTGATGTTTTTTGTAAAGGTTTTGTGTGTGCTACAGAGTCTTTGTTTCATAATAAAATGTGAATCTTTATTAATTTTTCTTAAATAGCTAGGATCTGTATGCAGTTTCGGCACTTCATTTACTGTTACTTTGTTGACTATTTTGGACTTATATAATCTTTCAAACACTGAAATTCTTTGAGGATTTAGAACTTTTGGGGCACTCTGTGTTGCTTTTGGAAGTTGCATACTTTTTCTATTATCATTCGGTTTAGTGAGAGTACTGAATGATTTTGAAGTTAAGCTAGACTTGGAAGTGGCTGGTGCAAAGCTTTTACGAATTGCTTTAGCTTCATTGTTGTTTTACAAGTTCTTAAATTAATGTTTAAATGTTAAATTATATATATTGTTGAATTAGTGTTACATTTGGTACAAATCAATTTTCTGTTCCTCTTTTTTTGTAGCCTTTTCGAACTGTTTTATCAAACGTGTGGACTTGTTTTCCTTCAGTGCTTTTATCAATAGCTTTGCTGTTTGATCCATTTTTTAAGCTATTAGGCTTTGAATTAGATGTTTCCCCTGTTTTAATGGAAGTACTCACAACTTTGTTTGTTACAGATTTGTTTAAAGGGGAAGAAATAGGTCTTTTAGTTGTGCCATTAACATGAAAATTGTTTTTAACACAATTAGCTATGCTGTTTTTTGTAAGTGAATTAGTGGGTTTTGAAATAATAGTCCTTTTGGCAACAGAAGCATTTGATGCACTATAATTTATAGAATATGCTTCATTCTTGTTATACTTCTTTAAATTTAACTCAACAGTAAATAAATTAGCAACTCATTAGTTATTTCTAACAGAGAAACACAGCTAGCGCAGATACTTATAGAAAGGTAGTTGAAAGATGATAACCATGAGATGCATCTTTGTTACAACGGAAACACAACACTATTTGAATTTTCTGTATGCAAGAAAGTCAACTTCTACTTCAAATGCTGGCACATAAACTATGTTTTATCATACAATTGCACGACATGTATAAGTTTAATTATAATTAATAATCTTTTTTGTTTAATACCCCTCTCAAATATGACATTTTACATAGTTACCAATACTGTAGACGCCAATATGATAAGATATAATAGTATATCTCTGTAGTTTATAATCCCAGGTTAATAAAAAATTTCCAACATTTTACTAAATGAGTGCTTGCCATAAATTTCCAAGCAACAAAAGCACCACATCGGTGGGTTGTATACAGGCTGCAACTTATCTTTAATAGGTACCACAGTAGATGGTATGATGGGTGCTTTAGAACTTAATATTAAAAATAAAAGTAACTTAACAGCACCTTTTCAATCCTAGCTGCTTCACGAGCAATTCTTTCTTCTCTTAATTTGTTGAGTTTTTCTTCAACTGAAGCCATTTCTTTTATTCAATTTCTCTGTAAAATATACAAAATGGTGTTATTTTAAAAATGTTTAAATATATTGCCTAAATAATACATTGCTTACATCATTTCTACATGATAGTCATACTGCAGCTATATTATTGGTTTTAGCACAAATGGGTCACTCAAACAGCGTAGGAACACACTCTCACAGAATACCAGCATAAAACAGTAGCTTAATGCTCCTGTTTTCCACCTTGTGAGTGTAAAGAACCGGAGATGGAATGAGGAAATTGAGATGGATGGAAGTAAGGCATTCCATCTTAGTCCGAAGGGGTGGCAATGCATCTGCATTTAGATTCTTAATCAAGGACAGATTTAAATCTCTACGGGCCTCAGAAATCCACTTACAGGTGGACTGTGAGCTTGTTTGTCACCCTTATTCTATAAAGGAAAAACGTAAGTCCTTAATAGTTAAGTTGGTTTTTATTTTAATTATGTAACAAAACAAACATATACATTAATTGCAATAAGAAACTATGTAGAAATTATGTTTTACACAAGATTTTAACATTATATATATTGCGGTTTATGGTATTTCTTTAGTAATCTGCCGCACGAATAAGGTCGCCGAGTGGGAGGGGGGGGGGCTGGGGTAGGAACTTCCTCATAAAAGGAAACCCCCCTTTTTTATGAATTTAATTGTTACATATTAGGGCAAAATCGCTTTCGCTTATTATCCGGTGAGTCACATTCGAGTCCCGTGGGAATGTGGGAGTTTTCAGGGTGAGAAAATCCTCTGCTGTCGGTCACAAAAGGTCAAGGTCAGCAAAGGTCAAATTCACCAAATTGAGGTTATTTCCGCTGTGTCCTATGTTAACCTCAATTTATAGCGTCGGTTCTGGCACTTCGCCGGCCGCTGCCGCGGCACGCTCGCTCGGCTCGTGCGTTGCGGACACAGTCCTAACCTAACCTAACCTGGCGGCAAGCGTCAGGTTTGGTTAGGTTGCGCCTTACGGACCTATGCTGTGTTCTAATCATTATGATTTTTAAATTAATGGATATAACCTCAAAACTTTAACTATCGTTATCTCGAAAACTAAAGATTTCCGGCATAAAACTACTGATGGATGAAAATAAAAAAAACTTACGTCAAAAAACTTCACAAGGAGTAATAATGTTTAATTTAATAACACACAATCTATTTACCACTATTTACTTTACTGGATAACGCAAAACAAACTTCAAATAACAGATGACGGTTGGAACTTGAAATTGGTTCCCATAGATAAATAAATATGTAGCAAGCTATTGGTTCCGTTGAAATTGAAACCGCCACATTTTAAAAACAAAAACCAAGGAGCAAAGAGTATAGTAAATATATAAGGAAACCAAGGAGTATATATATTAGGGCGACCAAATACCGCACCTTTTGTGGAGGAAACGAGAATCCGTTTCGTAGTTTGTATGTTATTGGTACATAACATACTATTGTGATAAACTGTATGATGCTACTTTCAAAATCTACCTGAAAATACACTTTAATTAAATTCAACATGATGCACGAATATAATGTTATGAAGAAATTTATTAAGATATATAAAAAAAAATATAAGAGTGACAAACGAGCACATCTACTAAGAATCAAAATGTGTGTTATTAACCAGTACCCGGATGACCGAGCTTTGCCCGGTTTTTTTTTTTTTTGAATAAATTTAGATACAAATTAGATACTGATATAATATTTTTTGATCTTATTGACATAATAGAAAAAACTGAACTGGTCATTTGAATAAAAAATCATGAGTGCAATTAGCTTAATTAAAAACATTTCGTATTTTAAAAAAAGGACTCGAAATAATAGATTTTCTCACAAAAGAAGGGAACTTGAAAAAAAAAAGGAAAAAATTTGAATCGAAGACAGGACGCGAACCAAGGTATTACGATTTCACGACTGCTTGATATCCACTTGAGCTATTACGATCATTAACACAGTGTCAAAATTTACCTTCCTATACTGTAGCGGTTTTTCATTGCATGAAAACACGGACAAAAAGACATTTGATAAAAATAAATCCTAGCTAGATCGATTTATTGCCCTCGAAACTCAAATTTTTTTTTACTTTTATTGACTAAATGAGAAGTTAATATTGTTTAAAATATTTTTATTATCTTACAATACATGTAGGTTATTCAGGATTTTTTATCATTGAAACTATAGCTACACGCATACGTTTAGTTAACACCGTGTCGAAGTCTGCCAAACCGAAACGACGTTAGACGATGCACGGCTTTCAAAGCCGCACCGCTGTGCCGGTCGGAGTGGGGGGTGTTAGGTTTATTTTCGTTACGGAATTTCTCGATTCGGTCGCCGCGCTCAAAGCCCGCGATAATAGCTATGCAATAACTTAACAAATCCCGCTTGTAATTGCAAAATCGCAGGTTTTAAAGTGAAAAATGGTTGTCTGTAAAGTCGATTTACGGACGATAGTTTAACGTGACAACGTCATAATAAAACATTGATGAAATGATTGCATACTTTTATGATTAAAATTGAATTATTTTTATTGAATTATCACTATTTTGTATGGATACAAAGAAAGAGTGAAATGAAATCTACATTGGCTTGAGCGTACGACCACGCCGATCGTGTCTTTCGATCGTTCTTGCCGCGCTCTCGCTCCGATCGTGCTCGGTTTGGCTTGATCGTAACGGGACTATGAGTCATCTTTTTCGTAAATGCAGTCGGCATTCATCGATTTATTTGACGTTGTCACGCCTAAATTAGTGTTTATTAGACGTAATTAATTATGAATAGGTGCTTAGTATTTAAATGTAACTCCCCTCAGAAAGCAATCCCTAATTTTTATACATTTAATCCATTGGTACGATTGAAAACGTAGCCGTGTAAATGCTGCGTTTTAGAGCATATACAAATAATTTGTACTTAAATAAGGGTGGCGCCACTGTAACTACAGTCCAAATTTTAAAGAATTTTTTATAATATTTTTATTGCATAGACTTTCACCATAATTTTTTTACAATAAATATATTATTGCTTTCAAAGTTTTTATTTTCAAAATCACTCGTACAGAACGTATTTTACGCCGATTTATCATACCCTTTAGCGTGAGTTTTTGAACTGTTATTTAATGCTTACGGACCTTTGAGTATTCAACCAACTGGAGAGGCCATGCACGTTAATTCCTGAACAAAAATTCTGTCAACATCAGGGGGGCGCAAGAAAACCACACAACTGTATACTTAACTACAAATGCAAAATCGCGTCACTGTAAACGCACACTACAGCATTTGTGTTCGTGTTCATCGCGTTTACGCATACCATCAAATTGTACACGTGTCGATACACTGATGGCGCTGTCTAAATGCGTAAGCAACGTAAGGCGTGGACTATGTCGATGTTTTTTATCGATAAACAAATCACCATAGTCCGCATAGGTTTTTATTTGATTATAAGTAATACATAGATAAATAATACCAAGGTGTTATTTGAAATTATTTTTTTTAAAGTATTTAGAAATGTTCTTCGGAAAATAACTTAGAAATGATTGAAAATAAGTTTATTATTTTGCTACAGGTTTATTTTACATTATACAGGATAACATTTAAAACATTTAACAAATCGAAATTGGTTTAGTGAACTTATTTTAAAAATCAGATTTATGAAACGAAAAGTCCTATCAGTTTATCGTCTTAGATGGTGTTAACCAAGTTTCTTTTTTATTATAAAGCTTCAATCACAAAACCGCTAATTAAAAACAGTTGTTGATTTTCAAGAGTTATTAAATGAACTGTCTGGAAGATATTTAATAAATTAGGAAAACAAAAAAGTTTTACAATATATAATAGTTTAACAAAATGAACTTTAAGCAGACAGCTGCTTAAAAATAAAACGTGACATCTACCTAGGGCTAAGTATTCCCCAGAAAGATGTTTTGCTTTAACTTTACATTACTATTCACCGAAAGCTTAACAATATGTGCGAAATATCAAAAGTTTTGAAATTGGTCTGCCTTCATCATATACTATAACAAAGTGGTACAGTACAATTTATGGCCGACTTGGCTACATAAAAAAAGTGTTAACTGTTTTAAAACCTAGACTAGAGAGTAACCCTGACAAGAAATTATATTATATATTAGATATAGATGAAAGGAAAATAAAACAATTGACGGTACCATGCAAGTTCTAAAAGACATTTTGGTTATATACATAATGCCTTTGGCTACTAGCATGGTATTCTGTCAATTGCTTAATTTTCATTTCATCTATTACCAAGGTACAATAAAATATTTATCAGGGTTACTCTCCGCTCTCAATTTTAATGCCGTCAGCGCTTCTTGAGTAAACCCTGGTCAGCGATCGATGGTAGTGTACCACTTAGTCGATGTACGGGTGCAGGCAAATATGTTCCAAAAGTTTTACGTACATAGCGATAGGCTTTTGGTAATAGTTAAATGTTAGGGCATGGTATTTCTTGCAAACTTATGAAGCCTGTTTATGCTATTGTTTTTTATGTCAAGGCATTTTTTCATTTTAATTTTCCTTGGCCTAAGTGTTGGCTCATACTCGCAGTGGGAGTAGGACTAGTTCGGGCTATATAAGGATTTTTTTTTCGAATTGTGACTTTCGAGATAACTTATGGAATTTTGCCGGAACATCCAGCTTTCTTTGTTCGATGTAGACGATATTGTGCAATCACCACGATCACGCTAAAATATTTTTTTAGTCAGAACATTCAAGCTATATATATTGGTGGAGCCACGTGTTTAAGGCTGCCGAAATCTAGTTCCCCGGTCAAACCTCAAACCTATTACGCGAGATATTAACTAAAGTGGACTGTATTTGCGATTGCTTCTACGCTTACGTAAAAGCGACTACTATAGCATGCGGTACAATGCACTCGCTCTTCCCTAAACTAAACTATTACTTGCCAAATCGATGAAAGGAATCCTGCCGGGGGTCTTCTATCCTTTAGAGCACTATAGCGGCGATTTCCGGAACCTCCTCTGGACAGACACTCTGGGGCCCCAGGGGTGCGTCAGGAGAGAAGCGTTGTAGTTCAACGACGGCTGCGGCGGGAAGAAGAGAGCGCGCGTCGGTCGCGCGTGTCTTATATATCCTCGGCTCCGGTGATTGCGCGATGTTCTAGAATCGTCGACCTACCGTCATAAATAAAAAACGCGAATGGTTTTCCGCGCAACCATCTCCCCCCGCCCTTGAAGGATTTCCTTCAAAAAAATAACTAAACAACTAGAGCTAAGATCAACTAACAAATAACTAACTAACGCTAAGATTACCTAAATTCAACTACAATTTTAATCTAGAAATCTAATTTGAACTAAGGAAGAGGCAAGGGGCACAAACGGACAACAGGACGTAGGTAAGACCCAACCGTGGTCTTAACGCGAGCTATCCTAATTACTCCGTCGGAACCGGGAAAGACCTCCTCGATGATTCCTAACGGCCAGTGGAGAGGCGGCGTATTCTCCTTAGTGAGCACAACTACAGTTCCTACAGCTAAAGGTTCTGTCGCTGTGTTCCATTTTTGCCGAGACTGCAAAGTATGCAAGTATTCCATCCTCCATCGTTTCCAAAACGATTGCACTAACCGATCTAATAATTTGTGGCGTGCGGAAATGCTAAGTCTGTTCTCATCCATATCCGCGGCGGGCAGATACCTTAGAGGCGTTAAATTCAAAAAATGTGCTGGAGTTAGAGCCAGCGGTTCCGAGGGGTCACTAGATAACGTCCGACAAAGTGGGCGGCTATTCATTACGCATTCAATTTGAGCGAGCACCGTACTTAGCTCTTCGAAGGACAAAATTTGATCTCCTATTACTCGGTATAAGTGGCTCTTTAGACTTTTAATATTAGTCTCCCAATTGCCCCCAAAATGACTCGCGGCTGGGACGTTCAGAGACCACTCAATGCGGTTCTCGGCTAGAATGTGAGCGAACTCCGAATTATAATACTTGCTAGCTAGGAGCTCATGTAGTTCCGATAGAATACGTTTTGCACCGACGTAGTTCGTACCGTTATCTGAATATAATTTACTTACAGGGCCTCTGCGCGATAGAAATCTTTTAAATGCACCCATAAAGCCTGCTGTGCTTAGATCACCCACGAGTTCTATATGCACTGCTCGAGTAGTTAGACATACGAAAATGCAGACGTAAGCCTTTGTGGATCTTATACCACGTCCGCGAGTGAGCGTCACCTTAAACGGACCAGCAAAATCAGACCCGGTGTGCGTGAAGGGCTTTACTGATTGTATCACTCTGCAAGATCTAAGTTCCGCCATTTCCGGAAATGACGGCTTGGGGCGTGCCCGAAAGCAAGCTAAGAATCTGTGCACCCGATTACGTATTAAACTACGTGCAGAAAGAATCCAATAATTCTGACGCAAGATCGACATCAATAAATCGGGGCCAGGGTGCGAGTTCAATTTATGATGATAATCGACTAATAATTTCATGATATGGTCTTTACGCGGTAAAACTATAGGGTGCCGTTGGGCGAAACTCAATTGCCAGTTGGACAAGCGTCCACCTACCCTTACAATCCCATCCTGTAAAAATGGCTTAAGGCGTTGAAAGGCGCGACTACAAGCTCTATTCGATTGTAATCTTGTAATTTCTTCGGAGAAGTGCGCACGTTGAAGTTCACGTAATACTAGCGACTCGGCATAGTTGTAATCGGATGCTAAGATATACGAACGTCGCGGTAAAAGCTTCGCGAATCGACAAACGTAAATTACGCTACGCAATAATTTCGACCAAGAGGACAAGCGGTTCGCCAGAGCAATGATTGGAGAAACCTCGCTCGAAACGTTCGCCACTAGAGCGTGTCTCTTCTCTTCCGGCGGTTGTGACACTGACGAAGGTTCGAAATCGGTTATTGGCCATTGTGAGGGATCCAAGTGAACCCAAGAAGGTCCATGGAACCAAAGCGGGTGGTCCATTATTTGCATCGGGGTGAGTCCCCGGGATAGACAATCGGCAGGGTTTTCCTTACCGGACACGTGATAAAAGTTCCGCGTTTCTAACTCGTCTTGGATCTTGGCCACTCGGTTCGCGACAAACGTATACCAACGGCGGGGTGAAGAATGAACCCAACATAAGGCGACGGTGGAGTCGGAAAAGGCAAATATCCTTTCTATGTGAGCTCTATCCCTACATGCGCCGATAACTGTGGTAATAAGCTTGGTGAGTACTAATATTGCGCAAAGCTCTAAGCGCGCCAGAGAGACAACCTTACGGGGGGAGACTCTCGACTTAGAACTAATGAGGCTAATCGAATTTCTACCATTATTCTGGACATGGAAATATACAACGCCCCCGTAAGCCTTCTCGCTGGCGTCTGCAAATCCAACGACCGTTATGCTGCTATTTCTATCGACATTTATATGACGCGGTATTTTAATTTCTCTCAGTAAAGGAAGTTCCTCTCTAAAGCGCTGCCACAATCGAACAATGCTGTCAGGCGGCGAGTCATCCCAATTGCATTCAAATAACCAAAGTTGTTTAATCAAAAGCTTAGCGTACAATACCACCGGAGCCACGAAACCCATGACGTCCCATAATCTAGCAACGCATGACAGTATTGTGCGCTTTGTGCATTTCTCTACGGGCGGATTCACCTTAAGGCTAAACACGTCGGACTCTGGTGACCAACAGAGACCGAGCACCTTGTGTGTATCGGAATCGTCGAATTCCTTTATCGCCGAAAGACGGTGTGATAGTGGGATTGTATCTAAAACCGTACGCGAATTACTAGTCCACTTCACAAGATCGAATTGACCCGATTTCATGAGCCTTATAACCTCGGCGGTGGTTAGGGTGGCCTCCTCCACGCTATCGACCGAATACACAAAATCATCCATATATAATCCGCTCTCAATTGCCCTCTTAGCTTTAGGATAAGAGGGACCTTCATCGTGAGCGAGCTGTCTCACCGTGCGTAACGCATGAAATGGACTCGACTTTAAACCAAAACAAACGCGGTTAAATTCAAACACCATTAGAGGTTCCTTTGGGTTGAAACGATATAAAATGCGTTGGAACCTACGGTCGCATTCACGGACCCCTATGCAAAGAAACATTTGGCGAATATCGGCGGATAGTGCTATACTAAACAAACGAAAATTGACTATTATATTAAATAAACTGCCCTGTAAATTTTGCCCACTATAGAGGATATCGTTAAGCGACAGGTGAGTGCTAGTTTTAGCACTAGCGTCGAGCACTACACGTAATTTAGATGTAAGTTTGTCCTCTCTAATGACTCCGTGGTGTGGTATAAAATACGACGGTGTGTCTTCGTAGTTATCTAATTTCGAAGCCACGAGCGATATGTAACCTTCTCTTATATATTCGTTAATGACGCCGTCGTAAGCTTCCTTTAACTGGGGCGAAGCGAGCATCCTACGCTCCAAGCTGTAGAAACGCTTTTCTGCCATTTGACGCGAATCGCCGAGAGATAAAACATCTCCTTTAAAGGGTAGCGCTACACTTTATCTACCGTCGCGATCACGAACGGTCGTGCGGACGTAAATTTCCTCGCATAACCTGTCACCTGAACTAGCTATGGGTGGGACGTTCACCTCCTCCATTTCCCAAAATTTGCGGACTAACGACTCCAGCGGTTCGACAGCCATACCACAATAAGAGGTTGCCAAAATACTATCTAGGATGGGGGCGGAGCCAAGGATCACATAGCCCAATACGGTTTCCAGTGCGTAAGGCGCGGTATGCGAGGAGTTGCCCCTGACCTTATTGTTTAACAAAAGCTAAGGGAAAAGCGATGCCCCAATGAGCATGTCTATGTTTCCAGGAACGGCGTAAGTGTCGTCTGCTAGAGTCAAATTTTTAAATTCAATCATTGCCGAGGTGTCAACCGAAACGGTTGGCAACCGTTCAGTGACCCTATCTACTACTAGTGCATTTATATCAAAGTTAACATTACGATCTATCCGAGAATAAAATTTTAAATTTATATATCCCTGTGTCGCTTTACTAGTACCTCCGATGCCTTTAACTACAGGACATGAAAGTGACCTATTTATTACTAAACCTAAGCGCTGACAACATTGTCGTGTTATAAAGCTATTTTGGGCTCCGCTGTCCAGCAGTGCACGGACGCTTTGTTCGTTTCCACGCGAATCCCTAACCAAAATACGCGCCGTACCCAGTAACACGGTTGAAGGAGGTTGTGCTCCCATATTTGCCAATGAGCACAGAGCGACATCACCAGGTCGACCGCTAGAATCGTTGACCTTAGTAGGGGTGAATTCCTTATCCGCCTTACTTGACGCCGCTATGTTGCCATTTTCAAAATGTAATAGCGTGTGATGTTTCCTGGCGCACTTGCTACATACGGAACTCGAATTGTCATTTCGCATCATTTTGCAACTAAATGCTTATCGCTTAAGCAGTTAAAACATAGGTTGTTTGTCTTTACTAACTTATAACGTTCGCTTGGTGAATATTTACGAAAAGTCGCACAATTATATAAATTACCGTGTTTATCTTTACATACTATACAAGTATACTGGAGTGATGTCGGCGTAGCGGTTACGTAAGTTAACGACCCTGCTATTTTAGATGGTCGAGTCTGTCTACGGTCGACGCACCTTTTAATCTCCTGTTTAACGTTCGGAGAGCGCTGCATCACCTTTATTTGATCTCGCACGAACGATGCTAATGAGTGAAAGGAAGGCATCTCCGAGCTACGATGCTCCATTTCAAACGCACGCACGGTGTCGGAGTCTAATTTCTTTAATGCTATATGGAGAAACACCACGTCCATAAGGTCATTAAACTTCAAATTCTTAAGTGCAGCCACCGATGCCACAAATTTATCTAGAAACTGCTCTAAGCCGTTGATGTTCGCGGATGATATAGGTTTAAGATCGAATATCTGGTTCAAATATTCGGAAGCTAACATTCTCCTATCTTCATATTTAGTTTTAAGCGTTTCAAATATTAATAAGTAATTGTTTGCTGTAGGTGTAAAACCCGAGCAGATCGACTGTGCTCTGCCACTAAGTTTACTAATTAAGTAATATAATTTTTCAGCGTCCGATAACGATGGGTTGTTGTGTATATTGTTTTGAAAACTACTGAAGAAGAAGGGCCACGTCTTAATATCACCATTGAATACCGGAATATCTATTGGCGGTAACCTAATTGAGTCACGAGGGCGTACCTGTATTTCCGGCTTTGCTTCGCTTTGAGATTGTAGGAGTTTTGCAGTTCTTTTTACGCGACACAACATATCTTCGAATGCCAGCAGCGGTTGGTAGTTCACTACGTATTTCGGGTCGCTTTGTAATTCCAAATGATTAATTTGGTCTAATATTCTTTCGTAATCTATCCGCAAAGTATCTATCGTTTCGATTTCATTCAAAAAGGCTTCCCGCACTGCCTCTATATTAATGTTCTTTATATAATCACTTATATTCTGCACACGCGAAAAGAGTATGTCCCTCTTGGCATAAAGCGTTTTAATTTTGATTTCACTTCCACTAACTGCCATTTTAAATTATTATAAAAAAGTTATATTAATCGCAATTAATCTCACACGCATAAACGACGTAGGATGAACACTCGGCGTGCCGTATTACGTAATTAGATCGAACACCCGTTGCGGTCGAGTCTACGCGTCGTTTGCTAAACCTAATAATTTTATCAAAATTGTGGGTAAGCGTATCAAACGGTTGCTATCACACCGTTTCAATTGTTTAATAGGCTTTAAATTTAACCAAATACGAGCGCTATTAAATGAATAATTCTGTTTGCGAGTACCAAATCAAAATTTTAATTTAAACGAACACTATTTAAGTCTATTCCATAAATTAGAGTGCGTTATCTAAACAATTAATTTAATAATTCTACCAGAAAATGGTTGGATAACCACTAAACACCAATCCAGATCCTGCCGAAGTGACCATAAAATGGTGGAGCCACGTGTTTAAGGCTGCCGAAATCTAGTTCCCCGGTCAAACCTCAAACCTATTACGCGAGATATTAACTAAAGTGGACTGTATTTGCGATTGCTTCTACGCTTACGTAAAAGCGACTACTATAGCATGCGGTACAATGCACTCGCTCTTCCCTAAACTAAACTATTACTTGCCAAATCGATGAAAGGAATCCTGCCGGGGTTCTTCTATCCTTTAGAGCACTATAGCGGCGATTTCCGGAACCTACTCTGGACAGACACTCTGGGGTCCCAGGGGTGCGTCAGGAGAGAAGCGTTGTAGTTCAACGACGGCTGCGGCGGGAAGAAGAGAGCGCGCGTCGGTCGCGCGTGTCTTATATATCCTCGGCTCCGGTGATTGCGCGATGTTCTAGAATCGTCTTCTTTCCCCTCCCACCCCATCACCCCGATGTGTCGATAGGAGGGTACGAATGATATCGTTTAGGAAGGGAATAATGATTCAGCAAGTTCCTACCGTCAAAAATAAAAACGCGAATGGTTTTCCGCGCAACCATATATATATATACTTCTTTTCGAAAATATTTTATTAAATTTACAAAAGCACTAACCTACCGCCTAAGAGGATCTCTTTGAAATCTGTAATAACAAACCTATAATAGAAAATTTTACTACTTTTTGTAATACTTTATTATAAAATCTAAATAAAAACTACAAACCGGTTCGGCAACAAACACGCATGGTTAATTAACTTATCGATAGCTAAAGTTGCGGCGTACATCACTATAGTGCAATACTTTCGGTTGCAGTGATACCAGTTTATTTTTATAAAAAATTGCACACTTTTGCTGCGAGGTAGCAAGTTTCGATTTGACTTGGCCTGTATTTTGTATAATATTTTAATAAATGCTAGTTATCGATTATATTTAATTTTTCTTTTAAATATTATGTAATGTTCAGTATCGTGTTAAATTTGAGCTGAATATATAAATCATTTCACAAAATCCACTACACATCTATATGTAATGATTATTATTATTCATCACGAACTGATTTAGTTATTAGGAAATATATTTTCGTTAATATATATAACTTGTGTAGTAAATTATACTTATTTAAAAATAGATTATTTTTCACTTTATGAACTATGATGGCCACACTCGGTATTGGACGATAATATTCACAAAGTACGAGTTTTAATTTAATATTATTTTAAAAATACTCACAGATGAAGCGTCACATTGTTCTTTTGTATACTTGACGTTTTTGATTGTTTTTTTTTCATGTAAATACACTGCAATTCGGCATTTTGTCGGACATCGATTTATTGGCACGATCACTTCGAAATGACGCACGACGGGGAGCAACTAGTTTTATATAACGAGTATGAGTCGAACTCTCGTACTTTTTACAGAGGGTATGCCTTGCGATGCCGTCTGCTTTGGTTTAATACTCAAAGTTACGGACGGACACATTTTCAACTATTCTCCTATGAGAGATTGTCCTCCTTATCTCTATACTCCAAGTTCTAAAGGTTAAATGGATGGGGAAAAGGCTCAGAAGGGCTAGAGCCCAGAGCCGCAAAGCCAGTTATTAAAAAAATCGGGTAAATCTTAAAACTATGGAGTGTAGAAGCAAGGAGTACCAACTCCCATAGTAGAATAGTTGAAAAAGTGGCCATCTGTAAGCAGTAAATAACAGCTCAAAAACTCTCCACAACAGCGCTGGAGTAGCTACTGGGATTAAATAAACTTAGCAGTTGTCGACGGTTTAAGTGTGCTGCTAAACTGCTCAGTAGCTCTAAAACCTAAAATAATTTTATTTAGTAAATATAACCTCGAAAAAGTCGTCTATCCCACTAATACTTTTCGGTGCGTTCTTTAAAGTATACCCCGTAGTTATTGTGGCGCTACCCTTATTTAACGGTTTTCTATTGCGCGAAAATGACCTCAATCGGTCATGTATTTCAAAAGTTACACGATCACTAACAGATGCACTAATCGTTAACCACCATTTTGCTAACTTTTAATATAGAAAACAGGATGTCTCTTTTAATTGAATTAAAAGCCGAACGAATTTCAAATGAAGTGTAAGTACGCTTTATAAAGAGACAAATTCTCATAACAATAACTATTTGGAATTAATCCGCTTGACTCCGACGTTAGCTTCTCCCGTCTATTCAATTTCATCTCTTGATTTTAGGTAGTGATAGGTAAGATAACGATATTATCCTATATTTTATCGGTTTAGCGAAGGAAGAGTTGTTTAATATCACGAGATTAACGACGCAATTGAGCGCCAAACCTCACAGAGGAGTAAGCGGGGGGAGGAAGAAGAAGGAGAATCAGCCCCTCCTCAGGCTGCAACTTCTACCCCAACCCCAACGGTAACGATAGCCCAGGCGCAGGTTACCAAGGATAAGAAAACTAGAATGGGTAGAGTGCCAGAAAGGGCTATATCTGAAAATAGAGCCCGCTCTACATATAGAGCGCGCTCTACCCCCACACAAAGACCAGTGCAACAACACCCGAGACCAGTACCAACGCCTTCACAGGCTACGAGAATACCATCAGCCGGCTTCGAGACTGCTGACGCCATCCAGCGCTTGGTTGGTATAGCAATCGAAGTCGGCAGTTAGGTCCTGGCAGACATCAGATCCGGGACTGATCCCATAACAGGGGCGATGAAGGCGCTGGCAAACCTCCTGGCTCGGCACTATGGAGGAATCTAACCTACGCCTCCTCTACTGGAACCCAGGTGGAATCCAGCAGAAGCTACATGAACTCCGCACTGTCGCCCAACAACAAGACATACATGTGATCTTGCTGGGAGAGACAAAATTAAACCCGAGTACACACATAAAGCTGCCTAATTACCATATTTATAGGAGGGACGGGGTCACTTCTCAAGGGGCCGCCTACAGAGGGACGGCGGTTCTAGTGAGAAGGGACATCGTCCCTCAAGGACCTACTGAAGTACCAAACTATGCGCTCTATCGGCGTGAAAATGGAGGCGGCGGGTGAGGAACTTAGGATCTACGCAGCATACCGCCCGCCAGGGACTCCATTTTGCTCCTCAGACGTCCGGACGGTGATGGAAGGCGAAATATCGACCATCATCGCCGGGGACCTAAACGCCAAACACCCGGCGTGGGGATCCAGACTGATCAACCCGCCGGGTCATGCACTTTTTGAAGACGCCGAAAGACACGGCTATGAAGTTTTAGGTCCCGAAGAACCCACTCGTGTTCCGATGGATCCACGAAGTCGTCCGCATGTATTGGACATCGTGCTCGCTAGGAACATCAACTACCCGATAGTGGTAGAGGTGCTGTACGACCTGGATTCACAGCACCTCCCGATCTTAATTACCCTTGGCCTAAAGGCGGTGACTACGCCGCCCAGAACAGTTAAGATACGTGTCGAGTGGAGGCTCTACCATAAACAGTTGCAGGAGAGACCTCCAGCACACCACCCCTTAAACACAGCGGACGACGTAGAGGCCGCCGCTACCAATATGACAAAAGCGATACAGGAGGCCCTCAACGCTGCCTCTACGATCTCCGATCGTCGAGGCTGATCTACGATCGTCCCGATGTCAACAAGGAGAGACGATCTGCCGCTACAGATTAGCGTGCAGATCAGGAGAAAAAAGGGCGTTAAGGAGACTCTGGGCGCGTACTCGCTGCCCGAGAATCAAGACGCTACACCTTATCGGAGGAACTGTCGGTTGCAGTCCAGGTACACAGAGGAGATGCCTGGGAGCAACGCATATGGAAGGCGGAAGAGTATGATGCGTCGCTCTACAAACTGAACCGACAATTAACTAAAGCCAAACCTCCCGTTTGCCCGCTGACCAACAACGCGGGTGAACGTCGTTACGATGCCAAGGGTAGAGCGGATATCCTAGTAGAGCACTTCGAGGAGCAATTTATGCCGAACCCAGCAAGTGCGGAGTCATGTCAGTCATGGAGCTTCATGCCCAAAAGGAGAGTCGCGTACAGGAGTTCCTGTCGTCGCCCACGCCGACTCTTGCAGGAGAGTGGTTCATCTACCCCGCTGAACTGAGATGAACAAGGAAGCAACCGACGAAGGCGCCGGGGCACGATGGGATTACCAACGCTGCACTCCGACAGCTGCCCCATAGAGTCCTAGTAGAGCTTCGTCGACTCGACTCTACAATGGGATATTGCGGACATCCCACTTCCCGGAGGACTGGAAGAAAGGCAAAGTGATCGTCTTGCCGAAACCCGGGAAGGACAGGCGTAGAGCTGCCAGCTACAGGCCGATCACGCTGCTACCACACATAGCTAAACTGCTTGAAAGATTGTTGCTAAGACGCCTCCGTCCGTGCATCCAACTTCGGGCAGAGCAGCACGGATTCAGGAGGGATCACTCTACAGTAACACAGCTGACCAGAGTGCTGCCCCTGCTTGCGGCCGAATACAACCGTGGCCGCACTACGTTGGGCGTCTTTCTCGATATCGAGAAGGCGTTCGACAGGGTGTGGCATTCTGGACTACTTTATAAGTAGAAGAACAGACCAGTGTCCCTCCTGCTATGTTGCGCTAGTGGCATCTTTCCTGGCAGACAGGAAGTTCTACGTCTGCGTAGAGGGCGCCGAGTCCGCAACCAGAACCATCAGAGCCGGCGTTCCTCAGGGCAGCTGTTTGTCTCCAGTCCTGTACGCGGCTTATACCAACGATATCTCTACCCTGGCAGGAAGGCTGCAAGAGTGGGAGGATGACGTGGAATTGGCGTTATACGCTGACGATAGCGCTTATTTCACCTCGTCCAGAAGAGCCCACATTGCCACTGCCAGGAAGCAACGTCTGCTGGACTCGCTGCCACCATGGCTAGATGAGTGGAGGATTGTCGTCATCGTTGGTAAGACGACCGCTCTGCTCACTCGCCGCCTCAGGAACCTACCACCTCAGCTAACCCTCAATGGCCAGAAGATCGCGAACGAGAAGGCCGTGACCTACCTTGGGTGCCGGATCGACCGGGCGCTGCGCATGACTGCGCACGTCGACCTCGTTGTCCGCAGAGCACGATGTGCGCGGGCGATGCTCCGTCCGGTCCTGGCATCCAAGTTACCACTTAAAACAAAAGTGCGAGTACACAAAATGTACATTAGACCCATTATTACGTACGCTTCTCCGGCCTGGTACGCGCTTCTGAGCGAGCCTCTGAGGCGGCGACTGCAGGCCCAGAAAAATTTGACGTTAAGAACCATCGTCGGTGCTGGTCGCTACGTCCGGAATGACGTCATAGCGGCCAACCTGAAGATTGACACCATCCAGGAGTTTGTGGCCCGGTTGGCGCTCGGACTGTTCGAACGTGCAGACAACGGGCCACACATACATCTTAACCAACTGGCGCCGCTACACACTCGCCCTCCGGACGGGGGACCCTATCCAAGAGAACTCCCCTCTATATCGATTAGAGAGTCGAGTAACAACCCTCTTTTCCCGTAGTCGGTTAACTACGGGAAAAACTTTACCAACTACGGACAAACCCGTATAACATCCAACAACGCCAATAGAAGGCTCCCAGGACCGGTCCATAGTGGTGGACTGCGAGGATAACACGGGTAATGGGGGCATACCCCGAGGCCCGAAACCTGCATGGCACATTGGTGCACGTAGACGACAATCAACAACGGTTTTCTATGGACACTTTTTAATACACAGTCTGTACTCCTTACTTCTATGTAGAAGGAGGAGGGAAGAAGTAAGGAGTACATGTACTCCTTCATCCTTCTACATAGAGGTAAAGAGTACAGACTGTGTATTAAAAAGTGTCCATAGAAGACCATTAAATAAGGGTGGCGCCACTATAACTACGGGGTATACTTTAAAGAACCCACATAAAAGTATTAGAGGGATAGACGACTTTTTCGAGGTTATATTTACTAAATAAAATTATTTTAGATTTTAGAGCTACTGAGCAGTTTAGCAGTACACTTAAACCGTCGACAACTGCTGAGCTCATTTCATCCCAGTAGCTACTCCAGCGCTGTTGTGGAGAGTTTTTGAGCTGTTATTTACTGCTTACAGATGGCCACTTTTTCAACTATTCTACTATGGGAGTTGGTACTCCTTGCTTATACACTCCATACTCAGAAAATTATTGTTCTGAGGGGAAAAATAACCACATTTTATCGAAATATCCTTAATTGGCAAATGTACACCTCGCATGCAACCTTATTCAACTTAGTGATTTTTTAATTTTTAGGATTCCATAGGTAAATAGGTATTCTAATCGTATGAAAAAAATATTTTTATTGAATTAGGATGACCACCGAACACACAGTCCAACTGATGGTAAGTAGATTTTGTGTCAGATTTTCACAAAATATTGATGTTCTATAAAAATGGTTAAAAATAATAAATAGAGAAGAAGGAGTATCGGAAAGAAAATATTCCATTATACTCGTATGCAGCAAGTACTTGGAAGAAAAATGTTTTTCTCATAGAGATGCCAACTGTATAATGGCGGTGTTAGAATATCCACTACCCCATATCGTCTCGTGAGTGTCGTAAGAGGCGACAAAGGGAAATAAATCAGGGAATGGACAGCAGCGTCTTCTTAATAACAACTAAAAATAAAAAATCTGCGGTTGTCAACCCGCTTGCCAAGCATTGCAACTACTGCAAATATCCCCCTATGGCGCAATCTATGGAGTAGGCTTATGTTCAGCAGTGGACTTTAAGAGGCTGTAACAATAACATGAAGGTGGATTAAAAAAAAAACTCCAACACATCCAACCATAAACTCTTTTTATAATAATTATAATAATAATTCATTTATTGCATTACCGTGTACAAGTTAAAGATGACATATTATTAAAGGTATCAACAGTTGCCTAATCAGGCGTGCAATAGATTTACGATTTTCGTTTTAAACATAATATGTATACTATTTACATTTAACAGATTACATTTTTGCAATTTACATTTAATAGATTATAGATTTACAATTAACTTCTAAGATAAAATATATAAAAAAATACTTATACTTAGATATAAATATAGTAAATAACACGATATTAACTCTTAAAATTATAGAATTCATTTAGCGTACAAAACTTATGTTCCACCAACCAGTTTTTTAGATTATGTTTGAATTTGGGCCGTTTTATTGTTTTAATACTATTGGGTAAGTGATACTTTAATTGCTGTTATGTATGCGCTTTTGTCAAACAATTTACTTTTAATTTGAGGTAGATGAAAATTGTTTTCATAGCAAGGGCGTAAATTTTTCCATTTTGAAATTTTCGGTTAGAATAAATCGTAATAATTTCTGATAAATAGGCACAACTCTAAGATAAATATTCCAATTAAAGTTAAAAAACGTTTTTCTTTAAATAAATTCCTCATTTAAAGAAAACTGCTGCGGCTGTCTCATTTTTGTCTTACGGTATATGTTACGCAAACATCGTTTCTGTAGTATAAACGTTTCATTTATGTTAGTTGAATTACCTCAGAAAATTATACCATAGATTAATAGTTGATAAATATAACCATATTACGCATTTCTAGTAACAGATTCAGAGGTTGAACAAGAAAATATTGAAATAACATAGCAATAACTCGATATCTCTTTGTTAATCGTTTTCTATGTGTGATTTCCAATTTAGTTATTTTATTTTTATTTTTATTACATTAGGTAATTTAGTAAAATTACATATTGAAACTTAATTTATTATTAGAGTAAATAATGTAGCAAAATTGCAAATTATCTTTAAGGAGAGCTCACAACATTTTTACTCTCTCTTCTCTACTATGTCTCTTTGAAGGATTCTAAAAAATTTACATCTTAGTTTGTTTAATACTTTTTAGTGTACATTTCTTATCACAGTTTGGTTTTAGTTATTAACATTTAATTTTAATAATAATAATGTATATACATATCATAACCCGCATATAATTTTTTTAAGAACAGTGTTTCTTTCAGCGACTATACGTATGTAACAAAAACCCTGTTGGTCGTATCAGGGACGTATAGGAGTACGCATGGCATTTATGATAATGAATTTTTTTTGGTTGCTTTAAATAGGGTTTTTGGGTATCTTATAAGATAATTTAAGAAATATTAAATTACTAAATTTATTATATAATTTATTCGCTTCTGAACTTACCGACACGTGTCGACGTAATATTATCTACGTCACAGAATAAATAATAGTCTACGGCCGCTATGAGGTCACTGACATGGCCGACTCAAAGCAAGCCGCCGTAGTATCCTCTTAGTAGTCTGTGCAAGCCTAGGCATGTCGATTCACTCTTAAAAGAATCGATCTCTGAATCGATTTGAATCGAAGATACTAGAATCGATTATCGATTAAATCGAGGATTAAAAGATCGATTTTCGATTAATCACGACATTTTCAAACATGAAATTTCAAGAATTTGCGATTTTTTCTTTATTTATTATTAATTAACATTACTAATATTTCTTTTAACCACTACTGGTAAGCTTGAAACGCTTGTGTCAGGAGTGGTTCGCACGTACGCCACACGATCTCTTTTTTTTACAAAGTGAATCCATGATCACTTCTATTTAACATTTTAGGCTAAAAACAACAACAATACTTTAACAAAAATGCAAACTGCAAAGTACATTTCTCGATAAATCTGTTTCAATCTAATAACTCACTATTTATCAAATTGAAATGAATGCTATACGAACACAATACTGGTTATTTCCTTACTATAAACCTCTATAAACTTCAACACGTAATATTTATTTACAGTATCTAGGTATTCAAAAAATACTCTGTCTGTACTTACAGCTCACAGTATGTTTTTAATAATCAATAAAATAAATTCACAAGTTCACAGTTCAAACAGGTTCACAGCTATCATATTATATTGTAGTATTTATATGTATCGTAGACAGAGAAACCTATAGACAAATTGACGCCATCTTTCGCATTCGCACACGAAAAAGATAGATTTATGCATACGTCTTGCATAGAAATGAGGCAGAACGGTGTGATTCTTTGTCCCTTTCTCCGTACCGGTTTTATCGTTTAGCAAACAATTTGCAAACAATTTTGTCAGTTCGTAGCGATCTAAGGAGTTTACAAGTTGGTTTAAGTGAGAAAAAAAGTGTTTGGTGAGCTTAAGATTGGTGAATCTTGTTCAGTTCAGTTCTTAGAATAATTAATTTTTTTTATCTAAATATGTTTAAAAGTCATAAAGATTATTGTATAACCTAAAACTACGTTATCGTCCTTTCTCACTCGATACCAAGCTAATCATTTGTCTATAGGTTTCTTTGTCTACGATATGTAGTCTTGGTTTACAACGAACAAGATTAAGTTAGACCAACATTCCATAGGTAAGATTAGAATTAGAATTTTAGAAATGAAAATGAAATGACAACTTTTCGATATTGTTGGATGCGTTCATAAATATTTATTTTATTCAAATATATATTGCGTTCAAATTATTAACAAAGTACGACCTGTTGTTTTTGGGTCACCCAACAGCAAAAAATTAAATCTTACCCCAGCCAGTTTGGGAATTTTATCGCTAGTTTTCGAATCAAATGAATCAGCCAGATTCGAGAGGTTTTTGGATCGATTCAGTGAATAGATGCGGTGCTCCGAATCGATCTAAATAATCGATTATTTTACTCCAAAGAATCGATTTTCGGATTAATCGATTTTAGATCGACACGCCTATGCAAGCCGCTAAGCGGCGCATGCTCCCCCAAGGTGTTTGTGTAAATCTTTATAGCTATCAATTATTCTCCGAAAATTTTAATTTAAAAATTATAGAAATTATAATGAAATGGATAATATTTCAACACAAATACACATGGTATGTCAATACTTATGTTATAAATTTCCACTTTATTGCTAAATAGGTCTACGAAAATATTTAAAAAAGGTTATTTCAAGCATAAAATACCGTGATTAATTCCAAATTTGCAACTATTTGTAGAAGAAATTTATTATGTATTTTTCATATGAAATATTATTCGATAAAGAATATGTAGTAGTAATTATTTCTTTAAATAAATTCATATTCTCGTTTATTGCTAGAATATAATAAACAAAACAAAATTAATATGGGTAATATACGCCGCGTTTTTTGCGCTCTTTAAACTCCAAAAAACTCCACTCTTTGAGTGATAAAAAGTAGCGTCCACTTTATGCCGACTAACTAGTTTTAATCCAATATCTATTTTATTCTGTGCTAATATCTAGTAGTAATATTTAAAAACATGGGAAGTTTTATGAACATAAAATTTTGTCACAATTCAGTGATCAAAAATAAAAATAAGTTTTGTTTATTGTCGGTCGATAACAAAATGCTAATTATTAGATTTTGAAAAACACAGCAGCATAACAGTTTAAGTATTTGTTATTGTGTGGATTTATAACACAATTTTTAAATGTTTCTTGTTATAAAAGTGTTTTAATGTAGTTTTACTAATCCTAGCTATAATGTAATTTCTTAATAAAACTTAAGGACGCTGTCTGAAGTAAATAAATAAAAATAATAACTATTATTAAAAAAATAACATAAAAAATCACGAAAATTTTTATTGATTTAGAAAATATCAAAATTATGTTATAGAGTACCATAGCTTTGCCACGTCCATGCAAACAAACAAGCACCAGTAGCGCGTTAGCACTGATATTGACGGTTGTGTTTTATTATATTGCGAAATTAAATTAATATTCCGCCGTGAGTGACTTGTGTGCGATGTCTTACTAAAATGAGGCATATTTTAATAGGTTGATGTGTCTCGGGAAATGTGACTGCAATTATGCAGCAGCACGAAGACTACAAGGAGTGCTTTGCTATTCCACGAAATATACAATTGCCGTCGACGATGACGTTCCAACGACTTCACATTCGTATGTACAATACTGGCAGAGTGCATGGCCGTAATCAACAACCTACAGATTCAGGAAGACCGAGGGTGTACGACGACGACATCGAGGAGCACATTCTCGACATGTTTGAGGAAGATGCGACGCGGAGCACCGTTCGGTGGCACGTGAACTAGGTTTGAGCCATATACGCGTTTGGAGAGCCCTCAAAGATGATGTCCAGCACCCGTATCATTATCTTCGAGTTTAGTGTCTTCTCCCCAACGACTACGAGCCGAGAATGGATTACTGTAGATGGTTACTTGATAAGATTGAAGGAGATCCTGAGTTTTGAACCGCGTACTTTTTACGAATGAATGCTCTTTTGTAAGAACAGGTGTATTTAACGCTCATAATGAACACGTATGGTGAACGACAAATCCGCATTCGTATAAACCAAGCCACTTTCAACACCGATTTTTAAAGTTTATGTATGAACTAAGAGGTAGGATCCTTTTTCCATCTCTTACTTAGTAACGGTATAAATACAGGCTCTAAGGCATTGGTGGAGCCACGTGTTTAAGGCTGCCGAAGTCTAGTTCCCCGGTCGAACCTTAAACCTATTGCGCGAATTATTAATCTAAGTGGACTGTATCTACTAATGCTTCTACACTTGTATATGCGGTACAATGCACTCGCTCTTCCCAAAAAAAACGAACTATTATGCCAAATCGATGAAAGGAATCCTGCTTGATTTGGAAAACACAAAATTGGAGCGGGTTAAAACTACTATATCAAGCAGGAAAATACTATTAGGAAAATATTGACTCACCGGGATGTTTCTTCTGTGCGGTCGAGCACTATAACTGCGACTTCTGGAACACTCCGGAGAGAGGCGGTGCGCGACTATATCTCACACGAGGTGAGGCGGGTTTCCTGGAGCTCGACTGCTTCCAGGCTAAAGCGGTTTCTACTAGATGTGTTTCCAACAACGAGCGCGGCGGGAAGAGGCCACGCGTCGGTAGCGCGTGTCTTATATATCCTCGGATCCGATGATTACGTGATGTTCTAGAATCATCTTCTTTCCCCTCCCACCCCACCACCCCGATGTGTCGATAGGAGGGTACGAATGATATCGTTTTGGAAAGGGATAACCGATTTGGCAACCTACCGTCAAATAAAATAAATACAAATGGTTTTCCGCGCAACCATCTCCCCCCGCCCTTGAAGGATCTCCTTCAAAAATAACTAAAACAACTAGAGCTAAGATCAACTAACAAATAACTAACTAACGCTAAGATTACCTAAATTCAACTACAATTTAATCTAGAAAGCTAATTTAAATTATGGAAGAGGCAAGGGGCACAAACGGACAACAGGACGCAGGTAAGACCCAACCGTGGTCTTAACGCGAGCTATCCTAATTAGTCCGTCGGAACCGGGAAAGACCTCTTCGACAATCCCTAACGGCCAATGGAGAGGTGGCGTATTCTCCTTAGTGAGCACAACTACAGTTCCTACAGCTAAAGGCTCAGTCGCTGTGTTCCATTTTTGCCGAGACTGCAAAGTATGCAAGTATTCCATCCTCCATCGTTTCCAAAACGATTGCACTAACCGGTCTAATAATTTGTGGCGTGCGGAAATGCTAAGTCTGTTCTCATCCATATCTGCGGCGGGCAAATACTTCAAAGGCGTTAAATTCAAAAAATGTGCTGGAGTTAGAGCCAGCGGTTCCGAGGGGTCACTAGACAACGTACGACAAAGTGGGCGGCTATTCCTTACGCATTCAATTTGAGCGAGCACCGTACTTAGCTCTTCGAAGGACAAAATTTGATCTCCTATTACTCGGTATAAGTGACTCTTTAGACTCTTAATATTAGTCTCCCAATTGCCTCCAAAATGACTCGCGGCTGGGACGTTCAGAGACCACTCAATGCGGTTCTCGGCTAGAATGTGAGCGAACTCCGAATTATAATACTTGCTAGCTAAGAGCTCATGTAGTTCCGATAGAATACGTTTTGCACCGACGTAGTTCGTACCGTTATCCGAATATAATTTACTTACAGGGCCTCTACGGGATAGAAATCTTTTAAATGCACCCATAAAGCCTGCTGTGCTTAGATCACCAACGAGTTCTATATGCACCGCTCGAGTAGTTAGACATACGAAAATGCAGAGGTAAGCCTTTGTGGATCTTATACCACGCCCGCGAGTGAGCGTGACCTTAAACGGACCAGCGAAATCCGACCCGGTGTGCGTGAAGGGCTTTACCGATTGTATTACTCTACAAGATCTAAGTTCCGCCATTTCCGGAAATGACGGCTTGGGGCGTGCCCGAAAGCAAGCTATACATCTGTGCACCCGATTGCGTATTAAACTACGTGCAGAAAGAATCCAATAATTTTGACGCAAAATCGACATCAACAGGTCGGGGCCAGCGTGCGAGTTCAATTTATGATGGTAATCGACTAATAAGTTCATGATATGGTCTTTACGCGGTAAAACTATAGGGTGCCGTTGGTCGAAACTCAACTGCGAGTTGGACAAGCGTCCACCTACCCTTACAATCCCATCCTGTAAAAATGGCTTAAGGCGTTGAAAGGCGCGACTACAAGCTCTATTCGATTGTAATCTTGTAATTTCTTCAGAGAAATGCGCACGTTGAAGTTCACGTAATACTAGCGACTCGGCATAGTTGTAATCGGACGCTAAGACATACGAACGTCGCGGTAAAAGCTTCGCGAATCGACAAACGTAAATTACGCTACGCAATAATTTCGACTAAGAGGACAAGCGGTTCGCCAAAGCAATGATTGGAGAAACCTCGCTCGAAACGTTCGCCACTAGAGCGTGTCTCTTCTCTTCCGGCGGTTGTGACACTGACGAAGGTTCGAAATCGGTTATCGGCCATTCTGAGGGATACAAGTGAACCCAAGAAGGTCCATGGAACCAAAGCGGGTGGTCCATTATTTGCATCGGGGTGAGTCCCCGGGATAGACAATCGGCAGGGTTTTCCGTATCGGATACGTGATAAAAGTTCCGCGTTTCTAACTCGTCTTGGATCTTGGCCACTCGGTTCGCGACAAACGTATCCCAACGGTGGGGTGAAGAATGAACCCAGCATAAGGCGACGGTGGAGTCGGAAAAGGCAAATATCCTTTCTATGTGAACTCTATCCCTACATGCGCCGATAACTGTGGTAATAAGCTTGGTGAGTACTAATATTGCGCAAAGCTCTAAGCGCGCCAGAGAGACAACCTTACGGGGGGGAGACTCTCGACTTAGAACTAATGAGGCTAATCGAATTTCTACCATTATTCTGAACGTGGAAATATACAACGCCCCCCGTAAGCCTTCTCGCTGGCGTCTGCAAACCCAACGACCGTTATGACGCTATTTCTATCGACGTTTATATGACGCGGTATTCCAATTTCTCTTAGTAAAGGAAGTTCCTCTCTAAAGCGCTGCCACAAACGAGCAATGCTGTCAGGCGGCGAATTATCCCAATCGCATTCAAATAACCAAAGTTGTTTAATCAAAAGCTTAGCGTATAATACCACCGGAGCTACGAAACCCATGACATCCCATAATCTAGCAACGCATGACAGTATTGTGCGCTTTGTGCATTTCTCTACGGGCGGATTTACCTTAAGGCTAAACACGTCGGACTCTGGTGACCAACACAGACCGAGCACCTTGTGTGTATCGGAATCGTCGAATTCCTTTATCGCCGAAAGACGGTGTGATAGTGGGATTGTATCTAAAACCGGACGCGAATTACTAGTCCACTTCACAAGATCGAATTGACCCGATTTCATGAGCCTTATAACCTCGGCGGTGGTTAGGGTAGCCTCCTCCACGCTATCGACCGAGTATACAAAGTCATCCATATATAAACCGCTCTCAATTGCCCTCTTAGCTTTAGGGTAAGAGGGACCTTCATCGTGGGCGAGCTGTTTCACCGTGCGTAACGCATGAAATGGGCTCGACTTTAAACCAAAACAAACGCGGTTAAATTCAAACACCATTAGAGGTTCCTTTGGGTTGAAACGATATAAAATGCGTTGGAATCTACGGTCGCATTCACGGACCCCTATGCAAAGAAACATTTGGCGAATATCGGCGGATAGTGCTATACTAAACAAACGAAAATTGGCTATTATATTAAATAAACTGCCCTGTACATTTTGCCCACTATAGAGGATATCGTTAAGCGACAGGTGAGTGCTAGTTTTAGCGCTAGCGTCGAGCACTACACGTAACTTAGATGTAAGTTTATCCTCCCTAATGACCCCGTGGTGTGGTATGAAATACGACGGTGTGTCTTCGCAGTTATCTAATTTCGAAGCCACAAGTGATATGTAACCTTCTCTTATATATTCGTTAATGACGCCGTCGTAAGCTTCCTTTAACTGGGGTGAAGCGAGCATCCTACGCTCCAAACTGTAGAAACGTTTTTCCGCCATTTGACGCGAATCGCCGAGAGATAAAACGTCTCCCTTAAAGGGCAGCGCTACACTATATCTACCGTCGCGATCACGAACGGTCGTGCGGACGTAAATTTCCTCGCATAATCTGTCATCTGAGCTAGCTATGGGTGGGACGTTCACCTCCTCCATCTCCCAAAATTTGCGGACTAACGACTCGAGCGGTTCGACAGCCATACCATAATAAGAGGTTGCCGAAATACTATCTATGATGGGGGCGGAGCCAATGATAACATAGCCCAATACGGTTTCTAGTGCGTAAGGCGCGGTATGCGAGGAGTTGCCCCTGACCTTATTGTTTAACAAAAGATGAGGGAAAAGCGATGCTCCAATGAGCATGTCTATGTTTCCAGGAACGGCGTAAGTGTCGTCCGTTAGAATCAAATTTTTAAACTCAATCATTGCCGAGGTGTCAACCGAAACGGTTGGCAACCGTTCAGTGACCCTATCTACTACTAGTGCATTTATATCAAAGTTAACATTACGATCTATCCGAGAATAAAATTTTAAATTAATATATCCCTGGGTAGCTTTACTAGTACCTCCGATGCCTTTAACTACAGGACATGAAAGTGACCTATTTATTACTAAGCCTAAGCGCTGACAACATTGTCGCGTTATAAAGCTATTTTGGGCTCCACTGTCCAGCAGTGCACGGACGCTTTGTTCGTTCCCACGCGAATCCCTAACCAAAATACGCGCCGTACCCAGTAACACGGTTGAAAGAGGTTGTGCTCCTATATTTGCCAATGAGCACAGAGCGACATCACCAGGTCGACCGCTAGAATCGTTGACCTTAGTAGGGGTGAATTCCTTGTCCGCTTTACTTGACGCCGCTATGTTGCTATTTTCAAAATGTAATAGCGTGTGATGTTTCCTGGCGCACTTGCTACATACGGAACTCGAATTGCATTTTGCAACTAAATGCTTATCACTTAAGCAGTTCAGACATAGGTTGTTTGTCTTTACTAATTTATAACGTTCGCTTGGTGAATATTTACGAAAAGTCGCACAATTATATAAATTACCGTGTTTATCTTTACATACGATACAAGTATGCTCAAGTGATGTTGACGTAGCGGTTACGTAAGTTAACGACCCTGCTATTTTAGATGGTTGAGTCTGTCTACGGTCGACGCACCTTTTAATTTCTTGTTTAACGTTCGGAGAGCGCTGCATCACCTTTATTTGATCTCTCACGAACGATGCTAATGAGTGAAAGGAAGGCATCTCCGAGCTACGATGCTCCATTTCAAACGCACGCACGGTGTCGGGGTCTAATGGAGAAACACCACGTCCATAAGGTCATTAAATTTTAAATTCTTAAGTGCAGCCACCGATGCCACAAATTTATCTAGAAACTGCTCTAAGCCGTTGATGTTCGCGGATGATATAGGTTTAAGATCGAAAATCTGGTTCAAATATTCGGAAGCTAACATTCTCCTATCTTCATATTTAGTTTTAAGCGTTTCGAATATTAATAAGTAATTGTTTTCTGTAGGTGTAAACCCAGAGCAGATCGACTGTGCCCTGCCACTAAGTTTACTAATTAAGTAATATAATTTTTCAGCGTCCGATAACGATGGGTTATTGTGTATATTGTTTTGAAAACTACTGAAGAAGAAGGGCCACGTCTTAATATCACCATTGAATACCGGAATATCTATTGGCGGCAACCTAATTGAGTCACGAGGACGTACCTGCAATTCCGGCTTTGCTTCGTTTTGAGATTGTAGGAGTCTTGCCGTTCTTTTGACGCGACACAACATATCTTCGAATGCCAGCAGCGGTTGGTAGTTCACTATGTATTTCGGGTCGATTTGTAATTCCAAATGATTAATTTGGTCTAATATTCTTTCGTAATCCGTCCGCAAAGAATCCACCGTTTCAATTTCATTCAGAAAAGTTTCCCGCACCGCTTCTACATTAATGTTCTTTATATGATCGCTAATGTTTTGTATACGTGAAAAAAGTACGTCCCTCTTGGCATAAAGCGTTTTAATTTTAAATTCACTTCCACTAACTGCCATTTTAAATTATTATAACAAAGTTATTAATCACAATTAATCTCACACGCCTAAACGATGGACGATGGACGCTCGGTATGCCGTATTACGTAATTAAATCGAACACCTGCTACAGTCGAGGCGACACGTTGCTTGCTAACTCAATGTTTTTATAAAGATTGTCGGGTAATCGTACCAAACGGTTGCTATCACACTGTTTCAATTTTAAACCTTAAATTTAACCAAATACGAGCGCTATGAAATAAACAATTCTGTTTGCGAGTACCTAATCAAAATTTAAACGAACACTATTTACACTATTTACGAACACTAATTATTCGACCAGAAAATGGTTGGATAACCACTAAACACCAATCCAAATCCTGCCCGAAGTGACCATAAAATGGTGGAGCCACGTGTTTAAGGCTGCCGAAGTCTAGTTCCCCAGTCGAACCTTAAACCTATTGCGCGAATTATTAATCTAAGTGGACTGTATCTACTAATGCTTCTACACTTGTATATGCGGTACAATGCACTCGCTCTTCCCAAAAAAAAACGAACTATTATGCCAAATCGATGAAAGGAATCCTGCTTGATTAGGAAAACACAAAATTGGAGCGGGTTAAAACTACTATATCAAGCAGGAAAATACTATTAGGAAAATATTGACTCACCGGGATGTTTCTTCTGTGCGGTCGAGTACTATAACTGCGACTTCTGGAACACTCTGGAGAGAGGCGGTGCGCGACTATATCTCACACGAGGTGAGGCGGGTTTCCTGGAGCTCGACTGCTTCCAGGCTAAAGCGGTTTCTACTAGATGTGTTTCCAACAACGAGCGCGGCGGGAAGAGGCCACGCGTCGGTCGCGCGTGTCTTATATATCCTCGGTTCCGATGATTACGTGATGTTCTAGAATCATCTTCTTTCCCCTCCCACCCCACCACCCCGATGTGTCGATAGGAGCCAGTTTGTCGTCTGATTGCACCGAGATGCAATACAGGTATCGGGCCTCGGGGTATACCCCATTGCCCGTGTTTCCTCATACCCCATCACTATGGGGCAGTCATTTTCTTCACCTACTATGTTGTAGGTGGTTTATTGCATATCCGGGGTGTCTGTAAATGGGTAATATTTTTCCATAGTCCATTTACCCGACTGTGGAAAAATTGGAGGTTGTCTTAATAGTTTTCCGTAGTTATCCTACTACGGAAAAAGAGAGGTTATCCGGTTAAAGTCATGGTTGGCCTTTCAGCGGCATTGTGGGTTGTTACTCGACTCTCTAATCGATATAGAGAGGAGTTCTCTTGGAAGAGGTCGCCCGTCCGGTGGCCGAGTGTGCAACGGCGCAAAGCCGTTGAGGTGTTCGTGTGGCCCGTTGTCGGCACGGTCAAACATGCCGCGCGCCATCCGGGCCACAAAGTCGGTGATGCTCTCGACTTTTAAGTCGGCCGCTATTACGTCGTTCCGGACATAACGACCTGCTCCGACAATCGTCCTTAATGTCAGATTCTGCTGGGCCTGCAGTCGCCGCCTCTGGGTTATACTCAGGAGCGCGTACCAGGCCGGAGCAGCGTAGGTGGTGATAGTCCGGATATACATCTTGTATATCCGGATCTTAGTCTTCAATGGTAATTTGGATGCCAGGACCGGACGGAGCATCGCCCGTGCACATCTGGCGTTGCGGACGACGAGGTCGACGTGCGCAGTCATGCGCAGCGCCCGGTCGATCCGGCACCCAAGGTAAGTCACGGCCTTCTCATACGCTATCTCCTGGCCGTTGAGAGTCAATGGTGGTGGTAAGTTCCTGAGGCGACGAGTGAGCAGAGCGGTCGTCTTACCAACGTTGACGACCATCCTCCACTCATTCAGCCATGGTGGCAACAGGTCCAGCAGACGCTGCATTTTGGCAGTGGCTATATGGGCTCTTCTGGACGAGGTGAAATAGGCGCTATCGTCCGCATATAGCGCCAGCTCAACATCGTCCTCCCATTCTTGCAGCCTGCCTGCCAATGTTGGAATATCATTCGTATAGGCCGCGTACAGGACTGGAGACAGACAACTGCCCTGTGGGACGCCGGCACTGATGGTTCTTGTTGCGGACTCGGCGTCCTCTACGCAGACGTAGAACTTCCTGTCTTCCAGGAAAGACACCATTAACCGCAACATAGCAGGGGGGACACTGGTCTGTTCGTGCAACTTGTATAGTAATCCTGAGTGCCACACCCGGTCGAACGCGTTCTCGATATCGAGGAAGACGCCCAACGATATGCGGCCACGATTGTACTCTGCCGCAAGCAGGTGCAGCACTCTAGTCAACTGTGTGACTGTAGAGTGACCCCTCCTGAATCCGTGCTGCTCCGCCCGAAGTTGGATGCACGGACGGAGACGTCTTAGCAGCAATCTTTCAAACAGTTTAGCTATGTGTGGTAATAGCGTAATCGGCCTGTAGCTGGAAGCTTTACGCCTGTCCTTCCCGGGTTTCGGCAAGACGATAATTTTGCCTTTTTTCCATTCCTCCGGGAAGTGGGATGTCCGCAATATCCCATTGTAGAGTCGACCAATCTTTACTAGGACTCTGTTGGGCAGCTGTCGGAGTGCAGCGTTGGTAATCCTATCGTGCCCAGGCGCCTTCCTCGTCGATAGGAGGGTACGAATGATATCGTTTTGGAAAGGGATAAACGATTTGGCAACCTACCGTCAAATAAAATAAATACGAATGGTTTTCCGCGCAACCAGGCATTCTATTTTAGTCCGTAGAAGTGACAAAGAACTTCTTTGTTTTAAAAATAGCTGCAAATTTCCATGGGCTGCAGTAGCTGCTTACTATCGACAGGTGATACAGTTCGGTTCGTTGGATACTTCAGTTTAAAAAAAAACGTTCTCTAATAAATACTTATATAGTAGTTAATATTTTCTATAACATGAATTTTCGGAATGTCGAGAATATTCTGAAGTACACCTTTTATTGGATATCTAAACACGATATTTAAATATTTATTTAATTACTATAGCCGACCAGCGACGAAACGCAGCCAGCGTTATTGACACGATACCATGGGGTGGACAGGACTCTATGATAATTTAAATTTCTCTTTATTATATTTTTTTAAATATTGAATGTATTTCAATGTGTTAATATAGGTTCGAAATAAGTCACCATCTTACTTTTATATAACTTCGTGCTGCTGAAAACCCGAGAAAGAGAGCTTAGTATATGGGACTGTTCAGATGAACACACGTACAAACAGCTTTCTACAGTTGTAATCATCCTTTTGGTCTTGCCCTAGTTGGGTAAAAATATCTACTTACATCATCTGCGTCAAATAAGAGGACACGAATACACTGCAATCGGTATCGATAATTGAAGCTGAGGCAGGCAATGCGCGGTACAACGCTATTCGTCGCCCACACTTGAACGTTACACGCACACTGGTGTATTTTGATCTTGGTCTCGCCCTAATCACTCCATCGCCAAGCTATACTATACTATATCTATGTTATCAACCCTGTGGACTAAGTTTGATTGCCTCGTTTCCAGTAAAAAGTGTCTCAGATTCTTCACACTCACCATACAAAACTCAATAGCGTTAACCTGCTATTTATGCAGGTATTTTGTGACGACATAGTCCTTTCTCGATCAAGTCCACCTATTCATGTTGCAATTATAACACAGCTGCAGCAGCGTGGCTCTATCATTTGTAAAACTCCTACATGCAGGGTATTTTTGAAACGCTCCCGAAAACGAAGATAGACGATAGTACCAACCCTTGGACTTGGGACCAAAAGAAAATGGATCTTAATGAAAAAAAAATCATCTTGTCACAACGTTTTATTCCTTTACTCACACTCCATCATGAAAGTATAGCTAAATGAAACAATACTTTCTTAAAAATTTCATGAAAATACTGAAAATTAAAACCAGCATGGGAAATTAAAATGTTACCAGCTAATTATAGGGTTAATAAACGCGTGGACGCTGAACTCTTTTATCTAGCTCCGTACGAAAGAATGCATTAGGTATTACTTGTGCGTCGCTCACTCTACCCTTCCCTTTCATACACGCGCTGACGCCGCTCGGCCGACTCATGTCGCCGCGCTGTGGTAGCGGCGGGCTGCGGGCCTCGAGTACTTAGCGTCGCGGGTATATTGACTCCTTATCAGCTGATAAGGAATTTCAAATACCTACCTAACGTATTTGAAATTTCACTGCTGGTTTTATGTTCAAGTATTTTAATTACTTTTTTAATGAAATTATCGATTCATTTAACTGCACTAACATGATAGAGCGTGAATAAAGCTAATTAAACGTTGTAAAAAAATGATTTTTTTTTTTCATCGGGATCGATTTCCTTTTGGTCCCATCATCAAAGGTATCGATTTCATCGGGATCGATTTCCTTTTGGTTCCACCAACAAAGGTATCGTCTGTCTTCGTTTTCGGGAGCGTATCACAAACAGCCGTTATATATGCATTTACAGAAGCCCAAGAACTAACAGTCAATTCTATGAAATATTCTTTAGTAAAATGAATACAGTGCTGAAACAAATTTGTTTGAAACTAAATAAAAAAGTACTAATTTGTGGTGACTAATATTGACATAATAAAAACAAATACGTATTCTTTAGTTAATGAATAGACTGTGACTAGTTAATATATAGTTATCTGTGTGAATAGTTATAATTTGACAAACCGACAAGAATCTGTAGCGGTACTTGCATAGATAATATAATACACAATGTTGGGAAAGGGAGAAGTGATATTTTTGATTTAGGACTTTCTGATCATACTGCTCAGGTATTTAAGTTTTCAGTGAAAACAACGTGCACATTAAAATATTGGTATACAAAACGACGAGATTATTCAACAGTAAACTTAAACAAATTCAAGTATTACGTAGATAAAATTAGATTTACAGATGTTTATACCAGTAGCTCACCTAATAAGTTAGTAGTAATGAATTTAAATTATTTTATAATATTTGTTTTCGTGTTATACGAACACAAATTTCAACAAATACGAAACAAAAATGGATTACAAAGGGCGTAAAATTTTGTTGTAAAGGTAAACGTAAGCGTCACCTTTTGTGGAAATATAGAAGAGATCCTAATCAAAACAATAAAAATATGTTTGGGACTTATTCAAATAGATTAAAAAAATTAACACAAAAAGCTCAAAACAATCACATTGTCAATTTTTTACTTCATAAGAAAAAAAAACTTGGAAAATTGTTAATTGCTACAGAAAAAATTATTTAAGTAAAAATTTTTATTTTAATTTTAGTTAAGTAGAAATTTTATAACACGAATTAAAATAAATAATAAATTTATAACGAATCCAAAAGACATTGCGCAGGCTTTAATGATCATTAAATTGACCAAGTATATGCAATGATTTCAAAAGGAAGGATAGGCCCATCTAAACATTTTATTCATAACTTTTTCATGCAAGAAAAAGTAGCGCGTCTGTCATAATACAAACGTCATATCAAAACACGACGTAACCATGGTCGGATTTCGTAGTATAATTATCCTAATTGTACCATTATTTCATAGTTTGTAGGTAGTACATAGCATCGTAATAATACTAAGCGAAAATACCATTATTTTACCTAAAGGTCGATTTGCATTATTATTGGGTTCTTTTACATTTTAATATTACCCCTACCATATCGAGAATTTCTGTAGTGTAAATGAGTACAGCGTTTTTTTAATAAAATTAGAATTAGCGCCCTTTCTGGTCAATCAACGCTCCATCGATGCATTTATTTTGCATCCTTGATACAACTCTGATGAGGGGGGACGATAAAAACTCTATGCTCCAGAAGCAATCAGTTTGAAAACAGAATTTCAAAATATTTTATGAATCAGATTTTCAGATTCATTTAAGCAGATATGGTTTCTTTTCTACTCTTTTAGTTTTACTATTATTGAATATAAAATATATTAGGTAGAACAGAAATAAAAATAAAACCGTCAAAAAACAAAAGGTATAGATAAACTACACGTAACGCCAAAATCCCGTCACATGGGAAAAAACATGAAACGTCAAACGTAATATAATATTTTTTAAATAGTATAATTTAATTTTTCATGTACAATATTTTGAGGGTCTTAATCCAGCCCTGGCCTAATCTTGGTATAGTAACTAAACTACTGTAAAATGAAACTTTAAAAATGCGTTTATATAATAATTTAATTATAAAAAAAATTAATATAAGGTTATCTACCGATGATACGATATCCCAGTTTTTTTTTTAAATCTTTGTATTGTAATTTTTTCATTCTTTTACCACGTAACTAGACATTTGTGACAGATAAAATCTGTCCTGCGCGCGCATCACTCTCAGCCGATTCGCGTTGACCCTAAACCAGTGATTCCCAAAGTGGTCTATATCGACCCCTAGGGGTCTATGACAATCTGCAAAGGGTCTACGTCAGTGAAAAAAAATTTGGGGGTCCATGAAATGAAAATGGGGGTCCATGATAGTGGATCTCAACACATACACTGATAGTACCTATTTACTTACATCATACTATATTATAATATCAAAACATATACATTATTTATAAAAGTACCTATGAAGTAAAAATTTTATAATATATGTTTACAAAATTGTGTAAGTTGTAGGATGTTGGTATTCGCTTTGTGGTCGCAATACATTTTGAACTTGTAAAAACCTGAGAGTCGCAGTCTCAGAGCTTCGCTACCTTGCACTGACTTGTTCAATTCGTCACTCTATAAATACGAATGTGGGACAAATACGTTTATTCGTTTCCTGAATCTTGAAAAGGAAAGTGCTAAGAAAATATTTTAAAAAAATATAAACAGATAGTATATCACATAATTTGTAGTGAGTCAGTGTTATTTTGTTTGAGAGTGCTGGAGAAGAGTAAGTACATTATTTTTCATTAAATTTTAGTTTTGTACTCGTAGTTAGCAAAGATAGATAAATTACGCCAATCATGACTTTAGTTATTAGTAGTTTAATATTCATTACATGAGTACTCCTCAATAGTTTCTTTTTGAAAGTTTTAGCAATCGGTATTATAATTACAGTGCAATCTCCGTAATTCGAGCTAATTGCTGCAAGAAGATATTCGAATTATGGAATGTTTTCGGAAAAAATCAAAAAATATTTTTAGCATACAGCTGCTGGATTTTCTGTCTTATTTAAATAATTTAATTTTGCCCACAGATGCCTGATGCCATGTCCGAATCTAAAAAGAAATGTAGACAGTACAGTTTTGATTATTTGAAATTTGGCTTCATTCCATCATTGCCGGACAAACAATTGCCTTTGTGCTTTTTATGCAACAAAGTTTTGGGCAATGACGCTATGAAACCATCTAAACTGCAAGATCATCTGAGAAGATGCCACCCTGATAAAATAGAGAAAGATTTGAAATACTTTCAAACACTCAAAGATAAACTTCAGAAGAGACCTAAACTGGACAGAATGTTTGCTTCGGCGTCACAAAGAAATGATGATGGTTTGCGGGTGGGCGTCTTACAATATCTCGTTACTTATAGCAAAATCCGGAAAACCGCATACTATCGGAGAGAAGTTAATTTTGCCAGCCGTTGAAGAGGTTTTATAAACTGTTTTACACAAACCTGCATCTGATATCATTAAAAGAATTCCCTTAAGCAACAATACTGTTGAAAGACGTATTGATGAAATGAGTTCTGATATTGAAAGCTTCTTATGTAATTATTTGCAAACAACCCATTTCTCTATACAACTGGACGAGTCAACTTTACCTGATTATGCAGCATTATTATTGGCATATGTTCGTTTTATTATGAATCAAGAAATCTACAAAGAACTGCTCTACGCAAGAACTTTGTTAACCGACACTAAAGGTGAATCAATATTTCATGTTTTGAAGGATTACTTCATTGAAAAAGCAATTCCTTTATCAAATATAATATCAGT
Source organism: Parnassius apollo (assembly GCA_907164705.1). Lineage (NCBI taxonomy): Eukaryota > Metazoa > Arthropoda > Insecta > Lepidoptera > Papilionidae > Parnassius > Parnassius apollo. The sequence continues at coordinate 4,816,333 of CAJQZP010000220.1, read as the reverse complement.
AGCTACAGATGGAGCACCTGCCATGGTTGGACGTTATCGTGGATTTATAAGCTATTTAAAACAAAATGTGTCTTGGGTGTTAGCAATACATTGCGTCATCCATCGACAACATTTAGCTGTTAAAACTTTGAGTGTTACATTGCATGAATCACTTTGTTTAGTCATTGATGCAGTAAACCTAATCCGAAGCAACGCGTTGAATACGCGGTTATTTGCGCAGTTGTGTGAAGAAAATGACGAACACTTTCATCAATTACTACTTCACACTGAAGTACGCTGGCTGTCGAAAGGCTTACGTTTGACAAGATTTTTTGCACTTTTTGAGACTATTTTAGAATTTCTGGATACTAAAGATAAAATTTTTAAAGATAATTTAATGAAGAGGAAAACAGACATCGTCTATTTAACAGATTTGTTTACAAAATTTAATATGGTTAATTTTCAACTACAAGGCGACAGTTTAAATTTGATTAAAACAAAGTCCATTTTATCAGCGTTTCTTGCCAGAGTTAAACTAATGAAGCAAAATATTGGACGGGGCGAATTTTCTCAGTTCCCCAATTTGCCACAGACAAGCTGCCAGGGATTTTGAATCTAGGTTTGAGGATATTTTGACTATGGTAATACCACCGTGGATAATTAATCCATATGGTGACATAGAAGAAACGAATGTCATAATACAAGAGGAACTGACTGAACTAAGTACAAACGAAGAACTTAAGGTTCAGTTTAAAAACGGACATCAGCAATTCTGGCTGCAAAACAACATAACCGTTACTTATGCCGTATTATGGAATATAGCGAGGAAATTTTTAATTTCCTTTCCATCGTCATACCTAGTGCAAGGCGGCTTCAGCGCTGTTACCAATCTCTTAACGAAAAAAGAAACAGACTGTGCATCATTCGCCGAGGAGATTTAAGATTAACCCTTACAAAATTGACGCCAAATGTTGATAATTTATTATTAAAGCATCAGGTTCATCCTTTTTACTAAAAATATTGATTTATTGCTTATGTTATTTTATTTATAGTTTATTTTATGTTTTATTTAATGTTACGTATATTTTACATAACAGATACATATACATAAAATATACATAAACACTCACGCCTGTCACCCAGAGGGGTAGGCAGAGACTACAGACTTCCATTTGGCACGATCCTGACACACCTCTCTTGCCTCCTTCACATCCATACACATACGCATACATGCTCGTCGGTTAAGGGTACTCCTAATTTGGCCCGTTTTCAATAAATCGCCAATTTGGTCGATAAATTTTCGCCTAGGACGTCCCTTTCCGACTCTGCCATTCACTTTTACACTATAAATTTTCTTTGTCACTCTTTCCTCATTCATTCTTTCCACATGACTAAACCACCGAAGCATTCCTTTCTTAATCCTGGTCACAACATCATCTTGCAAACCACACTATTCTCTTATTACACAATTTCTTACCCTTTCATTCAGATTCAGCCCTAACATACACCTTAACCACCGCATTTCTACTGCGTTTATTCTACTCTCGTGATTCTTCTGCCACACCCAACTTTCATTACCATACGTTAAAGTAGGGACCAACACAGCATTGTGAATTGCCATACGTGCCTTTTTCGACACATTTTGACTCTTCACAATAGAGTGCAAGGCCCCATTTACTCTATTTCCCGCATTCACTCGTCGTTCTATATCCTTATCATATCTCCCATCCCTGCTAAATACGCAGCCCAAATATACAAACTCATCTACGTTCGCGTTCACTTTCATACCCCTTTCTTTTAATGATCCGTTCATTAATGTAACCATCATTTGCAACTCGGCCGCCGACGACGCAAGAACAACTTGATCATCGGCGTACAAAAGGCATTTGACGGTTAACTCACCCATTCTTAATCCGCATTCTTCAACTTTCAAATTTTGCAAACAACTGTCCATAAATAGGCTGAACAGCCACGGGGAAGCCACACAGCCCTGTCTGACACCTTTATGGATGTCAAACCTATCCGAGTAGACCCCGTTGATCCTAACACAAGCACTAGAGTCCCTATAAAGAGACTTCAATGCCTGTATCAAGCCAGCGCTCAATCCAAATGAGTTCAGTGTTTGCCATAGCAAATCCCTATCCACTCTATCATAGGCCTTTTCCAAGTCCATGAACGCACAAAAAACTTTTTGGTTTTTGGCCAGAAACTTCTCCGCGATCATGCGCATGGAAAAGACTTGATTAAACACTTGACTTAACAGATACAAAATTTTATTTTGAGTAGTTTTAATTTAAATTCAATTAATATATGTATAAATTAACATGTGTTTTTACTTTAAGTTTTTAACACTAAACTTCACTACAGTTAGAAATTTACAGGAAATCAATATCAGGTAAGTAGGGGGTCTACCCAACACGGAAAAACATGGCAAGGGGTCTACGACACAAAAAAGTTTGGGGAACTCTGCCCTAAACTGTAATTTTAGGGCAAGCCCACTGGTCCGTTTTAGTTGTTCGGTCGGCCCGGTCCTTACTTAATATATAAGTCAATGAGTATATGCAATATGCAATAGATTTGCGCCCTCCTTTCTGCCAAGGAGGGTCGCGTTCGTATACGGCTCAGAGATCTCTAGTTAGACTGTTAAGCCAGTCCCTAAAAGGCGGTGTTTAGTAGGTAAAAGTCTCCACATAACCACGCAGCCGGCTGCGTGGTATGCTATGAGCATTCACCGCCTCCCTCCCCCGCTTTCTGGAGGGTTGCATATTTGCTTCGGGCGCAAAAAATAAATACGTGTGGCACTCGGTGACTGCCGCGGTAAAGCTATTGCATAGCATTTTTTATCAACTTATGCAATTATAATTATTTATTTATTTTATTTATGCAGTTAAGTCTTTGATATTAAATCAAGTTACACTTTTTGACCGTGGTGACCGATAAGAAAACAATTTTTTTTCTCTTATTGAATAAATGAGAAGTTAATATTGTTTAAAATATTTTTAATATCTTACAATACATGTAGGTTATTCGGGAATTTTTATCATTAAGTTAGCAGCTAGTGTACACGCATACGTCTAGTCGCACGCACACAAACACCGTGCCGAAGTCTGCCGAGTGCCGAAGTCTGCCGAACTGAAACGACGTTAGACGATGCACGGCTTTCAACGCCACACCTCCGTGCCCGTCGGAGTGGGGAGCGTGAGGTTTTTTTTTCGTTACGGAATTTCTGGATTCGGTCCCCGCGCTCAAGGCCCGCGATAGAAGCTATGCAATAGCTTAAAAAAATGCAATAGATGACAAAAATAATATGTTATATTCTAATAATTTGACACATAATAAATACAATTCATTTTTCTTTAACTTTGTTGCACCTAATGACATACTGTTAACTCTAAAATTATTAAAAAACACAAATAGTACTGGTTTTGATGACATTTTAACGAAAGTAATAAAACACGTAGGAAACACAATTGCCCCAGTAATGAGTCATATTATAAACCTATGTGTTGAAGATGGTGTATTTCCTGAAGTTCTTGAAACGCAAAGAGATTTAAATATATATCTACTATAGAGTAGACATTGGGAACATTCGCATACAAAAACTGTGAGCAGGGTGTTAAGCCCTCTAGCGAAAAATAGCAATACTACGCTGAATATTTATTTGGAAAACATTTTAGCCATTTCCCATCAGGTGATGCTTCTAAATATAAGTACTTACTATTTTATAATTTTAATCTATATATAGAAAAGGCAAACCTGGCTGACTCATCTATCAACGCACAACTGAAACTACTAAATTCCAGGTATATATAATGTTCTCTGTGCTACTAAATAAACCGTAGACAGAGAAACCTATAGACAAATTGACGCCTTCTTTCGCATTCGCACACGAAAAAGATAGATTTATGTATACGTCTTGCATAGAAATGAGACAGAGAGGTGTGATTCTTTGTCCCTTTCTCCGTACCGGTTTTATCGTTTAGCAAACAACACTGTGTTAAACAATTTTGTCAGTTCGTAGCGATTTAAAGAGTTTACAAGTTGGTTTAAGTGAGAAAAAAGTGTTTTGTGAGCTTAAGATTGGTGAATCTTGGTCAGTTCAGTTCTTAGAACAGTTAAAATTTTTATCTAAATGTGTTTAAAAGTCATAAAGATTATTGTATAACCTAAAAATTCGTTACCGTCCTTTCTCACTCGAGGCCACGCCGATCATTAGTCTATAGGTTTCTCTGTCTACGAAATAAACGGATTTCGCTGAAATTTGACATACAGACAGTTGTAATCATGGAGGTTAGAGAACAGGAGAACGATCGCCGTAGAAAATAGTGTCCCAGAAATATGGACACTATCAGTGAGGCGCTGCGATCGCTAAGTTCGCTCAATAAAAGTAATTTTCAGTCTATTTTTCCAATCATATGCTAAACCACTTGCACATCCACGCACAATAAAATATTTCTCCATTTTTTTAAATTTTCAAGGACAGGCGGGCGATGTCCTTGAAAATTTGTAGAATTTACAGCGGCGCTGACGTCGGTGAGTAGTGGCTGCGAAGTTAGCTGTTTATGAGTACAAGTAGATGAAGTTAGTTGAATAATGTACAAATTTTCTTCGCGACATTGGTGAGAAAACTTTCATGCTCGGTAATTTTTAAATTTTTGATAAAAATTAACATTCAAAAATAGTTTTCGGTTGTGCGTTGATAGATGAGTCAGCCAGGTTTGCCTTATATATATATATATATATATATATATATATATATATATATAAGATTGAAATTATATAATATATATTTTTAATCATTTAGACTGTTTCTTCCTTTTCTCTCGATAGGATATTTAGAGTATTTTTAATGATTGAGGGTTATCTCCAGTTAATTCACATTTTTTCTACCATCTACTTAGTAAAATATAATTATTTTAATTAGCAACACGATATCACTTTCTGACCAACATTTTCATGAAAGTAGTCAATCAGTTTATACAAAGGTATTCTGTGGTAGTCAATCCGTTACATTGGCTGCATTGTGAGAGTGTTAATGCCCGGTAGGTCACGAGTGTGCTAGCGAATCGTAAATTCAAATATTGTGAGTTTTATTAGAGATTAGTTATTTTGTGTTGCTGAATTGCATACAGGTGAGTGGCATTTGGAATTATGTTAGTAATATATTTTTTAAACTGCTAAATTTTATTAGTGATATAAGTGCTCTGTGAAGATTAAAAAAAAACTTGCTTTGCCGGCCGCGCGAAATCGTGAGATTTTTGCAAACAGGTTTACTTTGATGCCTTTGTTTTTTATACTTTTTGACTTTTAGTGCATGAGTGTGTGTAGCTTATTTTATATGCACCTTGTGTGATCCTTAAAAATATTTTTATTACGTTTATTGCGGCAATTCTTATTAGATTTTTATATCCCAACATTGCTTGCATATCAATGCAATATTTTTTTAATATATTATTTAATTTTGCTTTTTCACTCATAATTTTACTTTAGAAAAAATCATTTGAAAGTACGTATGTAGGTAAGTAGTTAACGATTTATTGTCATTTATAAATAAAGCTACCCTCGCTCTTTAATTATGTGTGATAAGTACGAAAATTCAACCACTTCTTTTCTCCACCTTACACTATTATCTTATTAATATTAATCTTAAATTTTCTTAAACTTTATTCGCTGTTTTACAACAGATGTCTGTTGTGATCTTGCCTTGATAGATTATGTTCTACATTATGCCGAAATATTCCGTAATGTAAACATTAAATACTTATATTCTCGAATAACAAAAGTCTAAATTTCGACCACCTTATAACCAGTACGTTAAGGATTTGCGCTTCGAATAATTAATATTTTGAAATCAGAATCCTAAACAAAGACTAAGGTAAAAAGTATTTAGCCTTAGTATTTAGGCTTTTCTGCATTAAATTAATATTGTTCCACCCGCACTTTGATAAACTATAAAAATTATTTATATGTAGTAATTTGTAGTTGGTTGCTATGATGGGCTACAGAGCCACTTATCATCTGATAAAATTTTAGTTCGTTTGTCACTCTAAATGAAAGATAAATTGTTTGTTATATTTGATATAAAAATTCACATGAAAGCAGACAAATCTCTATTACTTAATATAACTACGTAAGATTATAGGTATGCGTATCTGATCGTACGAGTGAAAAATATTTTCTTAAAATTATGTAATACCTTCTCAAAAAAAGTAGGTACGTGACTGAAAGGTATGGATGTTAAAACATTATAGCTTCGGTACCATTTTTCACTTGGTTGAGCCAAGCTGCAGCTAGGTTTATGTATATAATAATGCACCACGAAAGCGTTGGCTCAACTAAGGATTTCGTAACTACTATGCTTCGTATGGTGAGTGTACTGGATCGGAGACGCTTTTTACTGGAAACGAGGCATTCCATCTTAGTCCTCAGGGTGACAACGTATCTGCATATTGATTGAGGAAGGGTGATCCTTATTCTATCAAAAAAATTAACTTATCTGAACCATTCCAAGTACGCGCCATCTTTTATTTTTTATAGAAGTAAGAACGGCAAATAAGCATTCAGTCTACTTCACGATAAGTTCATGCTGAAGAATCTCTTACTCCTTAAGCCTTAAGAACCAAGAAGTTTCGTTTCTAATAAAAAAGGTCACCGGTTTTCGTTACTCACAATACGAAACCCAGCAGTATTCTGGTGCTGTTTCACGCTGCTATTCTGTGCGAGGGTTGTCCTTTCCTGGTCGAGTTGACACATTCGTACGTCAGAACTGCAATGCATCTCTACCATTTAAAAAATGTTAAACAGTAAACAAATAAAATCAAACAGAATAAAATCAAATAAAATTAAACTTCCGTTTTACTTAGAACAAGAAGTCAAGAAAGTCGAGAATTTTTTCCATCATGGTTGTAAAAGGAAGAAGAAAGAAAAAGAGCTAGTATTCATTTAATTAAAATTAATGTTTATTTATTTTAATTACAATCTAAATTGCTCATACTCCTATAATTATTTTAAAGGTAAGGTAGAAGGTAAGGTGGATAGATCATTGATGGCCAAAGCAAAGAGCAATAATAAATAAATATAGTGTACTTTTTTTCCTTTTTTTCTATTTCTGCATCTATTTTGGAAAAAAAACTATATTTGTCCAAAAAAGGTGGTAACCTTAATTAAAAGAATTTTTTTATATACCATTGGTTTGGAAAATACCATTGTCTTCGGAAGAACCAGCAAGAAACCCAGTGGATTATTTTCTTTAATAACAATTCATCTCCGTTTTTGTCAACTACTTATCCTGATTATGTAAATTAAATTATCTTTTACTATAATGTTATATAACATTAGGGAAGCCTTCTTGCGTAGCTTTCTTTATTTGGAAATTGCAGATGTCCAAAAGCAATATACCTACGTTATCCCTATATTACGTAACTTTGGGTTGTTAAAATTATATCCTGTAGTTTTCCCGCAGTCGGCTACTGGTATCTTGCGTGATCATTTTTTCGTAAATAGTTTGAAAACATTGTTTCACTCGACACTAATGTGTGACAAGTACCATATCGTCAGCAAATAATGTACCGAGTGTTCAACGATTCTTCAGATTCTTCACGGACGGTTAAGTTTTATATTTCTTTAGCTAACTTTCGATCATACGCAACAACACGCCGTGTTTAAAAAAAATTACTTGTTAGACTAGTGTAATTATTACCTATATTTTGAACTAGGCGTTATACGCTAAGTAAGTAATTAAAGGAAGGTCTCCGTTTCTACCTCGTGTATTCATAAGTTTTGAGACGAATAAATACAAATAATATTATGTATTAAAAAGTAATTTAATTTAATGCTAATTAATAAGCAAAATGTGGATCTACAATATTAAATATAATAATGTCCTCCAGACCGAATTTCGGCCACGGCGGCCTGCCTCAACGGAGGCTAGCTATCGGCGCAGGATAGGATTATAATGCCCAAGTGTATGCGCAAGCACAGGTGCACCCGACACGACCGGGAGAGAGATCAGGCGCAGGACCAACGGCTTTACGTGCTTTCCGAGGCACGGGGGTGAGACACCGCCAATTTCCTGACTCCGGGCATCTACTGAGAATTTCTTGACAGAAAAACTCAATAATTGATTTTTTGGCCCGACCCGGGATTCCAACCCAGGACCTCATGATCAGCAGTCGCACTACTACAACCACTAGACTAACGAAGCGGGCGTGCGGCCAGTCATCTATCGCGGCTCTTACTTGTTCAGTGGGTATTCGCTTTGATTCTCTGACCAAGGCGCGCTTCAGTGACTCCAGGTTGGGCTGAGTTTTTCGAAAGGTCCTAAGCTCCAATTCTACCCATAAAGCGTAATCCAGCTGGTTCAAGTCCGGGTTTGATGATGGCCACTCCTCCGCTGTGATGAAGCCTGGTAAATTCTCCCTAACCCAATTTTGTGTTGATTTGGCTTTGTGTGACAGCGCCGAATCTTGTTGAAAAATCCAAGGTTTATTGTCGAAAAGCGTAGTGGACAGCGTTTTTACTACCGCTACCAAAATGTCTTTGAAAATTTTGTGCCTTAATTTTAACTCCCGGTTTACAAAAATGCAGTGATCCCCTCATAAGAAACACCACACCAAACCATAACACTTGCAGGGTGATGCGTCCGAAAAAAAATTCTTGCCGCAGCGCGAACATTTTTTGAGTATCGTTCTGTCGGTTAAATTTTTCTTCCACAGTAAACACTTTCTCATCTGTGAAGAGAATTTCTTTTGCATAGTGTCTCTTCAACAACATTCGACAGCAGCGATCGTACCGCAATTTGTGAAGGCGATTGTTGAGATAATGAACTTTACGTCGACTGTAGGCCTTTAATTTATAGTCATGTTTCATTATCCTATTGATAGATATTCTTGATATGTTCGTCTGAATAGCCAGCTTCTGAGTGCGGCAAAGATTTCGATGAAGACGTTCGCGTATTAACTTGATGTTGCCAGGCGTCCTTAGGCCTCATGCCCACGAGACGGTTTTTCGCCGGAGCTAAGCCCGGCGTCAAACCGGGTCTATGGAACCGGGTCAAACCGGAGATGGAGCCACACGACGCCGGCCCTAGCTCCGGCTCACCACGCAACCGGACACGGTGCTCGCCGCGTCTACGCCTGGTGCGCAGTGGTCCAGTGGAGTATGGGATCGCATATACATGAGACCGGACCTACGCCCGGCGCGTGCGGACTACCGGACGCAATTTTTGGAGATATTAATTAATTTGCTAGAAGAGAGGCCAGTGTTGTGGACTGCGGGAATATGAAGTTTAACCTCATTCTGTTAACATGGGATGTATTCAATATCGTTTTTGTATTTTTTATCGTCTCTTTTTAGCGTTTTATGCATGTACCACGCAATAATACATTTTCTCTTTTTAACACTCAACATGTTGTACGCCACAATTCACAGAATAAAAAGAACGTGTGGAGGTGCATGAAACCGGGTCGTGTACAAACCGTCTTGTGTGCAAGCTCGGACGGTTTCTACCCGACGCCGGCAAAAAACCGGGTCGTGTACAAACCGTCTTGTGTGCATGAGGCCTTATGCTGCGTGGTATTCCACTTCTGGGTCTATTTTGCACTTATTACGTCTCGCTGTATCTCTTCAAAGAATATTAAACAAAATTTCTACTAGCCCTTACCTGTTTGATTTGATTAAAAATTTATATAAGTTTCTTTCCCGCCTTAAATAGTGAAGTCACCGTGGAACGCAAATCTTTACTCGTCACCATTTCGATAAAAACTAAAAAGGTGAAAATAATTTTTGACATTCAAATTTTTCAACATTCCAATTTCAAAATATTTAAAGAAAGATATTAAATACGACCTCATTCTATTTTCGATATTTAATTTTTAAAAATCATTTCGAGACTTATTATATTAGTTAGTGTATACCTAGGTGGATTGAAAAGTACTCGGCCTAACACAGATCCATTCAATTCTAAAAATCAAATCTACCCACATTATTTAGATCAGTTCAGACTAGTTCATTGTGTGAAGTTCGAAACGTGTGCGATAATTAGTTATGATTTTATAAATTTATTAACAAAGTAATCGGACATAATTTCCGCGAATGGAGCAAATCGAGCAGCGTGCCGTCATTAAGTACCTCCATAAGAAAGGGCTATCATCAAAAGCCATCCATGATGACGTGGTCAGTACATTAGGCGATTGTGCTCTGTCATATTCATCCGTCAAAAAATGGATAGCAGAATTTAAGCGTGGTAGAGAGAGTGTGAAAGATGAACCCCGCTCTGGAAGGCCTTCGACGTCAACTACTGACGAAAATATTAAAAAAGTACTTGATTTAATAATGGCAGACCGCAGATTAAAAATTAGAGAGATAGCCGAGATTATAGGCATCTCTTATGAACGAACTCAAAACATCATTGTCAACGAGTTGGGTTTCCACAAGGTGTCTGCGAGGTGGGTTCCGCGACTGCTTTCAGTTGAACAAAAAAGGACGCGATTGACTATTTCACGCGACTGTTTGGAGTTATTTGAAGCCGATGCAGATGATTTTTTGAATAGTTTTGTTACTATGGACGAAACATGGGTTCATTACTGTACACCGGAAACAAAACAACAATCAAAACAGTGGAGAAGACCTGGTTCACCACCCCCTAAAAAGGCTAAGTCGATTTTGTCGGCAAATAAGGTGATGGCTTCAGTATTCTGGGACTCGAAAGGTGTGATTATGATTGATTATCTTGAAAGGGGTCAGACTATAAACTCTGATTACTACTGCACCTTACTATGTCGTTTACGAGAGGAAATAAAAGAAAAACGTCGAGGAATGCTCAGAAGAAAAGTCCTGTTTCATCAAGATAACGCCCGTGTTCACACGTCAGTACAGTCAATGGCTGAAATTCACAACTGTGGCTTTGAACTGTTACCGCATCCGCCGTATTCATCTGATCTGGCACCATCAGACTTCTTTCTGTTCCCTAACCTAAAAAAGCACTTGGGAGGTCAAAGATTTTCGACAAACGACGAGGTCAAAGCAGCTGTAGACGCATATTTTGACTCTAAGGAAGAATCATTTTTTTCCAACGGTCTAAATGCTTGAAAGGGGAGGTGGCAAAAGTGTATTGAACTTGATGGTGATTATGTAGAAAAATAAAAATATAACTGATTTAGTATGTGTTTATTTTCTTGGTTAGGCCGAGTACTTTTCAATCCACCCTCGTAACACACGAATTATACACTAACCATATGAAAAAAGCAGCATTAACATGCTATTCACGCTGGTATTTTGTGTGAGCTTGGTCTTTCCCAGTCGAGACGGCATATTCGTGCTGCAACTGTAATATAGCTTCAGTGTGGTTCTACCACCTACACTTGTAATCTTTCAAGAATAAATGCGTGATTCTGATTCGGCGCATTCCAGAATGGGCTGGAGACTGACCATCACCGATAATTATCATTAAACTTCGGACCTAATATAAATCATTCCCACTTTTTTATAAAATTAAATTGACAAATAAGGTTACAGTCTACCTGATTGGAAGTGGCTTCTGCAGTCCAGGCCAGGCAGAGCCGTGGTAGCTCAGATGGTTAGCGCTCGCTGTAAATATCACAGTATGCGAGCGAACCGGGTTCGATCCCCGCCGGCACCAATTAAATTGTTAATTGCAATTTTAAGTGCTGATTTACCACGTGCTCGGCGGTGAAGGAATACATCGTGAGGAAACCTGCATGTCTGAGAAATACGTAAAAAATTTTTTCGAAAGACATGTGAAGTTCGTCAACACACATTGGGGCAGCGCGGCGGACACTTCCTTGTTCTAAAACCCTCTCAGAAATGAGAGGAGGCCTGTGCCCAGCAGTGGGACGTATATCGGCTGAAACTTTACTTTTTTTACTGCAGTCCAGGCACACCTGTGTCCATCTTCAAACAAAGAAGTATTATGATGCTTTGTCACCTCTGAGGACTAAGATGTAATGCCTCACAACTGCTTGTTATGCTTGCTCCATCTATTCTTAAGAATAAATCACCGTCCTGGTGTTCCCATTATCCTACCGTCCTCCGACAGTAGAGCAGTGCAATAGCACTTATGCATGACGGTAGATATAGGTAATATTTTGGTTCCTACGCAGATGGGTTCATAGGCAGAAAATGAGTAATGCCACAATTTTTGTCTCCGACTGGGCTCCGGACCCAGGACATGAATAACCAAGAGTAACCAACTATTCTAACCTGCACCAGGTGGTCTTTTGGTTACGTAGTAGTAATCTTAAACGATAAAACATTATTGTTTAATGCGGTTCAGTACATTGAAACTAGCTGAAGTCGTATAATGTTAATCTTGTTTGCGGGGCGCCCTCTCCGGCAATCACATTGCCATGAGAGCACGAAATGAAATATATCGGTATCTTTGTTTCTTTAAAGCAAAAAATACTATCGGATACAATATGTTGCTGCTATTTTTTAGTACGAAAGTGACAAACGAATACCGATGCGCCTGAATAACGTTGCCAACCGTATTTTATAACTTACTATGCTTATACGAAAATATACGGAGCGCTGGATGCATTTCAAGTGACGCCAAAACAATGAGCACTTCATGACTCTCTCACGCACATTTTTATACGTGGTAGAGCCACGTTGCAACTATATTACAGTTGTAGCACGAATGGGTCAGCTCGACCGAGGTAGGACCACGCTCTCATAGAATACCAGCGTGAAATAGCAGCGTAGTGCTGGTATGTTTCTTGTGGTGAATGTAGAGAATCAGAGACTCTTTTTAATGGAATCCAGGCATTCCATCTTAGTCCTCAGGGGTGACAACGCATCTGCGTTTTGATTCTTAATCGAGGATAAATGTAGATGTCTATGGGCCCCAGCACCCACTTACCATCAGGTGGACTGTGTGCTCGTTTGCCAAACTTATTCTATAAAAAAGAAACATTTTTTTTTATCAGTCCGTAAAAATTCACAGGCACACATATGCACCTTAAACCATTTTTTTGTTAGCAGATGTTTTCAAATGCATAAACACTATATGTTGAGCATGGTTTTGGCTTGGTTTTCCGTACCTTGAAATGTACGCTGCGCTCCGTATTTCTTCCTTTTGTTTTTTTATATATATATATATATATATATATATATATATATATATATATATATATATATATATATATATATATATAATTAAAAGTCCCGCTAGGTTTCTTGCTGGTTCTTCCCAGGACAGACTTTTTTCCGAACCAGTGGTAAATGAAAGAATGACATTCAATAAGTAGTAAGTCAAGTAAGTAGTAAGTATATACAATAATCAATATTGAATAAATCATTGATAGAATCAGACGTTACTTTGCGGAAATTCATTATAATAAAATTATTAATTACTTCGAAACCTTTCGCTAACTAAATACAATGATGTGTCTTACCTGGATTGAAGAGCACCTCCCGCCCTACCTCAATTGCATGCACTAACTCCATCGCCACTAGTCCCAGCACCACTACTCCCAACACGACTACTCCTGGCACCACTACTTCCAACACCACTATTTCAGGTAAGACACACCATCGACGATAATACGACACGTGTTTCGCCTCTACACGAGGCATCCTCAGCTGATGTAGACTCTACGGCGGCCGTCAGCAATCAGAATCTCGGAAACGGCTCCAACGATTTTCATAAAATTTTGTGTCCAGGGAGTTTCGGGGGCAATAAATCGATCTAGCAAGGATTTATTTTTATAAAATGTCTTTTTGTCCGTGTTTTCAGGCAATGAAAAACTGCTACAATATAAGAAGGGACACTATGTTAATGATCGTAATAGCTCAAGTGGATATCGAGCGGCCGCGAAATCTTAATGCCTTGGTTCGCGTCCTGTCTTCGGTCCGATTTTTTTCCTTTTTTTTCAAGTTCCCTTCTTTTGTTCGGTCATCCGGGTACTAATGATATAATGTATAATGTTGAAAGAATTGAACATTTTAATTTAAAATTTTCAAAAAGTATGTCAAAATTAGTTTTGACTAACATTCTTGGTCAACATATAATTATTTTCATGTATTAGTCCAGTAAGATAGTTATATTACTGAACTCGTGTTCGTATCATAGTTATATTTCTAATAAGATAGTTATGAACGACTTTCATAAAACTATATTAAGGTATATAGCTAGGTATATCCCTAGGGATATAGGTAAGTATAACTATATCACGGCTTTATCCATCTTACTGCGACACATATACTGTTCCGAAAATATGTAGCACGAAATAATATTATATTTTGTCCCTGACTATATATTTTAAAAGTTAATTACACTACTCGTTGGGTTTGTAAAGGTATGAGTAATTACAGCAATTTTCTTACTTGCACGATTATATTAGAAGACAATGTATTGTATATTAGTAAAAAGTAAAGTTACAGCATATAATACGTCCCACTGCTGGGCACAGGCCTCCCCTCATTTCTGAGAGGGTTTTAGGGCAGAGAAGGGTCCGCAGCGCTGCCGCGCGTCTCATGTCTTCAAAATATATTTTTTTCTTATTCCTCAGACATGCAGGTTTCCTCACGATGTTTTTCTTCATCGCCGAGCACGTGGTAAATCAGCACTTAAAATTGCAATTAACAATTTCATTGGTGCCGGCGGGGATCGAACCCGGGTTACTCTCGTTCTGTTATATTTACAAGACTTTTAAAAGTTTATAAAAAACAAACTAAGCACGTCCGGCAGGAGGGGAAAGTGGTGGTGGTGGGGAGGGGGTGACTACAACTCCTTCTCCCTCCCCCACCGTTTTGTGTTTTATCTATATGTATTGAAAAATATATACCCAGATTAGTGTATAGCTATACTCATATGAAGCCCATTTAATTGCTAATCATGTGTATTCGGGTTCGAATCCCGGGTCAGGCCAAACCAGTTTTTAGGTTTTTCTTTCACGAAACTCTGAGTAGAAGTCCAGTGTCAGGAAGTTGACGGTGTTTTATCCTTGTGATTTGTAAAGCAAATAAAGCTGTGGGTCCTGCGCCTGATCCTTCATAACTCGTGTTGGATTACTGTCCCATCGGGCTATGAGGTGAGCACGCTTTCAGTCCTGCACTATAATGCTCTCCTGCGCAGATGGCTAGTCTGCGTCGAGACTCAGTCTGGTCAGTCTGTATTATTATTATTATTATTTTTCTCTTCCTCTCTTACACTGTGTGCGAGGTATAAGAATATCCAATACCAAATATTCCGTGGATTTCGTAAGAGAAAGAAATCAGGAGATGGGCAGCAGCGTCTTCCTGATAACGAATAAAATATAAAAAACTGCGGTTGCCTACACGCTTGCCAAGCGTGGCAAGTATGGCAAATATGGCAAGTATGGCAAGTATGGCAAGTATGGCAAATCCCGTTCAGCAGTGGACTTTAAGCTGTAACGGTAACGGTAAGACCTATCTTACAGAATCTAACTTGATACTTAGAGTAAATCTTAACAGAAACTTAATAAGAGGCCTATGAGTACCTTCGATTACATCGTATTAGTGTATCATCAGATACCGGAAGGTAAGGAATGTCTGTCATTACGGTTAGATAATTTGCATTCTTTCCCTTGCTATCTAAAAGAAGACTACACCACTATTTTGTTATGTTATGGAAAATAAAAAATTAATTTACAAACTTTGTTAGATTTCAGCAATGCGTTTAATACAGTCAATTTTGATATCTTGTTAAATATATTGCGCTCTCTCAACATGTCTCCGGAGATATGTTGAGAGAGCGCCTACACCACTACCAGTCAGCTACAGCCGGCTGTAGTCTTTCTTGTAGTTCTGTAGTTGACTTTTTCCTTCAAAAATCTACCTAAAACTTATTACTTGGAGCTCTAACATTTCGTCCTCAATTGTATCTATCCTACCTATCCTCAACCGTCATCATCTTGCGTATGTTTATATATTTTTTTACTTAAAATTCGCTATAAACAACAGTTCTCTACTAAAAAGGGGTGTCTAGAAGAAATCACTTCCAGAATTCCAAAGCGATAAGACCGCCTGTTGCACTATCTATATAATACTAGCTTTCCAGGCAGACGTTGTTGTGCCCTTTTCGACGACCCTTTGTCATGTCCTATTAAAAATCGTTAAATACGCAAAAAAAAAAGAACTGTGGTACAATAATCGGCAAAAAATTATCCTATCTCTCAAGTTGGGTCAAACTGCACACGGTGTGCAAATTTTATTAAAATCGGTTAAGTAGTTTATGAGTCCATCGCGGAAAAACAACGTGACACGTAATTTATATTACTTAAACTATATTAAGATTTAATTTTGTCTCTTTCTAATGTGTATTAGTTAGTGTCCAATAAAGAATTTATTGATTGATTGATTGGCTACATGCTGAGGAGAAATTATAGTAGAAGTCTAATATAATTAAAAATAAAATATTTTTCATTCAACATCGTATTAAGCAATTGAAAGTTGTTATTATGGACGTCAATTGGTTTGTATCGAGATATATGTGTGTGTAAACACTATATCTTCCGATGGACTCAATAAATCGAACCAATTGCTTTGTAATTGTGTAAAAATCCAGTAGAATTGAACTCTATGAAGAAGGGACAGCAGCTAAAAAAATAAAAAAAAATATTGAAAATCATTTATTTCAGAACTAGTCCATATCACAAGTCATAGATACACATCGAAATCAAAAAATTGAATCTGAGTTATAATGTCAATTTTATACCAATTACATAAAAATATCTATTTCATTTACATTAAATTATTACAATAATTTAATTTTCATTAAATTCACATAAAACAAACAAACACAACACTGTGTAACTTCTTACCGTAGTGCTCAACATGCAGCCTGGTCCGGTGTCGCATTATAGGGTAATCCAGATCCCCCCGCCAGGCGAACAGTTGCAGGTAGTTGTTGGAGCCGCCCCGTATGCGGCACATCAGGAACACGACTCGCTTCCTAATGATCGGCGCGAATCCGTATATACTCGCATGCGCAAACATCCCCGATGCGCTACAGTAGCTTGGCAGCTCAATCCGTGTCCTGAAGGCGTTATTGTGTACGTGGCGTTGATGTACTTGACCCATAAACTACACGTGTAGACTGATTGGCAGAATGCTCTGAACAACGTAGCTCTTTTGCAGTACAGCGCGCGAACCTACGTGCCAACATATTGGCCTGAACAGACAACACCCTACGCTCCCTATCCATATGAATATTGTCTGAAAGCGTCTCAGTGACCCAGTGGCCCACATATTTCAACTGCAAGACTTTTTAAGGACACTGCCATTTAGCGTGACCGGTGGGTGGGACAGTGTAAGTTTTTGATCCCGCCTTAAGCACAATGAGCTCGCTTTTGATGTTGTATCTGAGCCCATGGACCCCCGCATAATGCTCGCTGATCGAAGTGAGTTTTCGATGGGCACTGATCGATGGACTCAGCAGCACCATGTCGTCTGTATAACTGATATTGTTGACAAAAACGTCATCAATCGACCACCCAACACCAGCGCCGCTAAGCTCACGGAACAGTTTGTCAACATACAGGTTGAAGAGGGCCGGCGATGTTAGCCCACCTTGCCTTACACCACACTCCAATCTGTTCTCGTCTGATAGTGACCCCGACCACCACACGTAATTGCTCTGATTTCCATACCGGTACTTCAGGAACTTATATACTAAAAGGGAAGGTCGGTATCACTCGACAACTTTTGTCACAACCTGTCATATGCAACTAAGTCAAATGCTTAAATAGATCTAAAAAGCAGGCATAGACAGGTGTGCTTCTGTCAGTGTAGTACTGGACGAAATGCTTGAGATTCAATATAGCCATTTCAGTTGATAAACTGGGGCGAAATCCAAACTGCGCATCATGGAAATGGCAATGGTCGTGGGTTCGAGTTCGCCATTCGACTACTGTCGTGAACCATTTCTAACACAAGCATTTTTTATCAGGAGTGGTTAAAGAGATTATAATTAAGTTAATAGCATTAGTAGTATTTTCTTTTAAAATTTATTGAAGCTCGTCATATCTTTTTCTCACAATAAAATGTACGTGTTGTGTCAGTTACTTTGGGTATAAAATTATTTATATGCCACTAACGCATGTGAAATCAAAAAATACATAGAAAAAACTTATTCATATTTTTTTATAGTATAGGGAGACAAGCGAGCACCCAGTCCACCTGATAGTAAGTGGTTGCTGTGGCCCATGGACATCTACATCTATCCTCGATTACGAATCAAAATGCAGATGCGTTGTCACCCGTGGGACTAAGATGGAATGCCTCATTTCCAGTAAAAAAGGTACCATTTCACGCTGGTATTCTGTGAGAGCGTGGTCCTTCCCCGGTCGAGCCGACCCATTCGTGATACAACTATACGTCTAATATACACTGCAGCATGGCTCTACCACGTATAAATTATATATATATATATATATATATATATATATATATATATATCATATTATCTAAACTGAAAATATGTACATTTTCACATATGAATTTTTTTTAAATATTTCGTACGATGTGTCACATGTCTTTCGGGTGTCAGCCTTGCTGGTAAGCACTAAGCAGCCGTGAATAAAACTCTAATTATATGTATAGATTAAAACAATAGGATATGTCACCGCCTATTGTTTCCCACAGCATTGAGCTGACGTCACGCCGGTGATAATGCGACGACAAAAATGGCGCTCGCGCACGGCGACCGACTGCATAGCGCACGCGATTCCTTCGCCAAACAATACCTTATCTCAAGGCCTACTACTTTTTACATAGTGAATTTACTTTCATATGGATTGAAAATATTTAATATTTTTTAACATAAACGAGGAGGTCGTGGCGCCATCTAACGGGAGCATAATTTACAGGGAGAGATTTAACTGGAGCATATTTACAATTACAGAAAGATTTCATAAGATCTTTCTGTAATTTCACATTGTTTCTCCAAGATCACGATTCTGGATGCGATAGGGGCTTTTAGAGTAATGATAATATTGATCCAATTGAATTTAAAAATGAAAATCTGTACTTTTAATCGTATTTGCGTAGAATTTAAGAAGTTTATAGATGCAAAAATTGGTTAACCCTGCAAGCCATCCCGCTAATTTCAATATCAAAGCGCTCCAAATTCCATGTTTAATGCGTAGGCATTTCCAATAAAAAAAGGATATTATAAGATATGTGATACATAGTAAATACGGGACAGATAATATTTCGGAACCATTTTATCAATGATCACAATCTTTGTTGCGGCAATATAGATATTAAGTAGACTGTTATGTTATTGCTTTTAGATGTTTTATAAACCCATAATATTTTTGAAACTCTTTATGAGTAAGACAGTTAATTTATAAACATAACATTAAGAACGGTAAACACGGTAACACTGGCACTGAAAGTAAACGTCGAGTGACAATGAGTTCCAGCTAAACTCCGACACTGTTTGTCTAGACTTTTGGTCCGGCACAACCTATCGGAAGTCCACAGTTGACAGCTGAACATAGGTCTCCCCACATATTGCCTCATAGGGGGATATTTGCAATTGTTACCACGCTTTCACCTTTCGCATTTTCTGTTTGTTAACTGGAAAACACACTGCTGCCCATCTTCCGGTTTGATTTCCACTATGGCTTCTTACGACATCCACGGGATGATATGTGCTAGTGGATATTCTTATACCTCACTTATATTATTCTGAATGTAATTTTTAGGTTTTTTTTAAATAGAATTAGAGTGACAAACGAGCACACATTGAACCTAGATTAAGAATCAAAATGCAGATACATTGTCACCCCTGAGGACTGAGATGGAATGCCTCGATTCCAGTAAAACGGGTCTGCTGTTCTCTACACTCACCGTACGAAACACAGGAGCAAACTACTATTTTACGCTGGTATTCTGTGAGAGCGTGGTCCTTCCCCGGTCGAGCCGATCCTTTCGTGCTACAACCATAATATAAAAAAGGTGTTTTAGTCCTAGTGTTATGTGTTTAGTTGTCTATTGGTTTACAAAACTGAGTTACTTTAATTTTAACATCAAACTCGAACTTTTATATTTGACTTCAAGTTTTTAAAAATACTTAAATAATCTGGACTAGGAAAAGATGTTTATAACGCAAGGTAACTTTATTTTTGATTTTAATTAATATATTATAAGTTATATCCATTATCAGTGTAGTAACGCCGTAAGAATATCAAGTATCCCGATTCATCCCGTGGGTGCTGTAACAGAACAGGCGGCAGATGCATATAAAACGGGAGAATTTGAATACGTGATAGAGCCATGCTGCAGTTATATTAGTAGTATAGTTGTAGCACGAACGGGTCGACTCGACCGGGGAAGGACCACGCTCTCACAGAATACCAGCGTAAAATAGTAGCTTAATGATGCTGCGTTTCAAATGGTGAGTGTGTAACCGGAG
Organism: Parnassius apollo; assembly: GCA_907164705.1. Taxonomy (NCBI): domain Eukaryota; kingdom Metazoa; phylum Arthropoda; class Insecta; order Lepidoptera; family Papilionidae; genus Parnassius; species Parnassius apollo. The sequence goes on along the minus strand of CAJQZP010000220.1, from coordinate 4,795,953 downwards.
ACCCTTTTTACTGGAAACGCGGCATTCCATCTTAGCCCTCACGGGTAACAACGCATTGGCATTTTGATTCGTAATCGAGGATAGATGTAGATGTCTATTGACCACAGTAACCACTTACCACAAGGTGGACTGTGTGCTCGTTTATTACCTTATCCTATAGGAAAAAAGGTATTTAAACATATGATTCCTGCGCACACTTCGTACTACATTCTATAGAATACCGAGCGGCTGTCTACTAGAGACTAGAGTAGGTATAACTTGTTTGTCGAGACGATGGTTTTTTTTTTTTTTTTTTTTTTTTTTTTTTTTTTTTTCATAGCTGTGATAAGATAGATCAAAATGAATGAAATCACAGAATCCGGACCCGATAGGTGGCGCTGTGGTCGAGTTATTAATTTTTATATTTAAACTGTAAAGAGCCGTGGCAGCTCAGATAGTTAACGCTCGCTGTAAATATAACATAACGCGAGTAACCTGGGTTCGATCCCCGCCGGCACCAATGAAATTGCTAATTACAATTTTATGTGATGATTTACCACGTGCTCGACGGTGAAGGAAAACATCGTGAGGAAACCTGCATGTCTGAGGAATAAGAAAAAAAATATTTCGAAGACATGTGAAGTTCGCCAACACGCATTGGGGCAGCGCGGCGGACACTTCCTTGCCCTAAAACCCTCTCAGAAATGAGGGGAGGCCTGTACCCAGCAGTGGGACGTATATAGGCTGTAACTTTACTAAACTGTAAAAAGTCCGAAGTGACTTCGGGGTGATCCACATCGCGCTACCTACCGGAAAGGGCAGAACAACGTCTGTCGGGCCAGCTAGTGTTATTTAAAATGCTGCTTTTGCATAAATCTGCAAAAATGCACGTACGTTTCAAAGCGAAAGTAAATTTCGCCCACGTCGAATGACACACAATCTTCACGATGCTATCTACCACAGAATTCCCCGCCTCGTATTTTCACTCTTGTTTCTCTAAAGTTGGGTTGGTTAGTACAAGGTCAGTGAGCTGCATGAACAACGTGAATACTTTAATAAACAATAGGTTGATTTTCTACTGTTACTGGTGGAACTGGTTTTGTTAGCTTCTCTGTGGGAGCGATGCCATCTTGAGACTCATTTTCCAGATGGTTTCATTAATACACGAGTACAGTGTTGCCTTATTTGGAAAGAGCGCCGTCGGGTTGCTTGGGTTAGAGAATCTCGGGAATTATAAAATTGTGTTAGTATTTTCGTCTCTACATATTTGACGGGAAAAATATGCTTTTGTATAGCTACTTAGTATGAGGAATTTTTAAGCTTTCTAAGGTTATGCCCGAAGTTTCTCTGCGTGATAAAATCTACATACATAAACACTCACCAAGAAGGGCAAGCAGAGACTACGGATTTCCATTTGGCACGAGCCTGACACACGTCTCTCGCCTCCTTAATGTTCATATACCTACGCATACATGCTCGTCAGTTAAAGGTACTTTTAATCTGGCCCATGTTCAATATATCGTCAATATGGTCGACAAACTTTCTAGCTTAAAATCTGTAACGATTGACATAGCTTAGCGGATGACAGCTGGTGTCAATGGGCCGGCCAATATAGCTCGGAGAACCGGCAAACTATGGAAATATTCGGTTCACTAGATGGAGCAACGACCTGATAAAACTTGCAGGGAGTCGATGGATGCAGGTAGTTTACGACCGTCATTTGTAGGGAAGGAGTGGGTTCAGTATTGGATTTGTGATAGACAGTGTAATGATAATGATGAACGATGATGATACATACATAGTTATTCCATGTTTTGTATTTTATTTAATAAAATCTGTAGTGAACTTTGTCCCTGAACAAATTTGTGAGTGCTGTGGCCCATAGATATCTACACCTATCTCCGATTAAGAATCAAGACGCAGATGCATTGTCAACCCTAAGGATTAACATGTAATACCTCGTTTCCAGTAAAAGGGTCTCTGGTTCCCTGTGCTCACCATATGAAACACAGCAGCTTTAAGTTGCTGTTTGCAAATTAACCCTTTCGCTGTCCCGTGCACTACCTATAGTTAGGTCTCTGCTATTTTCCTAATTGTGTCTGAAAATCGGACAGTGAAAGTGTTAGCTTTTGATTTGGTTGGAACTCTACTATATGTCCATCTTTTGACATCTCTAGATCCTAATATCGACTGCACTTAAATGCATGTGTGCGAAGTATATGTGCGAGAAGAAATTATGATGTCGTCAGCAAACCAATTTTATTCCACGTATAATGGCGTAATAAATACATAATTCGTGTAGTAAATAAACATAGCAACATTAAGCTGCTATTTAACGCTGGTATACTATGAGAGCGTGATCCTTTCCTGGTTGACCTATGAAGCTTGTCTCTATTACGAAGCTTTATTATAATAAGCTGTTTTATTATAATAGGTAATTCGTAGACTATTATAAATTTTGTAGTAATTTTGTATTATTGGTAATTTTGTAGTAAAGTAAAGAAATTAAAGTAAAGTTACAGCCTATATACGTCCCACTGCTGGACACTGGCCTCCTCTCATTTTTGAGAGGGTTTTATGGCAAGGAAGTGTCCACCGCGCTGCCCCAATGCGTGTTGGCGAACTTCATACGTCTTCGAATTTTTTTTCTTTTTTCTCAGACATGCAGGTTTCCTCGCGATGTTTTCCTTCACTGCCGAGCACGTGGTAAATCACCACTTAAAGTTGCAATTAACAATTTCATTGGTGCCGGCGGGGATCGAACCTGGTTTGCTCGTGTACTGTGAAATTTACAGCGAGCGCTAACCATCTGAGCTACCATGGCTCTTTTTTATTTTGTAGTAACGGAGCAAGAATATCCTCTAAACCATATCCCGTGGGTGTCTTTAGAAGATGTGCAGTAACGTCTTCTCTTTAACAACTTAAAAAAAAACTTCGGTTGTCAGCCCGCTTGTGAAGCGTGGCAGCTGTGACTTCTATGAATTTCTAATAATGGTAATTTCTGAGAACTTATGATTCAATGACACAGAACTTCCCCTCAGTTTACCCAAAAAACTTACTCAGCTTACTGCAATAACTAGCAACATTCACAATTCTACAATGGAGTAGGAGTATTAAACATAAAAAGAGTGTACTTATATCTTCCTTATTACCAAATTTAGTCCACTTGTTCTTGCCATCCAGGAGATGCGGCTTAGACCTGACTCCAAATTTAGTCTCAAGTTATTCATGCCTTCGGAATGATAGGAGCGGTGGACACGCTGGTTCCTCCATTCTGATCTCAAGAAAAATTTATTCTCTTCTATACCTCTTCCTTGATTCCTCATCAATGAATGCTGTTGCAGTCAAGGCAAATTTCCCCCTATGACGCTATTTATGGGAAAGGACTGCTCAGCTGTGGGCTTTGATAGGCTATAGCGGTAAATGCATAACTAAGTTTTCATTCAAATTAATTTTGTAGTGATCATAATTTGACCATACCACCATCAAACTAGGTATATATAATACTAAAGGGAGGTAAATACAATAGAATAGAATAATTTTTATTCAGTATTGATTACAAGAATATATATTGAAAGTACCACTGTTTTCGGAAAAAACCTCAGTCCTCGAAAGAACCAGCAGGAAACGCGGTTACTGCTGCTAGCTGTTCCCTGCGACTTCGTCCGCGAAGAAACAGAAACAGAAACTTTTTTATTCAATGTAGATTATAAACATGACTTATTGAAAGTATTTTTTTTCATTTACCACTGGTTCGCAAAAAACCTCTGTCCTGGGAAGAAACCAGCAAGAAACCCAGCGGGACTATTTTTTTTTTTCAAATAATAGCTTACAATCATGTTTACAATTAACAACAAAAGACAAATTAGAAATAGCTTGGTAGCGATCACCCTTTCCAGGGGTTATTATCATCCATAAATTCCTTAATATTATGTTAATGGAAATTATTACTATCGCATTTCATGCGTTTTAATTGTTTTGTATGTGTATTTTAATTATTTTTATAAAATAAGCTTATGTTACTCCTTATAACATCAGCTACATGCCGCTGAAAGTTCTGTCAAAATCGGCCCAGCCGTTTCTGAAATTAGCCGGAAATTTTTCAGATTCACAGACAAAGATTTGAATTTTTTTTGTTATAATTACATAAGTACCGTATATACCTACTTTCAAATGCAATTTGTAAAAAGCTGTTATTTTGACATTACAAACATACACTTAAATTTTGTTTATTTGTATAGTTAAAAGTACGGCATTGCAGCTACACTAACCCAAACACCTTTTACTTTCAATTCGATAACAAATAACAATGCGGGAGAAAAATATTAACAATTTTGCTTATTTAATTTGTTTGTTTTGAAGTAGAGTTTATAAGTTTTTTTGCAATTTTTTTTTTTGAATAAATATATGTTATTAAAATCTGATTGGTAAGTTTTTATTGATACTTTCACTTTTTTTTGGATCCTTTTTTTAGACCAATGTAACTCGTGAGTTTACTTGTGAGCGTCAGTGTGTGTGTGCATTCCCGCGTACTTTCTCGCTGAGTGCATATTAATGTAGTTACAATAAAAAAACACTATTGTTTGGATGTGTGTCAATTATCATTCTTAACGCGTTTCGTGCAAAACTCGACATAATATTAAGTTAGCTATTAAGTACTTAAGAGAATTACTGCTCATTCATTCATTACAGCCAGTCCATCATCGAACAAGCCCCATTAATTGCTTCATAAGTATTTTGAGTCATTATTAGGTAATAAACTCTTCCTATATATCGATTATATGAGTGCATGATACCTGCATAAACTACCATTAGAAAATAAATTGACAACACAGTCCACCTGATGGTAACGAGATATTGTGGGCCCATGTAATCTATGCTCGATTAAAAATCAAATTGCCGATACGTTGTCACCCCTGACGACTAAGATGGAATGCTTCTTGACCAGTAAATGGTCTTAGTTTATTGTCATTTACCATCTCCTGTTCTCGTTAGTGGCGTATATACTGGTGGCCTTTTTTACCGTCTGGAAAAAAATCGGGTGTAACATGTGAACGAAGTGGAAGCCTATGGTACTGATATTTTACAAAAAATATTTTTTTTTGAATTTAACGTTCCGTAAACATTTTTTTAACAATTACTTTGACCTTGAGCCTGTGACCTTGCAAAGTGATTACTAAATTTATTGTATTATTGCCGTTCCTAAAGTAGGGTGGATATGATTTGAATTTCGATAGATTAATTAATTAATTTATTTAATTAAAAAATATTTTTGATAAATATCAGTGTCATAAGCTTCTACTCCATTCACATATTACCCTCTATTTTTTCCAGACGGATAAAAAGGTCATCCAGTATAAGTTAGTTAATATAAAACGGCTTAATGCCGTCAGTATTGCCTTACAGTTTTTTGTACAAATACCTTTAAATTCTTGCTGAACATAGGCCTCCTCCAAAGATTGCCTCATCATGGGGGGGGGGGATATTTCCCACAGTTGACACGCTTGGTTAGCGGGTTGGCGACAGCAGTTTTTTTTTATTTTTAGCCATTATTAGAAAGACGCTGATGCCCACTCCTGATTAGATTCCTCTCCCACCTCTTACGACACCCACTGGATGCATATCATCCAGGTAGTGGATATTCTGACACCGCCACTTCAGGGTAAAGTAGGTTGTACACATCAAGTTAAACTAAATAATGAGCACGTAGTGATAAGCGAATTAAAACAAGAACAGTGACGTAGCCAACACTCGCAACAGCCATATTTAAACCCAAGGCCGTTACTGACTGCAGTTAATTGTTCGTTTTTCTGTGGGTCGGCTCTCACTGAGACGCGACGCGACGCGACGTTTTTTTATAAGATAGCAATATAGGTAATACAGAACTTAAACACACTTATGAGAAGATTCACTTTTTTGTGAAAACGCTGAAACAAACTGGATGTATGTTGAGGGAGAAAAATATATTACGATATTTTGTATAAACTTTGGTTATTTAATGTCATGATCTTCTTATTTACAATATATTAAATACATTATATTTAATATCATAAAAGAATAAAAATATTAAATTATCATACAGTCCTACTCTCCTGTATATAGGGTTGCCAGATGGTCGGAACTCGTCTGGATTCCCCCGACATTTCAAATGATCTCCAGACCCCCGACAAAACTTAAAATCTCCAGATAAAACAGCTTCGCGGAAAGTTAACGTATGGTATTTGATTTAATAAAAGCAGAGTTAGTAATTAGACTGAACTTTGAACTAAATTATTTGCATTTTAAATATTTTCTGTAAACTAATAAAGAATACAAATTGGCGGACTCGGAAAAGTCCAATGCCAAATACATGTGGCAACGTAAAAAAAAAATCAAGTGTTAAATTAGTTGTGTTCAAAGTATTTTTGTAACCTCCTCTCAAAAAGTCAACTTTTTATTTTTAATATTTATTTGTCCCGATAACAACCCCAAAATATCGACTTTTTTCAAATTTGTCCAGATATTTTGTTCTTCCGATCTGACAAACCTAGATGTAAGTATAGGTAAGAACACTGGCTGTTTTCTCTATACTAAGTCATTAAGCGAGAAAAGAAACTGTCTTCTTATCACCAGCGGCGACAAGTCGCAGATACTTTGGTGAAGAAAAACATCGTGTGGAATCCTGCATGTCTGAGAAATGAGAAAAAATACATCAAAGACATGTGCAGTTCACCAACACGCATTAGGGCAGCGCGGCGGACACTTCTTTGCCCAGAAACCTCTCAGAAATGAGAGGAGACTGTGCCCAGCAGTGAGACGCTATATGCGTAACGGCTGTAACTTTTATTACAAACTATAACCTCACCCGTGGTTGACTGGAAAAGGATGGCTATTATGCATTAAGTTATATCCTTATTTTCTATTTTAGTAAACAATGGAATTTCCAGGAAGTTTTCCTGTATTGTGAAGGTGTTACACAAACGTATATAAATTGCACAATAATACACTCGACAATCAGACACGGAAAATTATTTGTACACATAAACATAGCATCATACCTTTAATCACCAAAGGGTTAGAGAGGATCCAAATTGTAGAGAGTTACTTGGATGACTTTGAGCCAAAAGTATGGATTTTTGATGGAAAATTGTGAAATAACTAAAGATGGTCTTAGACATTCACAAACTCAATGTGAGTCACATTTTTAGACATGCCATGACTACTAACCCAGAATGTGTTGGCACATTTAGCACATTTTTGTTCCACGGAGATACGGGCGTGTCTATTTCTTTTTTTTAATTAAATGCAGGTGGCAAAGATAGTTCCCCTGGAGAGGGTGATCGCTACCAAGCTATTTTTAATTTGTTTTGTGTTGTTAAATTGTAACATACAGTACATAATTCTAAGCTGTTATTTTTTAGAAAATAGTCCCGCTGGGTTTCATGCTGGTTCTTCCCAGGACAGAGGTTTTTTTCCGAACCAGTGGTAAATTAAAGAAAAAGTGACTTTCATTAAGTAATATTTATACTCTATATTGAATAAAAAAGCTTCTGTTTCTGTCGCCTTTTACGACACCCTCAGGATATGGGATAGTGGATATTCTTACTCCGCTACTTTACGGTAAAAAAATAAAATAAACTTCCCATTTAAGTAAATACTTAGTAGGATAAATACTTCCCATTGTCACAGAATAGATAATAGTACAAGTACCTTTGTCATGAAGTCAAGAAATTTGTCTTGAATAAATTTTTAGTTTTGGATTACAACTGATATGTAGGTGAACTAAGCGTTTTCACCTCTCAGAACTAAGATGAAATGTCCATATCCTGTAAATATACTGGTACTCTGTATTCTTCAGATCGGAATACAGCAGTGCACACACTACTGTTCGGCATCAGAAGCAGCTATAAGAACGGCATCGACCCAGACGGCACGCAGGAACGCGTCTCGTCTCGGTGAGAGATAAGTTGAGTTCTTTTTTAAAAGTAATTCAATAAAAACGATAATTACAGCACATGAGTAAAGTACCGTACAGCTTACGGTACGCTTTCTTTATTATAAACGGACCCATATACGTCACATTGCTGGAAACAGGCATTTTCTTAGTCCTGAAAGGATTATCTAGCGATAAGTCCTTCGCGCTGTTTCAGTGCAAGCTAGCAGAATTCACAACTTGAATACCCACGTGTCAAATCCTCGAAATAAAAGATTCCTCAGATATACAGGTTTCCTCACGATGTTTTTCTTATTCGCCCAGCGTGTGGTAATAAAATTATAATAATAATCATTTATTGACAGACAACAAAGGCTAAAAAACATAGTTACTTATAAGTAACACTAATAAAAGAAATTTTGAAATAAATTAAAATAATACTAAAATACAAAAAAAATGCCATCAAATAAGTTAAAACTTACATCTTAACATGCTAGACCAATATTTAAATATTTCATTACAATGTTGCGTTAAAGTTTGTATAATCGCGTTTACAGATTTGAGAGAAGTAATCTACTTCTAAATCTGGCAAGATGTCTTATCAAAGCATCGAGCACCGGCACATGTGCTTCAGCTAATATAGATGCACTTAATTTATTTTGATAAAATTAATTTCATTGAGCCCGTGGGAATCGAATCTGCTCACGTACTTTGGCGGCGAGCGATTAGCCGTTGAGCTGCCAGGGCTCAGCATTTATATATGTAATTGGAATATATCTTCTAGTATATTTATTATATAAATTATAAGTATCTCTTCACGTTGTAACTTATTACTAAAAGTTATTTATAACTGGCAATACTTCCTGTTGACATGCTTTACCTCACAATAAATGTGGAAGGCAAAGATAATGAGTTTAGTAAATGGGAAATTAAAATTATTGGGTGCGTTTGGCAGAAAAAAGCGCTAGCAAGCGCTTACAAGCGCTGAAATAGTTTTCGGCCAGGACACGATTGCTACTTCAGTAGCGCTGACACAATCCGCCATTTTGCTTATTTAATTTGTTTGTTTTGAAGTAGAGTTTATAAGTTGTTTTGTGCAATATTTTAGTTTTAAGTAATATAATGACTGAATAAACATATACATGTTATTAAAAATTCATGATTGGTAAGTTTTTAATATGAATACTTTACAAACATATGTTTAAATTAGGTTAAGTTCCCCCGGTTAAAACTGACATCGTGTCCTGGAGGAAAATAGCTGATTACGATTTGACAGCGCTTACCGCTTACGATCGCCATTTTGCTTACAAGCGCTTGCTAGCGCTTTTTTCTGCCAAACGCACCCATTATGTACTTATCCTACCGTGACGGAGCCTGAAGAGGGTTAAAGTTTTTGGCTGGTATGTTACTAATTTTTTTTGGCTGTAACTAAATTAATTGGCGGAATTCGGTAAATATTTTCCGATTGATTTGTCATGATTGCTATTATTGTTGTTAGTTTTTTATGAGTATTATCAGTTATGACCACGACATCAGCGTAAAGAATACCTGTATATACTGACCTGAATACCCAATAAATGACCAACCCAGTAGTCTCTAGCTTATGACGGAAATAAACTGTTAAAATTAGAGAAATGGTATGTATTTATGAAAAACATTTTAAATACATATATAAAATTTACGTTGCTGTGGCACAAGAAATAACTGTGCAAATATCGTTTTCAATTTGGAAGAGTTATATTTTTTAATTAGGAATGATAATAAATTCATTAAAATTGCACGATATATAACTTTGAAATAAATTTATCGGTACGATACGCGCGCCACCACTGTGAGATAATTGTGACTATAACCATCGCGCAAGTGCAAGCAATAAGTTGACAAAGTTTCACAGCAATCTGATGAACGCTTTGAGTATTCATACTCAAAGGATGAACGGTATGTTAACGCATAAAATACGAACAAACAAACATTATTTTTATTTATAATAATAATGTCCTCCAGACCGAATTTCGGCCACGGCGGCCTGCCTTAACGGAGGCTAGCCATCGGCGCAGGACAGGATTGTATTAAAGCCCGAGTGTATGCGCAAGCACAGGTGCACTCTCTATTCCCTTACTCTCGTAATCCGATGGGACGGTAAACCGACACGACCGGGGAGAGAGATCAGGCGCAGGACCAACGGCTTTACGTGCTTTCCGAGGCACGGGGGTGGGACACCGCCAACTTCCTGAATTTCTTGACAGAAAAACTCAACAGGTACAGGTAATTGATTTTTTGGCCCGACCCGGGATTCTAACCCTCTAGATCAGCAGTCGCACTACTACAACTACTAGACCAACGAGGCAGTCAATATATTTTTATTTATTAGATTAGTTTCTAATAGACAAGCGACCCACCCCTGCTATCCTCGATGGGATATATTAATGTGGCTTCATTGTTACACTTTTTCAATTAAAAAAAAACATGAAGTTTTATGGCTAAATATGGTCTAGATCTTTTAATTTAATTTGTTTATTGTAACCAGTATAGACGAAAAACTGGCACACACATAGTAGGCAGATACTGTGGCCATAGCCATAGATACTTACATCTACCCTCAATTAACATTCAAAATGCGTTATCGCCTCTGCGGACTAAAATAGAATGGCTCATTTTATCCATACGTCAGCCCATTAAAAGTCCATTGCTTAACATAGGCCTCCCCAAAACATCGCCTTACGGTCGTCCTACGGCTTAGACTTTTTTCCTCAGCGTGACTGGCGGACGGATTGGCAAACGCAGTTTGCCGCAGTTCGCAGATTTTTTAGTTGTTATTGCGCCGACGCTGCCGCCAGTCTTGATTGTTTCCCACCTCTTACGACACAAGTGAGACGATATGGGGTGTTATATTTATGTGCCAGAGGTGTGGAAAAAACACGTTGGTTTAAAGGGCATTGATTTATATAACACTAGATCAGTAATAACCGCGCCAAAGCGTTGTCACTGCACATATGGCCACAGCCATATGCCTAGCTAACGTGAGTTCATTGTTCAATGTGACACCGACAGAGTTGAGCCGCGACAAAAATGGGTAAATGCGTAGTGAAAGAATGCTATTCAAGGTCACAAAAACGTAATAAATCAAGCGGCATCACTTTCAACACATAATTTTTAGTTCTTGTTTTCATATAAACGTAAAAAACCTCAAATAATTAAATAAAATTATCGGATATTGCCATTTAGGTCCAATGTTGCCACTTTTCCGGATTTGTGATTATTCTACATTAATGGGAGACTATATAATTAATGGAGTAAGTTAATTTGTTACCTCTGATTTTAAATATTTTGTAAATTATAATAAAAACTACGTTTTAACTTTCATACAAAATAATTAATTATTCTTATTTTAGTTTATTCATGAATTATCTATTAAATATATTTTATTACCTATTTTATATTAATAATTTTATATTATTTATAATTTCATATAAATTTTATATTAATTATATTTTATTAGATCCCCATCTTATATTGTTTGATTTATTAGAACCATAAGAATACGTTTTATTTCATCATTATGTTTACTTCTATTCATCTGATAAGCTTTGTATCCCTTTTTTCTAAGGGGACGTAATAAAGATTTTAAAATAAAATATACTTTTTTGATATAAAAACAATTAACTGCAGCTTAAAAATTTTTTTTATTGCGTATTTTAGGTAAAATTTCATATAGTAAGCCACACCAACCCGCCATTGCATGTTTGTGTGTCTATCTTTATCTAATCTTACGACGACGTTATTGTTTTCGCAACTTGTGTAAGTGAGATAGATATATGTTTACTTAAAATTGTTATTAGTTTCAAAGCTACGTCGTCGCGTTTGGATAGTGGTTACACTTTTTTCGACGCGCGGTAATGTGGTTTGCTCCTCTAGTGTTGTATAACTCAATGTTAAAGGGTATCAACAATTGACATTTCTTGCATCTGATGATAGAAAAAAGGACATACTTCGCTCCCTTACGTCAGATTTTGCAATCCGTGCAATGTGTTGTCCACCTCAATTTACATTATGTAATAAGCTACTACAGGACAGTACCAATCATAATGCAAGAATTGGATCATAGCGTTAAAAAGAAGAACACCACAACTTAATTTCTAATCTATAAAACGTTTTAGTAGGTAAGTATTAGTTTTTTTTCTTCTATAAATAAGCGGATAAAAATTAAAAATAGTACAAAACTCTTATTATCCATAGAGTTTAAATGAAATTTTTTTTATAAATGTATTGGTCACATCTTAGAATTTATATCTAATATCATAAATTAGTCGATTATTGAAAGTGAAATGGCGGTATTTCATAAAATTTAACAATGCTTGTTAACTATATCATGATACAGCTTGACCAAATCAATGAATATAGATTGTATGGCGATATTAACAACTAAACACGACATTGCTATTTGGGTGTTTCACGTATTTCGTGCAAATTCCACATTTGAAAAATATGTCATTTTGGCATGCAGCTAGTCCGTATTATAAAAGTATTTGCAACAAATATAATAAAATAGATAATTAATTATCGTGTATGTCCCATGTGTTTATTGCACAGGGCGATTTTGGACATTGTCCTTTATTGCCGAATTACTTCGTTTTACCCCCCACTATCTTCAATATTCATAAAATCCTTCAACTTTTTTTGGTTTCTACCTTCCTTAAAATTACATCGCCACTAAAAGGTCAGTTAGATGAGTGTGTAAATTGTTTCATTCATAAATTTTCTTTTTAATTTTTAACATCATTATAAGAAATCAGTGCTTCACTACTATCCCAATGTTCATAATCAAATAAAAAAAAAAAAAAACGGAAACTAATCCAAATCTCATTTTGCGCAAATTGTCTAACTTTATACTAAATTTACTTCTTCGTTTTATCGATTACTTAAACTTTATTGCTTTTGCCCTTCGCAAAGGGGAAGCCACATCAAGATCGCCCCCAACCTTGTTTACTTAAAAGGTCGTATCATAATCGTGTCTTGTTCGCATCTTTTCCTCAGCGTGACTCAAGTGTGAGTAACCGGCGCTAGTAAATCGAATTAAACGTAAACCGCACGTGAGTCACTGACTTATCGATGTATGGACGTGTTTATCCTTGTATTTATGCCATTTCGTTTTGTAAGTTGTCCGATAGTTTACTAAACGAACTAAATAATTATTATTCATGTATGTAAGTCATTATCAAGTTCCCTGTATAAAACTGGTCTATATATAAAAATAGGTAGAAAGAAAATAAAATATGACCCACTTTTTTATAAAAAGTTGAGTGAAACAATAGTCACGATACCATCCTCACCGTCTGGATGCTTGGCGGTCCACCACTGTGCGTTTTACTAGGAGTTTGCTTCCTCGTACAACTTCTCTGTGGAACTGTTTAACACCGGCGATTTTTCCGGACCGATACGACTTAGGGACCTTCAAGAAAAAAGCTTACTCCTTTCTAAAAGGCCGGTAAGGCATCTGCTATTCCCCTGGTGTTGCAGTTGTTCATGGGCGACGGTAGTCGCTTACCATTAGGTGAGTCGCATGCTCGTTTACCCCCTCTTCTATAAAATAAACAGTCTACCTGATAGTAAGTGGTTACTGCAGTCTGTAGACTCCTGCAGATTTCACACAAGGAAGATTACAGATTATTGTCTGAGAACTATGATAGTATGTCATAGCCTGTAATTACTGGCTTTTTATACCTTTCAGACCGAAGCACAGCTAGCTTTACAGGTACTGCTATTTTGCGGCACACATATGTAAAGTAAAGTAAAGTTACAGCCTATATACGTCCTACTGCTGGGCACAGGCCTCCCGTCATTTCTGAGAGGGTTTTAGGGCAAGGAAGTGTGGAAGTGCCCCAATGCGTGTTGGCGAACTTCACATGTCTTCGAATTATTTTTTTGTCTTATTCCTCAGACATGCAGGTTTCCTCACGATGTTTTCCTTCACCGCCGAGCACGTGGTAAATCAGCACTTAAAATTGCAATTAACGATCTCATTTGTGCCTGCGGGGATCGAACCTGGGTTACTCGCGTTCTGTTATATTTACAGCGAGCATTAACCATCTGAGCTACCACGGCTTATGTACAGACATATGTAACAGATAGTTTAGTTAGCTACTAGTACTTATTCTTAGTTAGCCTTCCAAAACAAACAAGTGTTGGCTAAGGCTATGTCTGAAGCTTTGACCCGCATCTCGATAGTCAAGTCAGACGAGCACGCGAGTTGTGGTTAATACTGTAGCGGCGCTGTCCTCGCGCCGCAAGCGAATCACACCGAAGCCTAAATCACGCTATCAAAATTCCGAATCATAAATAGTATATATAGAACATCCGCGAACTATCACACGGAGTGTTAGCCGCTCCCCGGGCAGAACACCTTACCCGGCGGGAGATCTCCCCTTTTCCTTCCACGGCCACAGTCTATCTATCTATCGCATTTGCCATGGGGAGTGCTCTGAGGAATTGTTCGGATTAATTCCAGCCGCAAAATTTCCTAATCGATTACACAACGTACATCGCGACAAAACTGACGACACCGTCCACAACATGTGGATGCTTGGCGGTCGACCACTGTGCAATTTACTAGGAATATTCATCCTCGGAACGTCGACCGTGAAATCGTTTACCACCGGCGATTTATCTGGACTGATATGTTACATATTACGGATCTTCAAGAAAAGGCCGGTAACGCACCTGCAATTCCCATGGTGCTTCAATTGTTCATGAGCGACGGCTGATACATACCATCAGGCGAGCCAGTCGCATCGCTCGTTTGCTTCCAATTCTATATAAAAAAAAAACTAAGTCTTGTACTTGTCATAGTGTAGGTAGATTATCTTGGTAAGTAAGGGTTGCAGCGAACCACTACTTAATTTCTGTTTGTAACTGTTAGTTAACTTTATAGTCTATATTTAGAAAGTCTAGACGTCTAGTCTAAAACCCACGGTATTTATCTCCGCCACTTGTAAGGATTAATGGAACGCTTCCACATAAGTAAACACGCTGATCTTCTACGTAAAATCGAGAATCAAGCGTTCTCAAATAAAGAATATATTATTATGTGTAAACCATGGTCAAGAACTAGAGACATATTTAGTCCCTCCTTTTTTATAGACAAACGAGCCCACAGTCCACCTGATGGTAAGTGGATGCTGTTCTACATCTACATTTATCTTCAATTAAGAATCAAATTGCAGTTGTGTTGTCACCCCTGAGGACTGAGATGGAACGCCTCGTTTCCAGTAATAAGGGTCTCCGGTTCTCTATACTCACCCAACAAAACAGAAACATTAAGGTGTTTTTACGCTCGTAATTTATTGAGGGGTTTAATTTTTTTATTACTTATGAGCTTATGACTTATCTTCCTTTAAGTGTACATAAATGTTTGGAGAATGGTCTCACATGACTAAATAAAAAATGGCTTAATAAATAATATATCGTTACCAATCTAGTCTTGTTCTATTCCGGGTTTTAGGTACCCAGCAAGCATTTTAAATATTTATCAACTTTACCGTCTAAGAAAATGAAAATTCATTAATAAATTATTATTGTGATGATGAACATATTATTTACATAATACTATACAGGTGTTTGTCCAGGTGCATTATATACCTATATGCAAAATATAATATAATATTTTTTATCGAAGTCAGTTTGTAATTCGTGTTTTATCGCGTTTTACGTAAATGTACTTCTTTTTGTTTACTTTATAAGTGATTTTATGATGTTTTAAAATACCTTTTGTAATTTTGTACCTATCAAAATGGAAAGAATAAATAATTGATACACGTCTTCATTCTATTCAAATAATACTATGAACTTTAATTAAAAAATAGAGCTTCAAACATACATATATACATACATAATACATTAACACTCACGCCTGTCACCCAGAGGGGTAAGCAGATTTCCATTTGGCACGATCCAGACACACCTCGCTCGCCTCCTCCACATTCATATACCTAAGCATACATGCTCGTTGGCTAAGGGTACTAAAACTAAACGTATACATAACGTATTTTGTATATTAACACAAATAAGTACTACATAACAAACTAAAATAATTTTACAGATTTTGTTGTCATTCGTTCTTAATATTCAATGGAAATTGTAACTTATATTTAAAGAAAGCGGGTGCAAACTGGATTAAAAATCTATTTCATTTAATCATACTTATATATGCATGTATGCATACAGGTCAGCTAATTATAAGTGTATTAAAAATTATTTTGGGATTAGGAGTGAATTTACGATAGTCATTAAGTTAAAATTGACCACTAATTTGCTAACGGATAATCTTACGTTTTACGACTACTATACTAACTACTGAAAACGTTCAAAATATTTTTCAAAACCTTTCGATTCCGCGCTCTGTGCTTTATTGAAAATATTATTTACAAATAATATCTTGAAGTTAATAATATAATTTTTTTAACTTGCATAAAGCATCGAATACTTTTGGAGTAGGTAGTGGGTTAGTTTATTTAGCCGATTTAAAAAAAAGAGGATATCTTCTGTATTTGTATGTATGTTATGCGATTTATTCGCTAATTGTGAATTAATGAATTTCTGTTTCAATAAGTCGTACCTTTACCGTTACAGCCTACTAAAGTCCACTTACATAGGTAACATAGGCCTCCCACATAAATTGCCTCATAGGGGATTCCCCCTATTGGATTTGCCGTAGTTTCCTTGGGGTTTTTAGGTAGCTCGTTAGTAGCAAGATGCTGCTGCTGGTTGTTCTCTGTCGCCTCGACACCCGCGGGTTGATATGGGGTAGTGGATATTCTTAATAGAGGTTTATACAGTTATATATCATTTGGAGAAAAAATTCTCTCCATAATAAGGAATGAAATACTAATGTAACTATATAGACGACGTTGTAGATTGTAGGTGATACCCTGAGCTTGTGATATTCCTTTTCAATTAAAAGGGCCAAAAAAAAAACTTTATCAAAAGAAATCCTCTCCCCTCCCCCCTTTTTAACATTAAAGTTAAAAAGCCTCTCTTAGTTAAGTATGTTACTCTATGGTCTGGGTTTCCATCCGATAACAGCGTGTGTGTCTTCATGGCATGATTGAAAAGGCTTTTATTACGTTCAAGATAGTGCGAGTTACTCCATTTATTTTATTTTATTTGTTATTCTATACAGGTACTATTTAATATCCACTACCAGTTTTACTTACCTATTATTTACTTGTCAGTTATAGACAAAATTAGAAAACGAGACTGCATAACCAGTCCGTGTTGCCAGTGATGACTTATGGAACTGAGACGTTGTCCTTCACTGCTGGCCGTATGAGGACGCTCAAGGTCGCTCAGCGAGCTATAGAGAGGGCTATGCTCGAGGTTTTTCTTCGTGATAAACTTAGAAATGAGGATATTCGCTGTAGAACCTGAGTGACCGACATAGCCCAACGGGTTAGTAAGTTGAAGTGGCAATGTGCCGGCCATATATTTCGAATTACCGTAACCGTTGAAAAGAAGGTTCTTGAGTGACAGCCTCGTACCGGTACGCGAAGTGTAGGGCGACACTCCATTAAATGAAGTGACAGCTGGTAAGACATGCAGCAAGTCCATAGATGCAGGTGGCTCAAGACCGTGGTTTATAGCATTCCTTGGAGAGGCTTATGTTCAGCAGTGGACTCGTAAAGGACTGTAATGATGATGACTACACTTACCACCAGGTGGAAATGTAGTAATGCAGTTTATTATAATAAGTAAAAATGCATTACCAGAAGCGAATATGTTTTTATAAAATAGGGGTTACTTGACACTTACCATCTGGTGATATAACCCGATGTTAAGTGGTTGCTGTGGCCCATAGACATCTAAATCTATCCTCGATTAAGAATCAAAATGCAGATGGTGAGAATAGGTGTGCGCAGTTAGCGCATGGAAAGATTTGTCCAGCAACAGACTCAATGAACAGTGATGTTAACCAAGTTGACTGACTACAATAGTTAACGCTAATAAAAAAAAACTATAACAAGAATGAAATCAACGACGTTGATACTCGTATATACAGTTCCCATTCATTTATAATACTTATCTAGTTTTTTACTATTAGCTTCTACGTTCGTAGAAAGGCTAAGTCTTTTATTTTTAATGATGCGTGACTCCAATCCTAATAGAAAAATGATCTTGTCAATAACGTGGCATAATAATATCAAATAAATCATGTTTTCATTGACTTGAGTATTGATATTTGTGCTTCACCAAATGAATGACAATGGCGGCTCGTCCCCTTATTTAAAACAATCGGAGGAAGGTGTTGTTTGGTTTGTGACTCAACGTAACGTATTTCTGCATTTGCATTTACCGAAGTTTTGCCTGCTACTACGAGGATGTTAGGTTTGTGATCAAATTTGACAGGCTTTGAACAAGGAGCTATATATGTATACACCTAATTATATACTCAGTACTGCACCGGCACAGCGACGTCCCAGACACGCTAATGTGTGTAGATCGACCTTCAGACAACCAGTGTGATTACAAACTTTGAAGCAATAGTAGTCCTCAGGAATATTGAACACATCCGTTGGGTTAGGTTGTTAAACTTAATCGAGGTATGTTTTTTCATAGACATATGGGCCACACCATCCACTTATTCTCAGGATAACTGCGTGCTCGCCTTCCACCCTTAATTCTGTAGAAAAAGCTTCTAGACAATAGGACCACGTTGCTTTACAACTTGGTACTCTTTTCCAACTGGAACTCAGCGGTGGGAGCACTACTGTTTCAAAAGTCCACCGTTGAAAACTGACCTCCACTATAGATTGTCTCATATTTGCCTCTTGCCACGCTCGGCAGGTTGATTGTTAACCGCTTTTTCTATTTGCTATAGGGAAGATGCTGCAGTCCATCTTCTTGTTTCTCTCTGTCGCTTCTTACGACACCACGGGACGATATGGGGGTAGTTGGACATTCTTGCACCACCAGTAAACGTTTCGCTCCTGTTCTGCAAAAGGGAATAAAAACAACTCCATATCTCGGTTTCGATGTAATTAACCCAACATTATTTGCAGATAAAATAGGAAACACTTTCACGTAAACAATGAAATTAATGTTCCCAGGACGCAATAAAAGCCGTCTATAAATTATCTCGAGAGGTGAAAGTCCGATATTGTTCGCGTTCTTTGAAACTAGTGGTTTTGCTCGGTTTTGATTATATGTCAATCGTGAACGATTCGGTTGTTTGACTCGGGTCGAAAAAATTGATTGATTTTGTTTGTGTTCGATCAAATGACTTGGGAACGACAAACACCCGGAATGAGCCAATACGGCTCATTCCGGGTTTTGGTCGTATCCGACCGAAATACCCGGTTCACGTGAAGGATCACTACTTGTTCAGCAATTTATCGTAAATACACAGCTTTGACTAGTAGTACATTTTTGGGATTGGTTATAGACGTCCGGTACTTGATTTTAATAATGTTTTTTTGTTTAGGAGGCTTGTTAGGATTAAGCTTGAACCTATTACACTGTTTAAATATACGTTTTAAATTAATTACGATAAAAATAAATTTCACTAAACATTGCTTATAACGAAACGCAAATATGTCAATTTGGTCTATTAATATAAAGCAGACGTTTGGTAGGTACTTGATTTTTTAATTTTGTTTTCAATTTAGGTTTGTCAGGGTTAAGCTTGAAATAAAGCTTTTAAAATTTTTTTGGATTTCGGAAATGCCTTTTGAATTAATTATGATAAAAATAAATTTCGCTAAAAATTGCATATAACGAAACGCAAATACGTCAAATTGTTTTTTTTAACCCGGATACACCCATAAAAAGTTAATCACTCGAACCCAGACAATCCATTTGTGAATGAAGACAGGACTCATACAATAAGTTGAGCGGTAGTGGACAGCAGTCAAGAGGTTTTTCAGAAAACAAAATTATAACAATTCACATTACATTGTTTCATTTACCACTATCATAGCAGAGTTTAGGACAACCTGATTTTGTAGATAAGATTGGTCGATTTTTTTCTAAAACTGAATCAGCACGCCCTGACTCCACATAGCCTGCTCTACCCCTAGAGTGTTTTTGTAAAGCCGTAGGTGCGTAAGGAAAGGAACCCCGCCCGCCGTAGCAAATTGCAGGCACCCGCGCAAGCCGTAGCGGCTGAGGTTGGGGCGACCAACAAACCAAAGCTGCGGAGGTGAGCATGGGTGCCTGCAATTTGCTACGCAAGGGCGAAGGGACTGCACTTCCCACAGCGCCGAAGTTGTTACCGAAGTAACTTTGGGTCAATATTCCTGGGTAAAAAGTGAGGATATGATTTTACAAAAAAAATCATTACTCATAAACTATACATTTCCGCATGGGAAGAGTAGGGGCTTCTCCTGCACACAACCCTCCACCCCACTCCCTACAACATCTTACGCAAGTACCGGATGTCTATAGTTTTACCCATTTTTGTCTGGGGCAAAAATACTATTTTAGTTTTACATTAATATTTGGCTGGTATTTTGTACGTGGTACAGCCACACTGCAGCAATATATAGTTGTAGCACGAATGGGTCGGATAAACAGGGAAAGAATGACGCTCCCACATATTACCAGCGTGGAACAGTTGCTTAATGTTGTTATGTTTCCCGAGTTCACGGTTATTCACTTTTCCAGCTCAAAATAAAAAAAATAATGTTTCTGTACAAATAACACAAACGATCACACTGTCCAATTTATGGTAAGTGAATACTGTGGCCTAAAGACACTTAAATTTATTCTCGATTAAGGACCTAATTGCAGATACGTTATCATCCCTAAAGATTAAAATGAAATGTTTTAGTACTGTTATCGTTTTATCGTAAAATCTGAAAATTTTTATACGAGGTAGAGCCATGCTGCAGTTATATTAGTAGTATAGTTGTAGCACGAATGGGTCGGCTCGACTGGGGAAGGACCACGCTCTCACAGAATACCAGCATGAAACACTAGCTTAATGCTGCTGTGTTTCGTATGGTAAGTGTAGCGAACCGGAGACCCTTTTTACTGGAAACGAGGCATTCCATCTTAGTCCTCAGGGGTGACAGCGCATCTGCATTTTGATTTTAATTCGATGATAAATGTGGGTGTCTATGGGCCACAGCAGTCACTTACCATCAAGTGGACTGTTTGCAGGTTTGTCATTTTATTCTATAAACAAAAATCGAATCCAAGACCCATAACTCGGACAGTGAGGTAATTTTACCACAGAAACAAACGTCATCATCACTGTATAGGTTCATATAAGCACGGATATTCGTTGCATGTTACAATATAGGAAAGGATATTGCTATTAGCACATTTCACTTGCAATGGCGGATGTGTCCGTCCATTGTTAATATAACGACACGATTCTCTTTAAATTTACATGCATGGAAATCTAGTTGAATTAATAATCTTGTACTTTTTATAAGTCGGTTAATAAATTGGTAACATCCAGGAACTTTACAAGTTTACAACATGTTAGGGATTTTATGTTATGATATGATATGATTTAAATTTCGATAGATTTTAATTAATTTATTTATTTAATTCAAAATTTTGTTTTTGTTTTTTGGAAAATATCAGTGCTATAGGCTACTCCGTTCACATGTAATAGTCTATTTTTTCCTGACGGTAAATAATGTCATCCAGTATACAGTTAAATATATTTGAGAGCATTCGCGATCGAGTCGGGATGAGCAAAGCGAGTAGACATGGGCTATGTGTGTTACTCCGTTTGATCCGTAAAACGTAAAGTGGTTTGAGATCCATAAAGTCTGATTCTTCGGTTTTTGAAGGAACATAGTTTATTGTTAGTGAACTTACCTCAATGCTTATCTCAAGAAGAAATGATGATGTTTTCTTCAAACTATCGATCAATGCTTAATTTTATAATATAAATAAACACTTTGATTAATATCTAAACAATATTTAATGAGTTACTTTTATGTAAGTAAAAATATGCGGTAATTTATTATTTACTATTCCGTCCGTTGACCTTTGTGTGTGTGTGTGTGTGTTAGTTTACATGATTACTAAGTGCGTCGTACATTTACGTATATTGATGATTACAAATGATCGAAGTAATTAATTAACTCTGATATCTTACCAAAATATTCCACTTATCCAGTGGGCGAACCCTATTTAATTTAATCAAATTTTTATTGCTTACGAAATATTGCATAAAGTTAATGACAATTATGAGATTTTTTTTAACCCTCCGTTATATTATTTGTTTCGTTTTTAACCTTGCCCAATTCACTGGACAACTAACTCTTTTTTTTAAATACTTAATGCGAAAGGATTAGAAACTTGATAAAGATAGCGTGAGACGAAGAAGCCTGCCAACAATGAAGGTAAAACTACCCTTTACGAGTCGAGTTGGATAGATGTGGGCTCTGTTGAGCAAAGCTTTATATAACTGAGTTGAGTGTTGCTATATATAGATTTAACAATATGTTACAATATTAAAACATGCTTTATTTTTTGTATTTACTTAGCCTTATAACAACGAATGAGCCGGCTCGAAGGACCACGCTCTCACAGACTACCAGCGTAAAATAGCAACTCAAAGCTGCTGAGTTCTTATTGTGAGTCTATGCTCTGGAAATGAGGTATTCCGTCTTAGTCTTTAAGTGTGGCAACGCATTTGCATTTTGATTCTTAACTGTGAACTAATGTAGATGTTTATGGGTCACAGCATCCACTTACCGTCTAGTGGACTGTGCTCGTTTGTCACCCATATTCTATAAAAAAATAAATTGCAATGTGCTTTTTTTCTTTACTTGGCCTCGTTAATTCCTCGTTTAACACTAATTGAGTAGGTACAGTAAAGTGGCTGAAATAATTAATACTCATTATAGATCTTTGTCTAAAAAGGCACGTATGGCAATTCACAGTGCTGTATTAGTCCCTACTTTAACGTATGGTAGTGAAAGTTGGGTGTGGCAGAAGAAGCACGAGAGTAGAATAAATGCAGTAGAAATGCGGTCGCTAAGGAGTATGTTAGGGCTGAATCTGAGTGACAGGGTGAGAAACTGTGTGATAAAAGAAGAGTGTGGTTTGCAAGATGATGCGGTGACCAGGATTAAGAAAGGAATGCTTCGGTGGTTTGGTCATGTAGAAAGAATGAATGCGGAAAGACTGACAAAGCAAATATATGTTGCAGAAGTGAATGGAAGAGTCGGAAAGGGACGTCCTAGGCGGAAGTTTGTCGACCAAATTGGCGATATACTAAAAATGGGCCAAATTAAGAGTACCCTTAACCGACGAGCATGTATGCGTAGGTATATGGATGTGGAAGAGGCGAGAAAGGTATGTCAGGATCGTGCTAAATGGAAGTCTGTAGTCTCTGCCTACCCCTCTGGGTGACAGGCGTGAGTGTTTATGTATTATTTTATATGTATAGATCTTTGCTTATACGTTATGAATGCTGATCATGACGTGCATATTCACGAGACGCAGGATTAATGCAAACACCTTTATTAGAAATCTCATTTCGAAGCTAATTAAGAGCCATCGAGACCTCATCAATGTAATTTATTTCTGTACTCTCCACTTTTTACAATGTATCCAATGTACCTTAATTAGTATGTAAACCTGGCAAATTATCTTTTCTCTGCGTAATATATATGGACTATATATAGATAATACTGCAGATTCAGTAACGGTAACCACTTAATGATTTCATAATTCATACTATACAGAATTTTTTTATATAGGATAGGGTGACAAACTGATAAACGAGCACACAGTCCACCTGATGGTATGTGGTTGCTGTGGCCCATAGACATCTACATCTGTCCTCGATTACTAATCAAAATGCAGATGCGCTGTCACCCGTGAGGAGTAAGATGGAATGCCTCGTCTCCAGTAAAAAGGGTCTCCGGTTCTCTATACTCACCATACGAAACACAGCAGCATTAAGCTACTGTTTCATGCTGGTATTCTGTGAGAGCGTGGTCCTTCCCCGGTCGAGCCGACCCATTCGTGCTACAACTATACTACTAATATAACTACAGCATGGCTCTACCACGTATAAAAATTTTCAGATATTACGATTAAAATATAACAGTACTAAGACATTTCATTTTAGTCTAGGGATGATAACGTATCTGCAATTAGGTCCTTAATGGAGAATAAATTTAAGTGTCTTTAGGCCATAGTATTCACTTACCATAAATTGGACAGTGTGCTCGTTTGTGTTATTTGTACAGAAACATTATTTTTTTATTTTGAGCTGGAAAAGTGAATAACCGTGAACTCGGGAAAAATCATCATCACAGCCTTAAACAGACACTGCTGGACAGGTTTCTCTCACGTTGGAAGAATTTCCCGTAATAGAAACAGTTGACAGCCGGGAGCAGTTGTAGACTGATATAGGAGGAGGGTACGATGATGATAATAACTCTTGTGAAAGGTGATCGCTATAAAGATATTATTAATTTGTTTCGTGTTTTTAATTGTGTTACATACATGATTGTGTTTTTTTTTCAATAGTCCTATCACAGTGGGACTTCAAAATAGACGTTACTTTGTCTTGATATGGCATTTCCGCCAATCGGACGGAGGCTCTAAAACTTGTCCCGTCTTATCTTAGCCAAAACTTTTATGACGCCAATTAGGAAAAAATACTGATAGGTTTTGAGCGCTGCTTCCAAAGGCGGAAACTCTAAAGTTGTGTCCTATGGGTGCCCTCACGATCTAATCGATCATGATAAAAGCTTTCACCTTTCTTATAGTATAATAGTGATCCTCACCAGCACCAATGATATTATCAATTGCAGTGTTTATCGTTGTTCTGATTTACAACGTGATTTAAGTTAAAGGGCTTAAACCTGAAGGTTTACACATTAAACATGAGGCAAAAAAATATTTCGAGGGCACATGAAGTCTGTCAACACCTTCACTGTTCTCCAAAATATTTAGAAACAGAGTTGTAATATACTTTGCAGGTGTAGTGGAACGTATATATATACACACTACTGATTTTAGTTCCTAAATATCTAAAATGTCCATATGACCGACGGAAAGCAGCGTTAAACATGTGAAACGTCATTTGGTGCGACATTGGTTCCTTTTCCTACTGAGCCAAAAACTGCGGGAGAGTTTCATACTTATCATCAATCATTACATCCCTTCAAAAGTGCAGTGGTAATGTTAGAGATAACCCAAGGAATGTTCCAAAACACGTTCCTGAGACACTTGCATCTATCAAAATAATACAGCTTACCGATTACCGGTTCGAGGTTACCATTTGAGAACGTTTATTCCTATCGGTTGTCGGTTTTTCGAGCTATATGGCCAGCCGAGTTAACTTATTGAAAATAAAACATATCCTATAACCAGCAAGCATATACAACTGCAACACATTAAAAAGCCGCTACTGCATATGTTTTATTAAAAATTTTGATTTTCTTTAAAGAATATTTGCATCACACACTAGGTATCGAACTATATTACTAACGAAGTAGTAATACCTCAATGACACTAGGTCGTCTTACGTTTAGATCGATAATACGACACGTGTTTAGCCTCCAAATGAGGCACTATGACGAGAAATATACTCAGCGGTCAGCCATCGTATAGTATGGTGTGTTCTTATGAAGTCTATGAAGACTCGTTATTTTTACGCAGACCTCAGCTATTTCATTTTAAAATCTTTAATACCTACTATGGATTTTCACAAAGTAAAGCCTGATTGTATTAATTATACATTTATGAATTATTCTTGACATGGTTAAAAGTACATTTTGAGCTTTCAAAAGCCACAAGTGGAGAATTTCGTTCGACTAACGTAATCAGTGAAAGTATAATACAGTTACTGACATGTTTTTCGTATCTCGTTGGCGCTGTATGGTACCGTTGATGGGAGAGACAGTTATTAATAAGATATATTAATAGATTTGATATTCTACGTATGTATTTACAGGCTACTATTATATACTAGGGTTGCCAACTGTAAATTTAAAAAAACTAGGATTTGAAGATGGTAAAACAAGGGTAATACGTTTAAAAACAGGACGCAGTAAATGCCTTGTTAACTGCGAACTGAACCGAACCAAAAACGTGGCACATGTATGTACTATATGCAAATATCGGTTCGTTTTCGATTTTTATATCTGACTACGCTTTTTATATTCAATCGGTAATATACACAACAAAATAAAAACACTTAGCCACGCTATCGATGCGTTGTCTATTTGATTCTTTGAATTTTAAAATACATGACCTTATCAGGGCGCTTTAAAAACCCAGGACATCCTAAGACACTACAAAAACTAGGAAATGTGTAGGGAAAACAGGACGGTTGGCAACCCTATTATATACTAACAAGGTGATGAGATGGTCATATAACGCGAAAAACTGACAACTGATGAGTAAGAAAGGCTCTCAATGAAAAAGTTGTCGAATGCTGCGTGGTTCAAGTTCATAAATAGGCGTAATATTAACCTGTTAACGCAAACAGTGGTGCTGTAGTGTCCGATGTAAAAAAAGAACGTTAAGTACAGGCTATATATGCATCTCACTTAGCGCAGGCTTTCTTTGATTTCTGAGAGGGTAGAGGAGCCTTAAAGAACACTGAAGTGTCCACCGCGCTCCAGTTTTCTTTACGATGTTTTCCTTTATCGCCGAGCACGTGGTAAATCAGCACGTAAAATTGCAATTAACAATTGCATTGGTGCCGGCGGTGATGAACCCGGGTTTCTCGCGTACTGTGAAATTTACAGTGAGCGCTTAGGCATTTCAATAAACGACATTCTTCAAATGATAGGTGATGGAATGAATTGTCCATGTCTGTAACATTGTTGAAGATTGCATATGCCCAGCAGCTAATTAATTGCTGGAGATATGCATTATATAGCATTAAGTAAAAGTTAATAATTTAAATGTATGCGTTCCATCATATTTAGTTATGAGTATTTTTTTTAAATAATATAATTTTTAAAATGTATCGTAATAATGAGTCTTGGATACTTGAAATTAAATAATAAATAATAATAAACACTCACGCCTGTCACTCAGAGGATAGGCAGGGACCACAGAGGCTATTTTTTAAAATGTCGCCAATTTAAATAAATACTTAAAAAAAAAACGACGGGTTGCACTCCGGGAGTGCCGGCAGAAGTGAAAACTTGAATATTAACGTTGTGCAATTTTGATATTTTGGAATGATTAGGGAATAATTTTGGACGAATTGCCAAAATTATCACACACGAACATTCGCGCAAGCGCCCTGCGCCGCCTAAACGAAACAGCAGGCGCAGGCATACATTTTAGCCGCGCCGTAGAAAGAGAGGGGGATACTTCCTCTCCTACGCCGCGCCGGCTGTCTCTCTCTCTCCATCCGTCTTACGAATTTTCGATCAGGGTCACGTGTCCTGACGCGAGTTTAACATTTTTACCCATTACAAAAAAGTGTACAACTCCGCTAAAGAAGTTTTTACTTCAAAAAACAAATATTTACTATGTGTGTTAAAATTCTCTTCCACTGGAATTCGAACTTACAATCTATAGCAGCTCACAAGACAAATTGTCAGATGCTATTCACGACTATAAAAGAGCGATAAAGATACGCACTCAAAGGAATGAGACACATTTATTGATTCAGTCCATCATGTTTACACATGCGTACCAGACAATTATATTTTTCGATAAGTTTATAATAACAGTGCCAAGAAATTATTGTAATAAACGTGTGTTTACAACGCGCTTTTGTGTATCGTAATGTTTGTGTAATTGGTAATGAAAACATGGTTTTGTTTTTTCATAGAATAAGTATGACAAACGAGCACACAGTTTGCTTGATGGTAAGTGAATACAGTCCATATACATCTACATCTAATCTATCCTCAAACAAGAATCAAAATGCAAATACGTTCTCACCCATGAGAACTAAGATGGAATGCCTCGTTTCCAGTAAAACAGTTCGCCGGTTCTCTACACTCACTATTGATGAAACGCGAAATACAGCAGCATTGAGCAGCTATTTTAGGCTGGTATTTTGTGAGAGAGTGCTCCTTCCCAGGTGGAGCCGTTACCGTTTGTGGTACAAAATGTAACAATTCATACTTTCTATTTATCAGTTTGATTATCGGTTAGGTACACGTAATATGTAAAGTAGTGATAATTCAGGGGTTCGCTTGCCGTAAATTTCACAGTATGCAATTGACAATCCGGGTTCGATTCCCGCTGGCACCAATGAAACTTTAATTGCAATTAAAGTGCATGTGCACTCCGATGAAGGTTAACGTCGTATTTGTTTGTTAATCGTAAAGTCTAAAAGTGTTAATGATTTCTTAAATTTACGCGAACACTGCACATTGAATAAAACTAAATTTACGGATTCTTCTGTGAACATGTTCAAGATCGTCCCCACCATTACATCAGATTTGATAAACCACAATTCCTCGCAAAAGAACACCGATTCCTACCAAGGATGATACGCAAGACTATTGAAATTAAAAAACATCCTAATTTCAATAGAGAAGATGGATGGGTGCTGCCATCTGCTTGGGATCCTATAATTAACAAAATTAAACCCAAACCCAAGGCATACCACTGGAAGACTTCATGATACTATAAGCTCGTTTTGCGTAAATCGGACCAAAAATTACGAGTAATATTCAAATACTGAAGGTAGCCGGGCTAACAATGACATTGGGACGTCAAACATCTCAGTCCCCCCCGTGACCATGGGTGCTGTAAAACACCCGAAATTAAAAATAAGTAAAAGTAATTAATTAAACGCGATAGAATCCGTAAATATAGTTTTATTCAATGACAAAAAGTGTTTTTAAGTTTAATCTCTTTAATAAAAAAATCCTAACTGTTAGCGCCTGCGTGACACAAAAAATTCGAAGCGCATGATGTCACTGCAAAAATACCGGTCTCACATTGATAGCGAAAAACAAACATACACACCGAGTGAAGTGACGTTTAATGATAGTCAGATAAGGCGTTTCAACTCTTAAGAATTTATGTAGTTTAAAAACAGTGCTGGATTCGGTTTCACTTTTATTTTTAGCCGATTTCGAAAAAGGTGTTTCTTGTATTGTGTATTGTATATAAAACACTAAAAAATTATATAATGTTATCTTCTGAAGTCGGTGTTAAGACATCGTGGGTAGAAGAATTGAAGCTCCAACTTCAGAATGTGACATTATTTTATTCTTTTCAGTACTTCATAGTCTGCTTTACTTTTTATTATAATCTTTTTACCCATTAAAGCGCAAAAAGTCGAAAATAGCTCGAACGATTTTGATGATTTGTTTTGTCTGTTTGAGTAGGTCTGTGGTTGGTTTATATTCATATTGGACCCGGTAGGTGGAGCTGTTGTCGAGTTCTAGAAACCATCCGTGCGAAGGCGGGGCGAATCACTTATAAAACAATAAAACTAAATGAAATCACAATCTTGGCGTACGGTTTGAAACACTGTCCCGAACCATTAAATTATGTATAATTTTTATTTTAAAATATTTTAAAGCCGCTAATACTAAACGACTAGTATTAGATAAATTCCACAATAATTTCTTAAATTGCCATAGCAATAAAACCTCTAAATGCTAGCAAATATCTTGTATTGATCAGATTTTATGAAACCTAATCAGTACAACATATTGGCTAGCTTAGCACTAGGCGTTTCAGAGCTATCTGGATTTAAAGAGCTGCTATGGATATGATATGTATGCTGTTTTTATCAGCGAAGCCCGTTGTACCGAACTTGGCCTTCCTTTCAGATATATGTTTTTGGTCAAATTAATTAATATACCCGCATTAAAATTAGCTCACGGGACTTGTTGATGCAGTTTGAGACTTAATCTCTCTGCTAGAATGAATCCGTCTTCTCTTATATGGCGCCAACAAGTCGCTGATGTAACGTCTTAACTGAATAAATTGTTTTTACTTTCACAACATACAGTCCAGCAATCCAGAAACTTCTCGAAAGAAAATCTTACATTGCTAACACTATAATGGACATGCATTTCATATAGTGATTTTTTTGGATCTTTATTAACATTAAAATTTTTAATGATTTCCTAGGCCGGTGTACAATAAGAGCAAGTATTTCGTTAGTTGAAAAAGCGGTTACTTCTTGTCAATATGAATCTAGTCTACTTGTACACCGATGTTGGAATTTCGACTCCTACCAAGGATGATTCGAAAGGCTATTGAAATGAAAAAAAAACATCCTAATTTCATGGCTGATTGTGATCTAAAAATTAATGAAATTAAATCCAAACTCAAGCATACTATACTGCAATACTAAGATATTCTGAGCTCTTCTTGATCTTGCCATAAATTAATATTTAAAAGATGAAGGTAGCCCTGTTAACTATGACTTGAGGACAAAGCCCCGAAACGTCGGGAATTAAAAAAGTTCAAATAAAACGCGATAAAATTAGTAAAATTAGCAGTATACGCTGTTAGGTGAAATACATACATTCTTATTTACTTTACTGTTACCAAAGTTAACGCAGTTAACTTGAGAATTAATTTAAATAATTATTACAACCGAACGCGATATCTACGGACCGGTCCGCCGCGCCGCGCCGCCCCCGAAAAGGCGTTGTCGAGGACCAGTCGGTGTTCGTCTCGCTGCGAGTGAAAGTGTATGCGAGTGCCAACACAAGTGCTTCCCTCGGATCCAATGAAACTGAACTGATATCGAATATAGTGTTCTGGAATGTATGTATTTGTTGCCGTTTTGTATTTCCTTGTTTGATTTATAAATAATAATTGTTAACTTTAAGCATTCCCGGTAGATATATAAAGTTAGGGCTGTTACTATGTTTTTTACAAAAACTATGTTTACTTGAATAATACAGGTTATTTTTTTATTCTTACGAAGTATTAGACGTATTGTACGTAATTATTGTATGTAATTATTAAGTAAAAACGCTAGTTATGATTCCATTTAATTAGGGTGGTCCTTGTTTTTTTTTGTTCACATTATAATATGCTAATAGCCGTGCGTGTAAATTTTATATTTCTGTATATTATATAGCGTTTTCGAAAAAGGCGAACCTTATCAATTCCTGTTTTAAATGTTATAATAATTAAAATATAATGTTGTTTATACTTACACGGCAGTTGCAAATAAATTTCAACCTAAGTTGATGATTATTAAAGGTTCTTTTAAACTAATACTTAAACTAAGTATAAGATTGCTCTGTTTAATATTAATAGTTCCAAAAAAAATAGTTTTTTAATTAAATTAATAAGATGGAGTACAAGTGTTCTGTGGCGTAATTGATTGCATGTGATTTATCCTTCACTGCTGGCCGTATGAGGACGCTCAAGGTCGCTCAGCGAGCTATGGATAGGGCTATGCTCGGAGTTTCTCTGTGTGATAAACTTAGAAATGAGGATATCCGCAGTAGAACCAGAGTGACCGACATAGCCCAACGGATTAGTAAGCTGAAGTGGCAATGGGCCGGCCATATAGCACGAAGAACCGATATCCGATGGGGAAGAAAGGTTCTCGAGTGGCAGCCTCATACCAGTAGGCGTAGTGTAGGGTGACTTCCCACTAGATGGAGTGACGACCTGTTATGACACGCAGGAAGTCGATGGATGCAGGTTGTTAACAACTATGCTTTGTGGCATTCCTTGGGTGCGGCCTATGTTCAGCAGTGGACTTGTGAAGGGCTGTAATGATGATGATGATGATGATTTATGCGAATGCGATTACGCTAAATCCGCCCAACAATCGATATCTCAAAACTGGTAATAGACATTTCTTAGGCTGGTAGTGATTAATGATTATAGTTTTATTTTATATAGAATAGAATAAGGGTGACAAAGGAGCGCATAGTACACCTAGTGGTATCCTCGATTAAGAATCAAAATGCAGATGCGTTGACCTTTGAAGACAAAGATGGAATGCCTCATCGCCTGTAAAAAGAGTCTCCGGTTCTCTAGATACTCCATATGTACACTCACCATACGAAATACATCAGCATTAAACTGCTATTCCACGCTGTTAATTTGTGTGTGTGTTTTTTAATATGAGTGACAAACGAGCACATCACCATCTTCCGTGATGGTCAATGGATGCTGTGGCCCATAGACATTTACATCTATCCTCGATTATGAATCAATAGTGCAGATGCGTTGTCACCCCTGAGGACTAAGATTAAATGTCTCATTTTTTTTGCGGTCCGTACCCTCAACCCTTGTTCTTCCTCTTACATAATGGAAATAATTCAACGTGAACGTTTTTACTAGATTCTCCATGAATTCTTACTAGGGGATGGTTACATGTCTATGGGCCACAGCAACCACTTACCACCCGGTAGACTGTGGTGGGCTACTCCTAACAAACAAGTGTATTTTAAACTTACTCGGAATAGATAAAGAAAAATTTTAGTAATTGCATTTATTCCTTTTTTTTACTTATAAAGTGTTTTTTTGGCCCATAGACATCTGCATTCATCATCGATTAAGAATTAAAACGAATATGCGTTGTCACCCCTGAGGACTAAGATGAAGTGACTCCGTTCCACTAAAAAAGGGTCACTGTACTTCTGCACTCACCATACGAAGCACAGCAGTATTACGCTGCTATTTTACGCTGGTATTCAAATGTTATGTTTTATTATTGCAGTATAAGCGCGGCGAGATGATAGCTGCGGTGAATGACTTTCTAGATGACCTGCGGTGAGTCAGTACGGCGACAGCCCGCTTGCAGATAACCGACACTAACCTTGCTAGAGACTAACTACCAATCGCATTAACTAAACGCTTTACTATATAGGACTCTAAAATGCTGTTAAGTAACATTCGATTTTATATAGCAATATAACACAACGAGGGATCTATTTTTAGACTGACAATCCACTTGCTAATCACACATAAAACGTGTTTCTGTTATAGAAAAAGGGTGACGAGCACACAGTCCACTTGATGATAAGTGAATGTTGTGGCCCATAGTCATATTGATTAAGAATTAAAGTGCAGATGCGTTGTCACCCCTGAGGACTGAGATGATATGTCTCGTTTCCAGTAAAATGTGTCTCCGGTTCTCCACACTCACAACTATTATATAAAGCTTATATTGCTTTTTACGCTGGTATTCTATGAGAGTGTGGTCCTCCCCCGGTCGAGCCGACCCATTCGTGCTAAAACCATAATATAGCTGCAGCATGTCTCTAACACGGACACGGAGTAACCACGTAGGTGTATAATACAACTTAGGACTTCTTAATAGTCTTCTTTAAAATATTTATATACACAAATATCTGTTTAATTTTAAATTTACCTGGTTTACATATTAAATTATGCTTGGTTTCTGTATTTTAGAGTCGTGGTAGCTCAGATGGTTAACTCTCGCTGTAAATATAACAGAACGCGAGTAACCCGGGTTCGATCCCGCCGGCACTAATGAAATTCTTGATTGAAATTTTAAATGCTGATTTACCACGTGCTCGGCGGTGAAGGAAAACATCGTGAGGAAACCTGCATGTCTGAGGAATAAGAAAAAAATAATTTTGAAGACATGATGTGAAGTTCGCCAACACGCATTGGGGCAGCGCGGCGACCACTTCCTTGCCCTAAAACCCTCTCAGAAATGAGGGGAGGCCTGTGCCCAGCAGTGGGACGTATATAGGCTGTAACTTTACTTCTGTATTAGAAGAAACTTTAGGTTTGATTTATAAGAATATTTTTCTGTAAAGAAAATTTATTTGTCTACGAGAACCAATGACGCCTTTTGCTGCCAATCCTTTTATATCCTCCAGACGGAATTTAGTTTACGGCGCCCAGTCTCATCGGATATTAGCCACTGCGCTCAGGTGCATTCAATTTTCTCTCTCATATCGCCAAGTCCGGTGAAAAGCGAATCCGACAAGACCGGAGTGAGACTTTAGGCTGTACGTGCCCGTGATTCTAGTTTGCTAAACCTTACTTCTGGTAGGGAATTACCTAAGACATTATTTCTTTAAAGAATGTTTGGTGTCCGTTAGTTTCGCTGAAACTCGACAACCGCTCGAACGATTTTAATTTTTTTTTGGTATGTATCTGAATGGTTTAAAAATTGAATTGGACTCCGTAGATGGCTTCGTCGAGATTCAGAAATCATTCGTGCAAAGCGTAGTCCGTAATACAAATTTTCGAAAAAGGAAAACCGATTGATATTGTTATTAGAATTAGGTGTTAGTAGAAACGCAATAATTTATTGATTTTATTTGATCAAAGCACAGCTGGTTTATGTCACATGGCATTGGGAGATTTTAGTGAAAGGTGCAAAATTTAACACAAATGATTTTAAATTATGTAATACAATATTTTGTGAATGTAGACATCTTAAAATTGAGGCTATAGCCATCCATTACGGTCTATAGAGTCCACTGATGAACATAGGCCTCCCTCATAGATAGCCTCATGAGGCATTGTGTCACGCTTGGCAATCGGACTGGCAACCGCAGTTTTTTTAGAATTTTGAGATGTTATCAGGCAGATGCTGCTGCCCATCTCCTGCCTGTCTCCCTCTGTCGCCTCTTACGACACCCACGGGAAGATATGGGGTAGTGGATATTCTCAACCGCCACTACACGTTTTCGATACGGTTTATGTGATTCTTGCCTTATTTCAGCAATGTCATAATTCGCAATAGCGCCCGTACTAGGCACCGCCGGTAAATTATGCTATTGTAAATTTAATTCGCGTCATTAGTAAGCCTAACGGCGCTAAACATTCACCAAATACGGCCGTCGTGATCGCCATATGCAGGTTATGTAGTGGCCTTTACGTTTGTCATACGTTACGACAGCCAGGCGTTGACCGAATGTTATTAAGGAATTTAAATTCTACATTACTCAAGTCATTGTCATCATAATTACAGCTTTCAGAAGTCCACTGCTTAGCATAGGCCTTCTTCAAGTTCCATCAATTTCCTGCATATATTACCAGGTCGTCCCTCCATCTAGGTTGCTATTTGAGAACCTTTTTTTCCCATCGGTTGTCGGTTCGTCAAAATATATGGCTGACCCATTGCCATTTCAGCGTACTAATCCGTTTTTTAATCTGGTTAGTGATGTTATATAAATCTGAGACGTAAACCTTCACTGCAGGCGGTGTGACGAAGCTCAAAGTCGCTCAGCCAGCTATGGATGTTCTCTGCGTGATAAATTTAGGAATAAGAATTATATAAGAAAACGTTAATATTGAGTAAACAATCCAGCTAATATTATTTGGATGATTTTTTTAGGGTAAGTGTGCCAAACGAGCACATAGTCCACCTGATGGTAAGTGAATGCTGTGGCCCATAGACATCTACATTTATCCTCGATTATGAATCAAAACGCAGATGCGTTATCACCCCTGAGGACTAAGATGGAATGCGATGGAATGCCTCGTTTCCAGTCAAAAAGGGTCTCCGGATCTCTACAGTCACCATACAAAACGCAGTAGTATTAAGTTGCTATTTTACGCTGAAATTCTGTGAGAGCGTGGTACTTCCCCGGTCGAGCCGACCCAAAGCAGCTTCAGCGTGGCTCTACCACGTATATACTCTAAATATAATGATGTCGCCCATAAACATCATCATCTATCCGTAACGCGGCTTGTCACCCTTAAGGACTTAGATGGAATGTCTCGTTGCCGGTAAAAAGAGCCTCTGGTTCTTATCAATCACTATACGAAACATATTATTAATATGTTGCTATTTTACGTACATATTATACTACATATATGTTCTCACAACGTAGTTTTTCACCAGTAGGCCGGGAATCGGGATTCATGGTGTAGCAGTTTACGGTTAATGAAGTTCGGTCAAGAAGGTCAATGCACTTAACTTTACGTTGTCTTCTCTGAAGACTAAGAAGGAATGTCTCATAGATAGCCTGCTACATGGACGGACGGACAGACGGACTATTAGTCAGAAAAAGAGTCGTAAACACCTTTGTTCGAAATTACTTGCACTTGTTGAGAGCTAGTCCGGGACAGAACCACGCTCTCAAAGAATACCAGCGTAAAATAGCAGCTTAACGCTGCTACGTTTCGTATGGTGAGTGTGAAGAACCGGATACCGTTTTACTGGAAACGAGGCATTCCATCTTAGTCCTTAAAGGTAAAAACGCATCTGTGTTTTGATTCTTAATTCAGGATAAATGTAGACGACTATGCATCCACCTACCATCAAGTAGGCTGTGTGCTCGTTTGTCAACCTTCTTTAAAAAAAAAAACATAAAATAACGAACATGATACGTCATACACGACATCGAAAATTATGTAAAGAACTTTATGTTGTAACAGTATTCTTCGCTCTGAGTTCATAAAAGATAAGGACCTGCGCTCATTTCCGATGAGTAGTTATTGTTTGTTTTTGTGTTATGTTTAGGAAATGTACACAATTCTATCATATCACGGTTCAAGAATGTGGTAATTGATCATATATAGTACTATGTGCACGCGTATAGTATAATTGGTTCCGTGGTATGTGCCCTAACTAAACTTACTGTCACTGTATTAGTTGTCGACGCGTTAGTTAAAAATATGATTTCGAAAGATTTTTGTAGCCAGAGTTTAATTTTAAAAACTAGCCTTTATTTTCAGTGTTGTTGTTTAAATATGAAATAAATAGCAGATTTGGAAATGAATGTTTTTGAAGAGAACTGCTGAAAGGTAACTGGCGCTCTTTTTTTGCGCTGTATTGTACAGAATAAATACTACTTTTTTACATACCTTTCTAAAACCGTAATTATCAGCTCACATCATTACATTATTGTCATTGAAAAAGCACTACATGACAAATCGATTGGTAGACTTAAAAGACACCTCATCGCGCGACAATCTTATCTTTAGGAAAAGCCTGTTACGTCAAATTTTGTGAAAACTTAACAAACAAACGTTTAGGCACATGTTTTGGATACTTTCAACGGGGATTTAACAAGAAATTAAAATGTTTGTCAATTAAAATTCAATAAGTGCGATCGATGCAGTCCGGAGAGAGTCCATTGATATTCTACTCTAAAGATATACAGAAATCTTACAAAATTCGCTACTGGTGCGGATACCTATATATTATTTCTGAGTCATCACTTTCGGATTTCGTTGTTTGGCATTCAAAGCCAGGAAATATGCTACTACTAGTTAAAAACTAAAAAAAGTGTATGTTACATATTAAATAGTTATTTTACTGTTCATGCACTTCTGTTTCTAAAAAAAAATATTTTTAATTTTATAGTTTTATTTAAAAAATGAAATACTTATAGAGTACCTATTACATCATTTCAATTAAAAAAAAAACTTTTGTGTTTTGTATGGTGAGATACCCTTTTTAACGAGGCATTCCATCTTAGTCATCAGGGTTGAAAACGCTTCTGCTTCATGGTTATTAATCAAGGATAGATGTTGATGTCTATGGGCCACAGCATCCACTTACCATCAGGTGAACTGTGTGCTCGTTTGTCACCCGTATTGTACAAAAAACTCAGTACTGGCAGCTCGAAGTCAGGAAGTTGGTGGTGTACGAGCGCACGTAAAGTTGGTTCTGCTCCTGATCCAGTACTACGGTCGTGTCGGATCAGTGTTGCCACCTTGGTTTTTGAAAAGGGGCAGATGGACTATCTAAAAATAATTTTTTACGGCGTACGCGTTTCAAAACAAGAGTGCCGTCTTCGATCGAGCATAGGTATGTGTACCTTTCCTTTTTTTTGTGGCCACAGCAGGAAAGAAAAAAATATATACATGAAACATCTTGCAGTGCATATATTTCGGGTTATAACAAATTTAAAAAAATATGCAATTTAAAAATTGTTTATTTAAAATGTAGTAGGTACTTAAATACCATTAAAATTCACTTATTAAATTTTTAATCAAAATCGGCGTCGTCATCGGAATCTTCTGAAATTACAACTGCTGAAGCAGAAGAAGTTGATGGCTGACTGAAATCTGCGTGTTTTTGTTAATTTGAAGTAGTATTTTAAATTACTTCCACAGTTTTTTCAAATGGCAGTTATATATATTATTGATGTCATTGTTTTTCGCCACAGTTTGTTACTGGTTTTAGTCCTAATTAGGTTCATGGAACTAAAATCGCGCTTAAAATAAAATAATTTTCCCAAGTTCCGAAGCTCTTGGTACAAGTTGATTCCAGCAGGATCCTTGTATTTGATAACTTAGCACCAAAATTTGATGGCGGCGTCTTTGTTCTCCCAGTCGTGTTCTCCGATATTTCTATATTGTACTAAAACTATATCAATATCTTAAGGTAACAAACAAAATGCTTCTGCAAAGTGAACCATGCGTGATACAGCCTTGTTGCGCTTGACTGTCTCTTTAGCAGAAAGAATCGTCATTGTCTCCAAATTTTTGAAACTACCTGGCAGGCGGAAGATTTCGTATTGTGTAAAAAGCGCTAGATTGCTCTTTAAGGGCTAAAACTTCAATAACGAATTCACCTACTGTAATAAGTGCTATATCTAGCTCGAAAAGAGCTAAGGTGGCAACACTGTGTCGGATTGCTGTCCCATGAACTATAAGAGTGAGGGAATAGAGAGTGCACCTGTGTTTGGTATTTGTGCATATTGTTCCCGAGACTAGCCGCCATGACCGAAATACTGTGTGGAAAAGATTATTATTATTAAAAAAGATATTATAGCCTGTAGTTATAAGTTACGAAATATTTCGAATCCGATCCAGTTTTAAGTATGACAGCATACATTGCAAACCGCAAAGTGCTCCACTAGAGTTGCCAATAACGACGTATTTAGTATGCAGCTCAGTAAAGTACTCGTTCCAAGTTTACGGACTCCTTTATTCACTTCGGATACGTGTGCCAAGACCAAGAGACGTAATCAATACTAACTGCATGAGACTATAGGATTTTTAAACTTGCATCACTTCAGCTTTAGAAAGCAAAAACAACCCGTATGCTCTTTTGTTCAGCGATTAAGTAACTCTACTTAGGAATTCATTCATGGTATAACGTATACAATATGTAACGTAATTAACGCACACCCTCATACACCCCAATTAGTATATCATGTTATAATCATAATAAATACACTGAATTTTTAATTAAACATTTTTATGCACTGATTAATTTATCAAATTAGTTATAATAATTCCGGAAGAATGTTGTGGTCACAGTACAAATCCACGAACGCAAAGACTTTAACGTGGTTGAAATAAAGTTCATTTTTCTTTATTTTTATTGAATGACAAAATTAGTAATAATACAAATAAAACTGCATTCTTAAAAGTCTTATTGCCTTAAGTTACGGTCCATTTCAGTTTGTTTTGACTGTACAGATTTAGTGTGACTGTAATTTACGTAGTTTTAATTATTTTTGGGATAAAAAATTACCTATATTAAAAATAATAGGAATCGATTCAGTAAACGATTCTGAACAAACTACTTTCTCAAATTGCGTTAATTATGTTACGTGTTGTATATGATTTTACAAAAAAAAATATAGGTACTAAACGTGTCTGAGTATCGTCACTGCTGAACATAGGTATCCTCCTTAGGTAGTCTCATAGGAAAGATATTTGCCATAGTTGCCATGCTTGCCAAGCGTGTTGGCAACCGCAGTTTTTATTTTTTATTTTTAGACGATATTAGGATCAATTTCCTGATTGGTTACCCTCTGTCGCCTCTTACCACCCACGGGATAATATGGGGCAGTAGATATTCTTACACCGATAAAAAGAATTATTTGAAATATAAAGGACTACATGGATAGCAATAACGCCTGCGAATGAAGAGATTGCTGTCAGGCTATTTCTAATATTATGGTTTTATAATATATTTTGTTAACTAACTTTCAATAAGTATTATTTTCAATCTATATTGAATAGAAAAATCAATGGTTGGTCTTTTGTGGCGCTTCTGAGTACGTTTGCTACCAAATCTGTTTATTTGTCGTAATGCAATTTATGTAAGTAATGTGTTGATACGTACTGTCAAATCATCCACGAGATCTTAGTGTGAGGACGACGTTGTTTAAAAACAATCTATGCCAGATTTATTTATTTATTTATTTGCTTTTTAAGGGAAACATACAGTAAAATAAAAAATACATTATAAAACATATAAAAGTAATCCTAAAACCAATGAAGTTTCCACAGACATCTAAAACATATTAAAAGCTTGCAACCACAATATGTTTAAAGATTTAAAAAAAATAACTAAATGGTATTTATAATTAATAATACTTCTATAATAATCATCACCAACTATGTGAGACCAATTATATTAAGTTTTACAATATTTTTTTATTATTATATTTAAGGTATTGTGTTCACATATTTTATTATTTTTATGTCATCATTATTTGAAGCATAATAATTTAAAAAGGAAAGTACAATTTTTTTTTATCCAGTCGTTTTCGGGTGCTTTAAAGCACCTATAGTCAGGTGTTTGACATAGTTTTAATTTTAAATTTAATAATTAGCTTTATGATTTGATGTTAATCTTTGGTCCTATCCGAATGGGATTTTATTCTTAGGCTCTCGCGAATAAGCATCATATTCAACAATCCTTTCCTTGTTACATGTAAACGCACTGAGTATGTTATTTTCGGACTAAGTAATGTAAAACAGCTAAACGATACCACAACAGGGCATCGGCCTCTCAATTCGAGAAGGTATTTCTGAGTAGGGTAACGTGCTTAAATTAGTGACATAGTTTGATAATATGCGTTTAATACGTAAATATCGTTGATGTTGCGTGCCGCTTGCGCCGCGTTATTACCACGACGGTACTTATATTCCATAATTACTCGAATTTTTAACGACGAGAAAGATTCAAATTCGAGAAAAATATAACGCTAATTAATATACAAATGACTAATTTTGAAAAAAAAATCCATGTTTTTAAAATAAAATTAATTTTAAATTTGAATCCTCATGACCAA
This sequence comes from Parnassius apollo, assembly GCA_907164705.1. NCBI lineage: Eukaryota > Metazoa > Arthropoda > Insecta > Lepidoptera > Papilionidae > Parnassius > Parnassius apollo. The sequence continues at coordinate 4,755,201 of CAJQZP010000220.1, read as the reverse complement.
AAACTACTACATTTATCTCTGATTCTATTGCATATCGTTTTCTATAAATATGCTAAAATTTTTACAAAAGTCAATGCTTAAGTTTTCGTACTTTCTTTTCAGCCTGCATTCGGCCTTATTAAAAAAATATAAATAAGCTCAATAGTCAAAAGAGTAATTAAAAAACCAGACTGCCTTAAAAAGTTCACTGAAAAAAAAAACTTATCCTCGCTTTTTTGTATTTGCAGTTGCAATATATAAATATTGTAGGTGTAACGTATGTCATTCCTAAAATTAAGACAATTCTAACACCTCATATGTTAAGGGGATATAGTAAGTCAGCTCAAATTCTAATTTCGCCCCCACTTCCCCGCGCGTCGTATGCTATGTACCGACATGTTTGTAATCACTAATACTGTAAGTAGAGAAGTCGTTAGATACTTATTTCATTAGGTTTATCGTATTTATGCCTGTTACTTAACGCCAACCCAGTCGCATCTTATTTTTATTATGGTTATTTCCCATTTTAATTTTACGTCGTCTTGTTGCGTAATGTGTATTCTGATCGTAAGCGACACAACCTCCCCCTTCAAAGGCCGAAGCGAAACTGACCGGGCGGCAGGAGCAGGACGCAGGAGTCAAGCTTCAAGAGGCCAATAGTTTAGATAATTTCTTTTTACAGTGAAAATAATGGTATTTAATAAAAGTAAATAACATAAGCACTGCTTTATATGTAGTTAGTTCAGTTAGTATGCAAAGTTTCATGATCTTACTTAAAGTATTTTATGAATAACAGCAGTTTATTGTTTATTTTGGAGGTAACTTTGGATTTTTTTCTGTCGAGAAAATTTTACGGAATCATGTTTTCGTCTACATAGTCCTTAACATTAATCCTCAACTTTACCATATATTTATTTCAAAACTAATACTGCAATATTTTTGGCATAACGGAGGATCTTGCTAAGCCATTTGAGGTTATATTTCCCCTTAAAATCCATCAAGATTTTAGGGTACAGAGTGCGTCAAAGAAATAAACATACACTATAATTTCGAAAAACATTACCCTGCTTCTGTGGCATTCTGGTAAACATAAATAATTTTACTGCATATTTATCCATGCAAACAATTAACGACCTGCATATAAATCTTCTAATTTCACTATTTCCTTCTTGTAAGAATTAAAAAAATATTATAGTTAATAATATTCTCAATAGATAAATAGGCTGATTTCATCAACCTATCTTTGTAATCTAAAGCGATAAAATAATCTCTCAGTAGGTACGAGCTAGGTAGGAACATTATAGGACTTTCATAAAAATAATATAGTGAAAGAAGTTTCTCGAATAGTCAGGAAAACTGTATTATATTTAGCTGGAGCTGTTATCTTACGGTATAACTTTATTGTTCGTATAAATCGCTGTATGTTGGGTCATAATACGATTTATAGTAGTAATAACACATGATGGCTTCATGTTACAAGTGGTAATATAAAAAAAAATTGTACAAACGATTTCAATATCAATAAAATGAGAACATCATTAATGCAGTCGAAGTCAATTAAATACGCATTATAAAGGATAACTCAAACACTACTGATTTTATCAGTAGTGTTTGAGTTATATGTGACCACATTAGAAGCACTAGCTTTCAAATAAAAAAGAACCACCAAAATCGGTTCACCTAGTAGAAAGTTCTGAGCTAAGACACATAAAAATCTGTCGAATTGAGAATCTCTTCCTTTTTTGAAGTCGGTTGAAAATAATCTAAAACTATATATTTCAATGTTAAGTTGTATTTAAAATCAGTTATTAAATTTTACAAAATTATATGTAAAATCAGCTATTAAATTTTAAATCATCTGTGTAAAAATTAAGCTTAAAAACATACTAAAATAGTACTGAAAGGGATAATACAACTTCTACATAGCTATTAAAGTATGTGATAAATTTAGTGTTAAGCTATGAAGTAATGATTATTTAAGACCTTTTGAGTGGTCTAAATAAAATCCAACGTCTTGGTAACAATTAGTGTGGTCGATAAACTGTAACGAGGCATTCTTATGGTGGCCACACACGGTCAGTTCAACTGATCATTCCAACTGATCAGTTCAAACTAAAACTGTTGATATTTTTTTAAATGTAAAATTATATGTAAAATTCCGATATTAATATATTTATAATGATCGATTTATCGAAAATCTACTATTTAAAAAAATATCAACAGTTTTATATCCCCTGAGTCATGGTGCGAACAAGGGGTGGTGGTAGATTTTACGCCGCTACCATACGGCGAGGAGCCGAGTCTATTTTTTTCGGCTTTGTCGCTCGTTTAGCACCACCCGGGGGACACGTGTTGGGTGGGCCTAAGGTTAGGTGGTCGAAGCCTATGGACGCGAGCGACTACCCAGAGACTAAGAACGATTAATGCAGGGAATAGAGTGAATGGGGCACTACACTCTATTATGAAGAACCAGAATGTGTCAAAAAAGGCATGTATGGTAACTCATAATGCTGTGTTAGTCCCTACTTTAATGTATGGTAGTGAAAGCTGGGTGTGGCAGAAGAAGCACGAAAGTAGAATAAATGCTGTAGAAATGCGGTCTTTAAGGAGTATGCTAGGGTTGAATCTGAATGACAGGGTGAGAAATTGCGTGATAACAGATAAATGTGGTATGCAAGATGATGTTGTGGCCAGGATTAAGAAAGGAATGCTTCGGTGGTTTGGTCATGTAGAAAGAATGAATGAGGAAAGAGTGACAAAGCAAATTTATATGGCAGATGTGAACGGCCGAGTCGGGAAGGGACGCCCTAGAAAAAAATTTATCGACCAAATTGGCGATAGAAAGGGGCCACGTTAGAAGCACCCTTAACCGACGAGCATGTATGCGTAGATATATGGATGTAAAGGAAGCGAAAGAGGTATGTCAGGATCGTGCCAAATGGAAGTCCGTAGTCTCTGCCTACCCCTCTGGGTGACAGGCGTGAGTGTTTTATGTATGTATCAACAGTTTTAGTTTGAATTGATCGGTTGGAATGATCAGTTGAACTGACCGTGTCAGGGACGCCAGGTCCATTAGTCCTGTCCTCAGGGATGACAACACACTTGCATTTTGATCTAATCGAGGATAGAACCATCAGGGCAATGTAAGGATAACCACTAGCCATATAATCCATTGGGTGTTGTAACTTACAACTTGTAAGAGGTGGCAGACGCAAACAAAACGCGAGTTTGGACATCAGCGTCTTTCTAATAACAATAAAAACAATAAATTTGATATCTGTGAAAACTTCATTGGTTTTAGAACTACTTTTATATGTTTTATAATGTATTTTTTATTGTACTGTATGTTTCCCTTAACAAACAAAAACTGCAGTTGCCAACCCCTCTGCCAAGCTAAGCAAATACGGCTGCTCCCCCCTTCCCCTCCCCCCTCTTATTAGACAATTTTTGCCTGAAACGGTAACGGACTGCCACACTCAATTCTATAAAAATAGAATAAAGCGAACGCAAATACTCAAGTGTCGTTGCGAAAGATCATCGTATTATATCAAACACTAATCTTATCTAACCGGTATCAGGTGTGTGTCAATTGGATTTAGTTTGAATAGCACCGTGACCGATCTTGCTCGTTTGAATCTGTGAGAAAATTGTGCTATAGACTGCAGTGTCGGTGAGTCAGTAACCATATCATGGTTGTGATGTAGCTTAAATACAACTTAAAATTGGAAATACGCGCAACTTAATTCTAATATTACACTGTTATATGTACTTTTATTTTTTGTCATGTTTTTGTTTTTTATCAACCAATGGCCTCTCTTGTCTTAAGAACGATTTTACTTAATTGTCGCACTTGGAAGACAAATTCGAAGAGTCCACTGGTCTGGGTATCTTATATACTATACGAGATCACTGCCTCGTTGCTCTAGTGGTTGTAGTAGTGCGACTGCAGATCATGAGGTTCTGGGTTCGAATCCCCGGTCGGAACTTGTGTTTTTCCGTCAAGAAAGTCTCAGTAACTGCCCGGAGTCAGGAAGTTGAGGCGGTGTCTCACGCTCGTGCCGCGTAAAGCAAGTAAAGCCGTTGGTTCTGCGTCTGATCTCTCTCCGGTCGTGTCGGTTTACCGTCCCATCGGACTATGAGTGAGGGAATAGAGAGTGCATCTGTGCTTGCGCATACACTTGGGCACTATAATCATTGCCTGCACCGATGGCTAGTTTCCGTTGAGGCTGGCCGCCGTGACCGAAATTCAATCTGGAAGACATTATTATATACGAGATATTTTTAGTCATACTGGCCTCTGACAATAATTTAGAAACGAAACGGAACGATAGATTAACCTGCACCGTAATCATCATTGTAGGATCCCAAAAGAATCCCAAGCAGATGGTAGTACCCAGTCATCTCAGATGGTAGATTAGCTCCACGGTATGACATTGTCATCGAAGTTACATCTCGATCGAATGTCGGCACGTGCTTCAAAAATGTATCATTTTTTTATAGAATAAGGATGACAAACGAACACACAGTCCATCTGATGGTAGGTGGATGCTGTGGCCCATACACATCTAAATGTATCCTCAATTAAGAATCAAAACGCAGGTGCGTTGTCACCCGGGACCGGACAGGACCAAGATGGAATGCCTAGTTTCCAGTAAAAAAGGGTCTCCGGATCTCTACACTCACCATAAGAAACACAGCAGTATGAGTTGCTATTTTACGTTGGCATTTTGTGAGAGTGTGGTCCTTCCCCGGTTGAGCCGACCCATTCGCGCTGCAACCATAATATAGCTACAGCGTGGCTGTATTACGTATGAAAATGTATATGTATATGAAAATATAAATGTACATGTTTCATCGGTTTATTTAGTATTATAGTATAGTATAGTATTCTTATTAACGGTATTCCACATGATCCAAGTTTTTACTGTATTCTTGCTTCCTACTAGTTTTCTAAAGAATAAATTAATAAGAGGAGCAAACTTCAATGCAAGGCTAAAATAATTTGAGTTGACACGATTTGTTTGTATGTTTCCTGCTACAAACCATAGAATATTAAATAGAGGAAATAAATACATGCTACGAGGAAGAATTAAATAAAAATTCACGTATTGTTGACTAAAAAAACTGACAATGTACGAATGTTACGCAATCATTTGGCGCGGGACATGTATTTGATCAACTTGAAAAATGAACGTTCGAATGTGTTGCCATCTGAAATTGCTTTCATCTTGGTAAATTTCATTTATTACAGCTCATCATAAGTCCACAACTGAACCTTTGTTAGGTATGCCCCGTAGACAGCCTCATGAGGAGCTATTTGCCGTAATTACCACACTTGGGCAACCGCAATTTTTGTTACAGTTTCTCTCAGAAAGACTTTGCAATCCATCTCCCGTTCCAGTTTCCTCCTTTTGCCTTTTACGATACACACGGAATGTTATAGTGTAATGGATTGTCTTATGCCGTCACGGCCCATGGTAAATTTAGGGAAATTAATATAAAAACTATGTACTGTATTCAGTTCTATACCTACCCCCTTAACGTGGCAACAAATCATGTGATTGTGCTGATATAATATTTGTTACTTCATAGTGTTTGATCTTAGGCTTAAATGTATTATAAATTTACGTTTATAACCTTATCTCTTACATCGAACCTACCGTCGATGATATCGGTTACACTTTATGATGGATTGAGGACATGAATTGTTGTCTATACATATGCCATGATCGTAATAAAAAATATCCGAATTTCACGGCGGCCAGTCTCAACTAGAGTTGCTAGCTTTTTTATGAAAAAATAATATTTTTCCACATAAAGATGAAAAAATATAGTACTTTGAGAAATTCAAGAGAAAAAAAGTACACATTTATTTTTAATCTTTATGAAGTTTTCCATATATATATATGTGTTATGTTTTTTAATTTGGCCATCAATGATCTAACCACTATACCTTCTACCTTATCTTTAAAATAACTATAGGTCTGATTAATTTAGATTCGTACTAAAATAAATTAACAATTAATTTTTAATTAAATTCATACATGCTCTTTTTCTTCTTTCAATTTTACATTAATGATGGAATTTTTTTTCCGTAAAACATACTTGTTCCAGACTTCCAATCACAGTTAATATAAAAAAGCGCGACAGTTGAATTAGGGATAAAAATATAGTATTTTCGCACTATATTGTTTTTCTATAATATATGGTATAATAGTTGACTGAAATATAGTACGAAATAATACGAATATAATATATAGTATATTATGAATAAACATAGCGTGAAATTATTACGATAAGTGACGTTGCGTTGGAATATGCCGTAGTCGATTTCGCTTAGTGTCAAGAACTTGTACTGTCTAAACTTTTTTTTGTGTAGACTGTCTCTTAAGACTCCAACTGCTGACAATACTGACCTCCCACTTCACACACAGATTGTCTTTTAGGGGTATATTTGGCATAGTTGCCATGCTGGGTTAGCAACCGCAGTTTATTGTTTTGTGCTGTTATTTGGGAGATGCTACTGTTTTAATTTGCTCATCTCCTGTTTTGGTTTACGATCTACGCCTTACATAGTTATGTATGACGCAATTTAAAAACTCGCTACAAATTGATAAAGTACATATTATGTGGCGGCTTGATGAAACTACTTTGCGGTTGCTAATGTCCCTGATGTTGCGTTTTGACTTCAAACGCCGCTCAGATAATGAAATCGTTAGCATCTTGTCTGAATATTATGATATTCCTATTTTTAATTTAGGTAATCTCTGTGCATCATGATGATGATGATAACATTAATATAATTTAAACAATTTTAATTTTCACTTGAGAAATTAAACTCATCTTGTGGTCACTTAAAATTTAACAACTTATTGCTGGTATCGGAAATTAAACATATCTTGTAAGCACCACTTAAAATTAAATAATTTATTTCTGGTATTGGAAATTAAACTTGTCTTGTAAGCAACACTTAAAATTCAACAGCTTGTTGTAGTTTGGTATCAGAAATTAAAGCACCTCTAGTAAGCATTACTAAAAATGAAACTTGTTGCTGGCTCGCAAATTGAACTAATCTTTACCTGTAACCTTAACCTCGCTCCTACCGGATCTTGAATTTACTCATGTAACATATAATTTATGATGAAATTTAATTTTCCAGTGGCGGTAGAATGACCGAATCGCCTATCGTGAGGGTGGAGCAGGGCGCCCTACAGGGTCGCGTTGTCAACAGTCCTTCAGGAAAAGCCTTCTACAGTTTCCAGGGTATCCCCTACGCGAAACCTCCTCTAGGCTCGCTTCGGTTTAAAGTAAGTATTTGCATTAATTCTTAATAATATATATTTTTAAAACGATACCCCTTCTCACTCATATGTGCTCCGGTATTGCAAAGGCGTTTCACCTACATAAAATAAGTATAGGTATGGGCCTACAAATAATTGTTGAATATTTGTTCTTGTGCAATGTATGCAAGTAAAGGAAAAAATCCAGGGATGCAAAAATAATTTCCGCAATTGGTGCTAAGACACAGTGCATTAAATATTTGAAGCCCCACCTTTCATGTATAAATATTTTTCTTATTTCGGGGTATACTTTGTATTAAAATTTTAAGGCTTTTTTTACGGGAAGTCATCTTGTAAGCGTTATATACTTTTATATTAAAGTTGATTTCTCGAGATAAACCCGATATTCTCCAAGTCCTCACCCATGAACCTTAGGGAGAAGTAGGCTCACTGACTTGACTAACAAATACATAATTACCTAAACTTTTGACAATATATCGTAATATTAATTACAGTATTAATACGTGTATTATTAATATAATTATTAAAAGGTAAAATAATTAAAGGTTAATTATTTTACCTTTCAGAGTGACCAAAGAAATATTACACGTTCAAGATAACAACTACAATGTCATCTAAATACTAGCAATAAAATTTTCATCCCCTACTTTTATATGGGACGACCCCTAATGTATAACTTAACCGCTAAAAAGAACCCCTTTGTCGTATCTCCTCAGTTTCAAGGCACTCTCCTTGTTGCCTCAGCCAGCATCGGAATCCTCGGCGTTGACATATCGAGTGACGTGCAGTTTCGTGGTCACTTGGAAGCGAAGGCCAAATTGGCCTCTAAAAAGGTTGGCGTGCTCAGCAGAGCGGGACAGTATTTCATGCCGGCACACCGCCTGCGACTTTACAAGGCGCAGGCTCGGCCGCACATGGAATACTGTTCCCATCTCTGGGCTGCGGCTCCCCAGTACTAGCTCCTTCCACTTGACCGCATCCAGCGCAGAGCGGCTCGAATCGTCGACGACCGAGTGCTTTCCGATCGGCTCGATTCACTGGCACTGCGAAGAGACGTTGCATCTCTTTGCATTTTATTTCGCATATACCATGGAGAGTGCTCTGAAGAATTGTTCGGATTAATCCCAGCCGCCAAATTTTGTGAACGCACTACGCGGCAAACGTCCCGATACCATCCACACCATCTGGATGCTTGGCGGTCCACCACAGTACGTTTCAAAAGGAGTTTTCTTCCGCGTACAACTACAACCTCTCTGTGGAATAGTTTACCACCGATACGACCTGGGGACCTTCAAGAAAAGAGCTTACTCCTTTCTAAAGGGCCGGCAACGCACCTGCAATTCCCCTGGTGTTGCGGTTGATCATGGGCGGCGGTAGTCACTTAACATCAGGTGAGCCGCATGCTCGTTTGCCCCCTCTTCTATATAAAAAAAAAAACTTATTTTATAAAATAGTGTCATTTTTATACGTGGTAGAGCCATGCTGCAGCTATATTATGGTTGCAGCACGAATGGGTCGCCTCTACTTAATACCAAAGTAAAATGGCAGCTTAATGTTGCTGTATTTCATATGGTGAGTGTAGATAACCAGAGACCCTTTTTACTGGAATCGAGGAATTCCATTTTAGCACACAGGGTGACACACAGGGTGACATCTGCATTTTGATTCTTAATTGGGGATTAATGTAAATGTCTGTGGGTCACAGCATCCACATTTCCATCATGTGAGCTCGTACTCAAAAACATCTATGAAAAGGAACGGTCTCGTTTTGTTTTCGTGTGAATGCCTCTTTGGGTCGAATTTAAGGCGCTACTCCTAGCGGACGACCTTGAGCGTTCGGCCCCGTACTTTCCACGCGCTCTCGCACTACAATAATTATATCGCGTAAGAAATACGCCCAAATTTTAAAATATTTTCTTTATAAAATAGAATTTTAGTCCCTTGAAAAAATTAAATAGACCAAAATGTTCATTAATAAATTGCCTATCCTTTAGTGTCAATCGCAAAGTAAAATAATGCTTACTTACTTTATGCATGTTATCAATAATTACCTATTTCGCATTTCTGTGGTTTAATTGTAGGAAGATTCATCAAGTATTTACTCATTTTAAAAAATGTGAATTATTGTGAAAAAAAAAAGATTATGTAGAAATTTAATAGACTTTTTATTAGTTGGTATATCTTTTTAATAACAGTAGATAGCTCGTAAAAACCTCACAAATAACGACTAGCGCGGCATTTTGCTCAAACACGTAACTTAATAATTTATTTAACGGACTTCCCGATGGACTGGAGAATTTTAAAACGTGTTATATTATTTTTCACCTCGGACTTCGATTTGAACTCTGTTTAAAATAATAAACCGCGGCAATGGCATTTTACCACATGTTTTTATATACAGGGTTATTTTGCAATTACCGGCCAAACTTGCAGAGAAGGCTCTCCTCGTATAAAAAATATATTTTAAATCCAAAATACGCCGTAATGCATTATTTAAATTGATTTTACTACGCACGCATTTAATTTGTAAAGGTCGATCGGTAGGCAAAAACTTTGTTGCCCATAAATCACATTCGGCATACTTTTAAATAAAAGTAGAAGCCTTTACTAGGGATAGGCGGAATATTCGTTTTATATTCGGTATTCGGCATATTCGGCAGCTTTAGCGAATGTTCGTATTCGGCCGAATATTCGGTTAAATCGCCGTACATTCGTTAAAGTAGTACTCAAGTGTATTGAAATTTTAATTGAAATGTACGAATTGAGTATTGCCATGTCTATCATAATTTTACTGTAGAAAGTATATATTTTATTTATGGGTAAAATCTACTTGTACAGCGTTATGTTTTTGAAGCACTGTAGATTTATTTCCAATTATAGCATATAGAAAGCTTGATAAAATGTTTTTGGAATCAAACAAAGAATCCTTACATTACATTAGTACATTTCACTTTGATCGTCAGTTTGTGTAAAATAAGTCGAAATAGTAGATTTCTTGCCACTTATTTTTATCATATAATTATCAATTTTCACTAAGAATGATTAGAATGAAATACTTTTTTTCTCACTAAAATAGTCAAAACATAAGCATGTACCGGCAATTTGCTCAGTACTATAATTTTAGATGATGCAATAACATGTCAGGTGTGGCGGGGGAGCGAGGGGCAGGGTCCCGCACTAATCCCGTGCAGTTTACGGTAACAAGTTACGACATAAATTGGTTAGGTACCGAGGTGATCCTGTCGAATAATGTTCGGCTGAATATTCGGTTCGGTAAAAGTTTTACCGAAATTTCGGACGAATATTCGTATTCGGGGAAATCCATATTCGGCCCATCTCTATTACTTACTCGTATTTACAAAAACTGCAATAACGGTATATCATTATCTATTTATATCATTATTTTTCGTTAAAATTTGGCTTCTTTTGAAAAATAGCCATGTATAAATACTAGCGGTCGGCCCTGGCTTCGCATGAGTGCTTTCTGAAAATTGTGAATCTAAACCACTCTCGAATCAACTTAACCACATCCACAAAATTTCATCAAAATCGGTCCACCCGTTTGGGAGGAGTTCAGTCACACGGACAGAAGAATTATATTATAATCTATCTATATTGGATGACCTTTTTACGTCTGGAAAAAAAGGGTGTAACATGTGAACGGAGTAGAAGTCTATGGCACTGATATTTTACAAAAAATAGAACAAAAATTTAGAATTAAATAAATAAATTAATTAAAATCTGTTGAAATACAAATTATATCCACTCTAGCCTGTGACCCTGCGAAGTGACAAGGTCCATGATGCCTACTAAATTTTTTTTATTGCCGTTCGTAAAGTATTTCACATTTGGACTTGGTAGGTGGCGCTGGTGTCGAGATTAAAAAGTCACCCGTGCCAAGCCGAGGCGAATCGCTAGTATAATATAAACATATATCGTTTTGACATTGCTTCTATATTAATTCATTGACGAAATTACAATAAATTGCATATATTTTTTTTTGGGTGTAAAATTAACTAGAATGCAGACTTTTCCACTGAGTTTCCACTTTGGAATGCGGTTTACTCTATCACTTTTTTCGGTTTATCTGACTGTTTGTCATTAGTATTCTTATTTCTTGTGTCTGTACATGAGATTACACCAGTGATTGGATTTAAACATCATACCTGCATACATATTATGTCAGTATTGGCAATTTATTAAGCTGAAAAAAATTCTCTACATAAACTGTAAAGGAAAACATTATATATATTATATATATTTATACATATATATATATATATATATATATATATATATATATATATATATATATATATATATATATATATATTTATATATAATATAACGAGGCTTCAAGAGTCAAGGAATTCAAGGTTTTGTTACGTGGTAGAGCCTTGCTGCAGCTTTGGTTGTAGCACGAATGGGTCGGTTCGTCCGGAGCAGGACCACGCTCTCACAAAATACCAGCGTAAAGTAGCAACTCAATGCTGGTGTGTTTCCTATGGTCAGTGTAGAGAACTGAAAACCCTTTTAACTCGAAAAGAGACATTCCAACTTAGTACTCAGGATTGGCAACGCATTTACATTTTGATTCTAATTCTAGGATAAATGTAGATGTCCATGGGCCACACCATCCATTCCCATCAAGTGGACTGTGTGCTCGTTTGCCACATTTCTTCTGTAAATGAAGGGTCGCCATGTAATATAGAAAAGGCGTCAATGAGAAGCATGTTGCTATAAGGTGTTTAGACTTCATCTCTACTATATACATTTATATATTATACTATATAATATAATTATGTCGCATCTTTTCATTTTCGTTTTTTAAATTCTTGGATGTATTTAATCTATACATTCATTGTTGCATCATGTTACGTAATGTGAAAACCCGTGTCGTGAGTGGAGAAGACGAGACGAAGACGAAGATCGTTTATCACATTTACAGCAATGCTATCGAGATGTTTGCAGAGATTAAACGCTATCGGAGTTTACACGTCGCCGTATGAAGATGTTTTTCAGATGTGTGTCACATTTTGCAGTATTTGTCGAATGTTTTCGATAAAGTGTGTACAAATTGTTGTCTCTTTCTCGACAGGTAAATTATGTAACCTAGCAGTCTTTGCAACATAATTTTAAACAAACTACAAGGCTCTTCATTCAACCGTATGGTTTTTGTACTTCTATACTTCTATGGTTCTTTTTTGATTAAATATTGTTACGAGCTTGGGGTCCGTGACAATAAAAAGTACCTAGTGAATTACCAAAATTGTCATTTTAATCACAAAACACTAATAACAGTTCAAAACCACACTAATAACACAATTGTATTACTGATCACTTTATTTCGCAGTTATATCGCTTCGAAATATTCGTTTGTATCGCCAATTCAATACTGATTCGGTCGTGTTCCTGATAACCTTGATTCTGCTACTCGATACTAGATGGCCCTAGTGCGCTAACTCACCCTGTACCAGGCATTAACTATGGCGCGTAATACTAAGTTATATTTCAGGGGTGATCCCATATACAATTGAAAAAATATTCCAGCCCCAAGAGAGTAAAATAGGGGTTTAAATTTTATTGTTTCAATGTTTTTAAAAGACGACATTGAAATTGTAATATACCTGAGTCCACTCAAATGTGTGATAAAATTAGCATTCAATAAAAAGTAAAAATCGGTTTCAAAGAACTGAAAGGATTAATATAATTTCACATTCTGATATTCTAAAGGGCTTTACTTCGAGTATTCCCAGTAGTCTTACCAAATATACGCTGGTAGAGCCACGCTGAAGCTTTATTATGGTTGTTTTTTTTTTTTTTTTTTTTTTTTTTTTATAGAAGAGGGGGCAAACGAGCATGTGGCTCACCCGATGTTAAGTGACTACCGCCGCCCATGATCAACCGCAACACCAGGGGAATTGCAGGTGCGTTGCCAGCCCTTTAGAAAGGAGTAAGCTCTTTTCTTGAAGGTACCCAGGTCGTATCGGTCCGGAAAAATCACCGGTGGTAAATTATTCCACAGAGAGGTTGTACGCGGAAGAAAACTCCTTTTAAAACGTACAGTGGTGGACCGCCAAGCATCCAGATGGTGTGGATGGTATCGGGACGTTTGCCGTTGTAGCACCAATGGGTCAGCTCCACCGTTGAAGGACCGCGCTCTCACAGAATACCTGCGTGAAATATCAGCTTAATGCTGCTGTGTTTTGTATGGTGAGTGTAGAGAACCGGAGACCCTTTTCTACTGGAAACGAGGCATTCCATCTTAGTTTCAGGGGTGACAAGGCATCTGCGTTTTGATTCTTAATCGGGGATAAATGTAGATGTCTATGGGCCACAGCCACATGTGCTCGTTACACACCCTTATTCTACAAAAAAAGCTAGTAAAATTTCTGAGTTCTTCACAAGTTCTTACTTGTAAGACTATTTTGTAAGACTATTGGGAACCACACAAACGATTCCAGCAGAAGTAGAAGGAAGAATTTGTTTAGTAGTTTTACCAGCAGGACTACTGGGAATACTTCTTTACTTCTTCTATACAAATATGTCTTAGCACTGAAACTGCACTGTTTTTAAGTCTGCTTTAACTTTTCATTAAAAGAAAACTTTTAACGATTGAAAACATAATTGTCAAATTTCTAGTTTCTTCTAGTTCTAGTTTTTTATCGAGCCTTCAATAGGGCTTGCATATCCTACTTCCCCCTATCATTTCGTGGTTGTCATAAGAGGCGATAAAGAGAAACTGAGCGTGAGCGAGTCGACCAGTCTGGTGGCAATTGAAAAATAATAGTGGTGTGTGAATGACAAACGTATTTATTGGTGTTAGAACTGATGAGTTAATTTTATTTTCTTAAAAATTTTGTTGATAAATAATAAAACTAATAATAAATATTGGTTGGTTGTCATAAAACGGATCATTTTTAAAAATATGTAAAAATTAAGAACATTAACAAATACGTCTAGACTGTAGCAATATTATCAGGATTTAAAAAAAAAAGATACCGACGGACCTTAATATAACAATTTAACTTGACCCGTGTACTACAAGTGAGGCGTATTTATCATAACAGATTTAAAAAAAACCAGGTATTTTAAAATAGTAGACTGTAACTGTGACAAACAAACTGAAAAATCAGCTTCTGTTCCACGAGAAAACAAATTCACTAAAAATAGTCACAAGTTGTTCTTTATTCATACATATGACAGTTAAATTTGTTAGAATAAGATAAAAGATGTTACTGTGGCACCCTATTACGCGTCACAAACTCTTAGTTTTTTTATAGGATAAGGGTGACGAACGAGCACATATTCCACCTGATGGTAAGTGGTTGCTGTGGCCCATAGACATCTACATATATCCTCGTTTGCGAATCAAAATGCAGATCCGTTGTCAGCCGTGAGGACTAAGTTGCAATGCCTCATTTCTAGTAAAAAGGGTCTGCACTGCGAGAGTGTGATCCTTCACCGGTCGAGCCGACCCATTCGTGCTATATATACAATTAATATAGCTGCAGCATGGCTCTACCACGTAAAAAAGTAGTTAGAGAAATAAGTGCCTACCAACCTACCAAGACTGTAGTAACAGACTGCTGTTTCGTAACAGATTTTTGGACTGTTATTTATGTGGAACTGGAACAGGCGGAACAGATATGCGTTTTTACCTGTTACAGACCACTCCTACCGTGTACGACAGTTCAAACCGAAACGTGACATGACGTGAGATGATACAGTGATAAGATAGTGATACATATTACATTACACACATATAACTTTATACCTACACAAGAAGATACACATTTTATTGAGATAATCCAAAAATGCCCTGCGGAGTCGCGCTAAGGCGCTTTATGCCTCGAAATGTCTCACGGCGTAGCGCGGCGCATCACATCACACACGGCTTCGTCGGTAGATTTAACGATGCGCCTTGCGACGTCGCGATTCGTTTCGCGGCGGCAAGCTGCGCGGTGCGAAACCACTGGCCTCTTCAAGCTTTGTCGCGTCTCGGTGTGAACTGACCCTTAGGGTTTATTGATATCGTCTTTCCATTGTGTCTGACCATCGGACTGTAAAGTGTTACTAGATCATAACTTTATGTTGACTATTGAAATGTATCTGAAAAATTTAAATTATATTTCAGGCTCCCCAGCCTCCTGAACCCTGGGAGGATGTCCGCGACGCCACATCGGAAGGCAACATTTGTGCTCAGATAGAACCGTTACTGCTTAAACAATACACGGGAGATGAAAACTGTCTCTTTCTAAATATTTACACGCCAAATCTCGACGGTCAGTTCCTACCAGTTATGGTGTACATTCACGGTGGCGGATTCTTCTTCGGTTCAGGAAGTTCTTCTATGTATGGTGGAGATTATCTAGTCGAAAAGGACGTAGTGGTGGTGACGATTAATTACAGATGCGGGCCTCTCGGTTTCCTTTGCTTAAACACCCCTGAAATTCCAGGAAACGCTGGTCTAAAAGACATAGTGCAAGCTATACGCTGGGTCAAAGAGAACATTCAGAATTTCGGTGGCAATCCCGGGAACTTGACGATATTCGGCGAAAGCTGTGGTGGAGTTGCCGTTTCAATGCTCACAGCTAGTCCGTTAACTAAGAACTTGATCAGCAAAGCGATCATTCAGTCCGGGACTGCCTTAAACAGTTGGGCGTTCCAGAGCCATCCGTTAGACAATGCGAGAGCATTAGCGAGAGCTTTAGGCTGCGAATCTGGTGATGTGGACGAGATCCTCGAGTTCCTCTCGACTACACCTGTTAAAGACATCGTAGAAGCGACGACCCTACAACAGTTTGAAGATGACTTTTTCCAAAAAGGTATTATTAAATTCGCGCCAGTCATCGAAAAGGAGTTCCCTGGTGTGGAAGCAGCATTGACAGAGTCTTTCATAGATTTACTAACCTCAGGTCGTGTGGCCGAAGTGCCAATTATGATTGGCTCAACGACCCTCGAGTTTACTCGGGAAAGATCGGCTGACGACTTGCAGTCGTTCATCCCATCGGCACTGAACTTGGAGAAACACAGCAGCGAATCACTGGTTGTTGCTGAACAGATCAAGAAATTATACTTTAAAGGAAACCATACAGGTGTTGAGAGTTTAACCGAGAGGTTCCAACTGCTGTCAGATGTCCTGATGAATATTGACACACATAGATATATCCAGTACTTAGTAAAAACCACCAACAAACCCATATATTATTACAAGTTTGACTACGTGGGTGAGTTGAATTTGTCCAAAAAACTTGTGGACAGTCTAGATTTAAAGCACGCAGGTCATGGGGATGAGTTGGGTTACCTCTTCAAGAACGATTTCCAAAAGGACGTGGAGCCCACTGCGCAGGACATAAAGATGAGGGAGAGGATGTTGAGGCTCTGGACTAACTTTTCTAAAGTTGGGTAAGGCGGAATTTTTATGATCAGTTTGGATTAATTAGAATAAGAACATTACTCCATTTCTTAGGCAGTTTGCAGCATTAGTTGTTTATAGTCGTGAGTCTTCAAATTATGTTATTGTCATCACTAAAATAAAATACACGAAATTGGTAGTAAGGAGCACCATGCTTACTCAGAATAGAAGATGAAATGACAGCACAATACTGCTGTATTTCTTAAGGTGTTATTAAGTTCATAAGTGTAGAGAATCGTAGACCCTATTACTGGTAACGAGGCATTTCATCTTAGTCCTCCAAAGTGACAATGCATACGCATTTTGATTCGTTATTGAGGGTAGATGTAGGTTTCTGAACTAGAAAATGGCGCTGTATTTAAAAAAAAGTACTATAAGTCTATAGTATTGTCGAGATCAAGTTTCGATCACGGCGGCCCGTCTCAACAGTGGACTCTGCGCAGGACAGGTGTATGCGCAAGCACAGGTGCTCTCTCTGTTGCATTACTCTCATAGTTCGATGGGATGCTATTCCGATACGGTTTTCCGAGGCACGAGGGTAAAACACCGCCAATTTTCTGACACCTTCCGCCCTAAAGCAGTCTACTGTTACTGCACTGCACTTGGGCCTTGGCATTTTGGGAAGATTGCCATGCCACGCTTGGCGGGCAGACTGGCAATTGCAACGCCAATCTGCCATACACGAGGGGCGTTCAATGTATTCTCGGCATGGGTATGATAGCAAAAAGATAAAATTATGAAATCTCCGCCATGACATCAATATATTTACTTTTCTATTCCCTTGAAAAAATATTCTTCGTCATGGCCTCAAAAATGCTCCTATACAGCGGACTTGAGCTCATTATCGTCAGCAAATCGCTTTTCCCAAAGGTCTTTTCTTAAGTTTGGGAATAAAATGTAGTCACTAGGGGATAAATCTAGGCTGTGTGGTGGGTGGTTAATTTCCTTAAACCCGCAGTCTCGAACAGCAGCCCAGTCCGTTGTCATGAAGAAGCAGCACTCCCTTTGTTGGCTTTCCTCTTCTTTTCTTACTTTTCTCAAACGGCGTTAAGTGGCTGAGTTTTTTCCTGTGTTGATGGTTTCACTTTTTTGTGTACTCTATTATTAGTATTCCTCGGAATCCCAAAACATTGTGGCCATGATTTTACCGGCCGATGGAGCGACTTTGAACTTCTTTGGGAGGGTCTGATCCCTTATTATGCCACTGCATAGACTCCTGTTTAATCTCAGGGTTATAGTAGCAAACCCACGTTTCGTATCCTGTAACTATCCTATCAAAATACTTGTTGGGTCGCCAGTACACATTTCTAAAAACTCCCTACAACAGTCAATCCGGGTATGGTTTTGAAGAAAAGTGAGCCTTCGCGGCACCCATCTTGCACTGACTTTTGTGAGGTTGAGTTGAGAGTCATGCAATATGGAGTGTACAGTACCAACGTATAGGTCAGTCATTTGTACTGACATCTTTTTTCCTGTAGCTTGTAGATGATTAAATATTATTTCTAAATGATAAAAATAAATGTCACTTTTCAGAAATCCAACCCCAGATGAAAACCATTACTTGACGGTGACATGGCTCCCGGTTACAAAGGATAACCTTTATTACCTGAAACTCAGCAATGAGCTGTCCCTCGAAACTAACCCCGATAAGGAGAAAATGGAGTTTTGGGACGAGGTCTACAGCAAATACTTCAAGATCTGGGACCACCCGCATACCAACACCATAGAAGTACCCACGAAAGTAGAAATTGTCGATTACGTTAAACACGAGAGCTCGGGGACTATCGTTGTGGAAGAAACCACTGTGGAAACTATGGTTCAGATTATCGAACAAACTCAAGAAGAAGTCCAAACAGTTTCAGAACCAGAGCCAGAGTCCGTACCAGAACCGCAATCCGTACCAGAAACACGGCCCACACTAGAACCAGAGTCCGTACCAGAAACACAGTCTGTACCGGAACCACAATCTGTACCAGATTCACAGTCTGTACCAAAACCACAAACAGTCCCTGAACCCCAATCAAAGGCAGTTCCCCCGGCTGTAGTGCAAGCTTCCCAGAACGGTGTGAAAGAGTACCAGGTCAACGGCAACTTAGATCAGAGGAAACCTAGAACATCTAATGAAATTAAGATGGTTCAACAAAGCAATGGACATCCAAAAGATGTCATCAGAGCTAACGACCCGCCCGAAGACGATCTACCCAAAAACATAGGAGTCAACAAATTCGTCAATTTCTTCGAGTCCCTCGGCGGCAAGAAGTGATGTCAGTCCGTGCTGGTCGTAGACTAAACATATTTTTTTTTAGTTTAACAGTATTTATAAAAACATTCCTTTATTGGTTAAGCTACATTGTATATTTCGGTTTTGTAATTTATTGTGATACAAATGTTGCTTCATCACTTTTCATCACAAACTCATATAGAAGAAAAATAAATAAAAAAAATATTTGATCATTAGAAATTTTAATTAGATGTACTGACTAAATTATTTCTTTACGGTATTAAAATTTATTATAATAGGTGATGTTCAGTGCCTTACTATTTATGTAATTTTTTGCGCAATAACCTTTTTAATCATGGACATTTATCAAAAGAATTACTTAAGGATTTCAAATTATAATCAAAATAATTTTGAACGCTTCCAGCCATTTAAATCCTAAAATTAGCGTGCCGTATCTGCGAATATATTTTTCAGTTTCGTTGTTATAAAACATTGGTATATTTATTTTTAAGTGTAGATAACCTGTGCCAATAACAAGCTTAGTCGTAATAAATAATTTCAAATTAATTACTGCGTAGTGAATATGTTATGAGAATGAATATTTTTATATAATTATAATGATTGAAAATAAATCATGTAAAGTATGTACTGCTATAGTTTTCTTTTATTTTCTGGTTTATTTAATATTTGTAAGGTTTAACTTTTAGCTACTTATAAATGTTATAATAGGTGAATAAATAAAATTCTTCAGATTTTACTCTTTATTAGTCCGTAACAGTTCACATTCAACGGAGTGACTAAGTTATGGAACCCTATATTTTATTTATTATACTGGAGGACCTTTTTTATCGTCCGAAAAAATAGGATGTAAAATGTGAACGAAGTAGAAGCCTATGGCAGTGATATTTTACAAAAAAAAGTAAAGTATGGTGGATATAATTTGAATTTCGATAAATTTTAATTTATTTATTTATTTAATTCAAAATTATTGTTTTTATTTTTTGTAAAATATCAGTGCCATATTCTTCTACTCCGTTTACATGTGATAACTTATTTTTTTTCAGACGGTAAAAAAGGTCAGCCAGTATATGGAAATATTTCTTTTTATGAAACTGAATTAACACTAAATAATATAGTTAATACTCGGTACTCGGCGTACTCGGCTGGTTTTTTAATACTTGTACTCGGCCGAATAACACGGTTTTAATGCCGAGTATGTCTACTCGGTTTAAGTAAAGCAATATTTTCTGGTAGATCGATATAATTAAAACGACAGTGTTATGTAATCAAAAAGTATTTATTTATTAATTGGGGAAATCTGTGACAATCTGAATAATGTTCATGGATGTCAAAATTTAATAAAGGTAAATTATGATCCAGGAACACTCGGAAGGAAGACTCTCGCTCGTTCTGGAAACAGCCTATTATTTTTTTTGTCGTAGGCGTTACCAGCCTCCGAAAATAATCGCTCGTTATACACGGTGCTTGCAGGTGCACATAGAAACAATCGTACTAAACGTGCCAGCTCTGGATACCTTGTTTGGTGCCATCCTCACCACTCCAAAGGACTCGTTTCTCTTTTGTCAACAATTTTTTTTTAAATAGCTATCTAATTATAAAGCAATGGGGCTTTTATGATCATACGCGCCCGGAACAGGAATTTCAACAGTTACTCGGTTGGAAAAAAATTGAACCGAGTAAATCTCGGCACTCGTTACTCTACTTACAGTCCACCTGATGGTAAGGGGCTACTGCAGTCCATAGGCACCTGCAGCCAGCTTCATACAATAAAAACTACAGATGCGTTGTCCTGCCTGAGGCCTGAGATGGAGAGTCTCACAGCCTGTAATTAATTATACTACCAAGCACTGCTATTCGGCGGCAGAAATAGCTAAGAGGATGGCATACCCGCTTCGCGGGGGCAAGGACAGGTTACGGCGAATTCGAACCGACTAAAACATCATGGTGTTCCACCATCGCCGCATATTGGCAGGGCCACGGGAACGCTTTGGCAAACAACCGCGGCCACACCAGCGCTGGCCGCTCCATGGAAGTCCCTCGGGGAAGTATTTCTTAGGTAGTAGCACTGTCTCTTCTCAGCCTCCCGCCCCACCTCGGCTGCATAGGCAGCGGGAAAGGACACACATTGTCACATCGGAGTGGGCTCGCCAGGTCCACTCGGGCCGGCCCTACACCACGGCCAAGTGATTACCTCTTTGTTCACCGAGCGTGACTAAGCCACGGCTACTAAAAGCTCCCCCGCCACGACAAGGCGGGAACCCGTTCGGGGGGATCCAGACGGGCTCCTGCGTTGGAAAGAGTCCGACGCAATTTTGTAAGTATAATGCCCTTACACAGAAGAAAATATGAGTTCTGATGTATAAAGTACTTTATATTAAAAAAATTAATGAAGGAAAATTTGAGTAGCAATTAGAAGAAAACAAGCAATTTCCATGGAATTTCAACAGCGGCTATGACATGGGTATGAGAAGCAACCAGCTTACAAATTCGCGCTGCTCGTTACCCATTAATTATGTCTTTATCTGCAGAAATCGGCTTAATGAAAACCTACATTTACCTACATATTGACTACTTGATACTTTACTTGGTAATGGCACGTTTGCATTTTCGACAAGAGCAACTTTACTTACATACTAGTCTGTATTCAATATTCATTCAATGTAGATATTTTAAACATGGATGACGTGGGTCTCGTTGCCATGACTTTGTCTACTTGATATTTTATCATCATTATTATTACAGCACTTCACAAATCCACTGTTGAACATAGGCCTTCCATAAGGAATACCACAAACCACGGTCCGGAGACACCTGCATCCATCGACTTCGTGCGTGTCTTACCGAATCGTCACTCCATCTAGTGGGAGGTCACCCTACACCTCGCCATCCGGTACGAGGCTGCAACTCGAGAACGTTTTTTCCCTATCGGTTGTCGGTTCTACGAGCTATATAGCCGGCCCATGGTCACTTCAGCTTACTAATCCGTTGGGCTATATCGGTCGCTCTGGTTCTTCTGCGCATATCCTCATTTCTAAGTTTATCGGGCAGAGAAACCCCGAGTATAGCCCTCTCCACAGCTCGGTGAGCGACCTTAAGCGTCGTCATACGGCCAGTATTGAAGGACCACGCAACACTCACTGGTAAGCAATATAGTTTTCAGATTTTGAGGTGTACCGGACGAGATGTGTTATAAATTCGCACACGCTGCCCAGGTGAATCCGTCAATTTACCTTTTGGTCGAAGTAGGACTTATGCGATACACTACCCTGAATCAGGGCCCTGAATGAAGGGTGGGCGTGTCCCCTAATTAGGGGCTTGAGTTATTACACTACCCTGATTTTACGCCCTTTCTCAGTCATAGGGATGTGAAAAAGTATGTATATTTATTGAATCGATATTTTTAAGCACTATCAATATTATTGCGTGATTAATATCGATATATCGTCATGTTTTGTATGATGTAGTGATAAGGGCCAAAATTTTGTTACTGGACGTTTTGAAGACGAAAAAAAACATAACAAATAATAGTAAAGAACTCTTTTCTTTACTATTGTCGTGTTTAGAAGAAAGATATGGGTGAAGGTCTATTTAAAACTTAGGTAAAATCACTCAAATATGCGGATTATCGGAGTTCTGGAGCCCAATGAATTTCGGATACCAGAGAGTAGGGGAAGAGGAGTTTGAGGAGCTATTAAGTTTAGCTCCTTATATCGAAAAACAAAATACGGTTTAAAGAAAAAGTGTAAGTGTAGGCCAAGATTATTTGCGACTTTAAGATTTCTAGCGATTTATGTGCGTGTTATTTCTAGCGATTTATGTGTGTCCATTTGTGTGCGCGCTTTGTGTTACAAAGAGTATTAGCTACTACCATAATAATTTGTTATTTAGAATTTTATGACAGCTAAGTTAATTAAGAATATTTGAACTATTAAATAGCTTATTTACCTACATCTTATAACGAGACTGATATTGTTTTGTGAAGACTGTTATTAAGCTAATTTTGTTTTTAAGCATAGGTACTTACTAATATTGATTAAAACCAAAAATACACAAGTATATAATACATACTAAATACACCTTTTTACTACCTACTAAGTTCAGTAATGATAGTTGACTCAACCCATCAAAGAGTTAGATAGAAAAATAAATTCATAAAAGTAATTTGTAACAAATTATTTACTCTGTTTCGTCCTGCTAACTCGATTTTGGTTCAAGTTGCATGAATTTCAACTCGAGGTCACTCGAGTTGAAATTCAGTCGTAATTTTTCCGAGTAAGCACATCTATAGGACGCAACATCGCTCATTAAAACATGGAAGCTTATGTTAGATATATTGAATTTTTCGATGTTTTTATCACCATTTAAATATGTACATACATATATATAGAATAAATGATAATTTTGAATAGAAAGGAAAAAGAATTATTATAATAAAACATTATATTTATGTTATTTTAGGAAGTTTTACACTATTTATGTATTTTTACACATTTATTTTTATCGAATTATTATCAGAAAACAACTGTATGGTTTGTAAGGCCACACACTTTTTAAGAAGTAGAGTTGTAGTTGTTGATAAGCACGTCAAAAGGAAAAGATCACCAAAGTTAAAAGTTGAATTAAAAAGTAAAATAATAAAGTTAGAGTGACAGATCTTTCCTTGAGTAGATGGTGCTTAGCTTTAGCTTTTTTTTGTGCTTAGCTTTTTTAAAAAAACGTTACCCCTATACTAGGATTTTCTCCTGTATCGTGGGGCAGTTTACAAACATAAAATGCACAATGACAAACATCCAGACCCGGAAAAATTATTTGTAGGCCATACAAATACTTGTTGTTGTGGTGTTCAGAAGGACGGTTGTTGACGTACGGCCGATCGTCAGCTTGCAATTAAATAGGTAAATTTAAACACATGCGACGCCCGGCTAAAGTAGGTTGCAACGTTTACGAAATAAAAATGTGTGGTGTAATACAAGCATACAACAAGAATTATTTTTTTTACTTTTGCGTTTATTTCTTTCGAATTGAAATTTAAAATAACAATTTTAACAACATGGCGCCTAGTGAGCGGTTTCTCCTGGGTGATTGTAGATCCAGCCTCTGAAAATAACCGCTCACTGGATACCGAAGTTGCCACGATAGGCAAATAGATCTTAGCTGGGCTATGAAGCCCGGGAAATAACCCTTTCGTGCATCTCCAACGCATGTAATATATGAAACTCTTCTTCTGCTTTAGTTTTATTTCTTATGTTTTGGTGCTTTTGGTGTTTACTTCTTTATGGACCGCGACGACAACGGGCCACATGAACACCTCAACGGCTTCGCGCCGTTGCACTCACGGCCCCCGGACGGGCGACCCTATCCAAGAGAACTCCTCCCTGTATAGATTAGGGAGTCGAGTAAATCCCACAATGCCGCAGAAAGGCCAACTTAGACATAACATTTGTGTTAAACACAAATATTAAGACAACCTCCTTTTTTTAAATATTTACTCCACTGCGACGAAAAGTCGCTATTTACAGTACAACGCCTTTCTACATCAAAGGCGCCCAAGACCGGCACACTGTAGTGTGCCATGAGGAATGTCCGGGTAAAGGGGGCATACCTCGAGGCCCGATACCTGCCGGACAGAAAGCCCATGCAGACGACAACAGCTCAGCTCTGAATACATCTACTAAACTATACCGAAATGCAAGCAGTTGAATAACGTTCATCCATCAACATGTTGTCAAATTGATGTTGATGGATGAACGTTATTCACAATGTTTCAGAAAAGTGATTGTAATGAAATACGAAGTACCGTAAGCCGATAAAATAATTTCCAATACAAAATAACTATTACCCTAAAAGACTGTACTTAAGCTATTGATTAAGTGAAAGGTCAAACAATATAATTATTAATAAAAAAAATGAATAAAACCATTCCAATCCATTTTCAATATTAATTGTAAACTTATGTTAATTCATTACCACAATAAAAATCAACCACAATTTTACATCAAAAATGAAATAACCGATTGAAGTTGCACTTCTGAAGTTCAAGTATATTTGAGTCGAGAGTACAATTTATTTTCGACTGAAAGACCATTCGCCTGTTTGTTGATTCGCAATTAAAATTTTCGGGATTGTGATATATCTACTAAATAAACCTTCTAGCTTTAAAAATTTTGACACTCGTATTTAACTTTAAGATATATTTTTTGGTATATTTATTTTTCGGCGATATAAGATTTGTGATAGTCATCGTTTGCAACTTTTAACATAATAAATTTTATACCTTCAAATAGTTGGTTTTTTCGAAACCTTTGACGGCAAGCCAAAACATCGTTCATAAAACATCGCTCATGAATAACCATATTTCTGAACGATATATCGATGTTTGAAAGAATTGATGTATCGTTTTCATCCCTAACTACCCTAAGTACTCGTATTATTACACTACACGGTGGCTAGGGCACCGCAGACAGGGTGCACTTTGTCGCCCTAATTAGGGACCCTTATTCCCTTTCTCTTATTACACCAACCTGAATCAGGGCGTAGAGAGCCTGATTCAGGGTAGTGTAATAGGGGTATTACCTAGTCGAACTATTTGTCCCAGGTAAACATACTCGTCAACAACTTTGAGCTTAGTGCTCCCAACAACTACCGGCATAGGTGTGAGTGTGACATGGACATTAACATGATCTTTGTTTTGTCCATGTTCATCTTGAGACCTATGCGTGGGGAGACACTATTGAGATCATTGAGCATAGTGCTTAGGTCCTCCAGCGATACTGCGATAAGCACTATATCGTCAGAAAATCGAGAGTCAGTGATGTAATCGCCATTGATGTTAATACCGCATCCTTTCCAGTCTAGTAGCTTGAAAACGTCTTCCAATGCAGCGGTGAAGTTTTTAGGGGATATGATGTCACCCTGTCTTACACCTTTCTGCAGGTGGATGGGTTTCGTATTCCGGTACTGTACGGATAGGCATCGTATCCCTACTGTACAATATACCGACAATCAACTTGGCACCGCTGAAGGGATTGTAGCACCGCCCAACTTTCGGCGGAATCGAAGGCTTTTTCATAGGCCACATACGAAAGGCAAAGTACAAGCCGATTGTACTCTACGGTCTTCTGTACAATCTGCCGCAGTGTATGTACGTCGTCTATGTTATTAAAGCCTTTTCGGAAACCGGCTTGTTCGGGAGGCTGGAAGTCGTCGAATTTTCGTGCGAGACGATTCGTAATGACTCTCGAAAACTGCACGTAGACGCGGCTCAGAAGGGAAATTGGTCCGTAGTTCTTAAAGAGAGCGTTGTCGTTTTTCTTGAAGAACAAGACCACCGCACTTCTGCTCCACGCCTCCGGAGTAGTACCACCATGGAGGACGGAATTGAAGAGCTTCTGTAGGACTTTAAGTACCCGTTTTCCATCCGCTTTCAGAAGCTCCAATGTAAATCCATCCTCGCCTGGGGCCCTGCCGTTTTTAAGGTGCTGGAGAGCCATTGTAATCTCGCTCAGATTGACGGCCGTACGAATACTATACTTGATATTAATTTATAGACTCACAAATATTTATTTGGGGGGTGTGGGGCGTAAAAGAACTATTTGACACCTATATTATTGACCCATAGTCAGTCACTCAATCATCACTTAACATCAGATGGGATTGTAAAGTAAAGCACTAGTTTGTGGCTCATAATTGAGTCAACACGTCCTTAAGTGTTTCTATTGTAAAACAACATCCTGGTGGCATCGCGGTTAAATATGTGGGCGGTGCGAGCTGTATGGCCGGCCAAGCTTACTGATCCGTTGAGCTATGTTGGAAACACTGGTTCTACTGTTCTACGAGGGTGGATTGAAAAGTACTCGGCCTAACCAAGAAAATAAACACAACATACTAAATCAGTTATATTTTTATTTTTCTACATAATCACCATCAAGTTCAATACACTTTTGCCACCTCCCCTTCCAAGCATTTAGACCGTTTAAAAAAAATGATTCTTCCTTAGAGTCAAAATATGCGTCTACAGCTGCTTTGACCTCGTCGTTTGTCGAAAATCTTTGACCTCCCAAGTGCTTTTTTAGGTTAGGGAACAGAAAGAAGTCTTATGGTGCCAGATCAGGTGAATACGGCGGATGCGGTAACAGTTCAAAGCCACAGTTGTGAATTTCAGCCATTGACTGTACTGACGTGTGAACACGGGCGTTATCTTGATGAAACAGGACTTTTCTTCTGAGCATTCCTCGACGTTTTTCTTTTATTTCCTCTCGTAAACGGCGTAGTAAGGTGCAGTAGTAATCAGAGTTTATAGTCTGACCCCTTTCAAGATAATCAATCATAATCACACCTTTCGAGTCCCAGAATACTGAAGCCATCACCTTATTTGCCGACAAAATCGACTTAGCCTTTTTTAGGAGGTGGTGAACCAGGTCTTCTCCACTGTTTTGATTGTTGTTTTGTTTCCGGTGTACAGTAATGAACCCATGTTTCGTCCATAGTAACAAAACGATTCAAAAAATCATCTGCATCGGCTTCAAATAACTCCAAACAGTCGCGTGAAATAGTCAATCGCGTCCTTTTTTGTTCAACTGAAAGCAGTCGCGGAACCCACCTCGCAGACACCTTGTGGAAACCCAACTCGTTGACAATGTTTTGAGTTCGTTCATAAGAGATGCCTATAATTTCGGCTATCTCTCTAATTTTTAATCTGCGGTCTCCCATTATTAAATCAAGTACTTTTTAATATTTTCGTCAGTAGTTGACGTCGAAGTTATTCCAGAGCGGGGTTCATCTTTCACACTCTCTCTACCACGCTTAAATTCTGCTATCCATTTTTTGACGGATGAATATGAAAGAGCACAATCGCCTAATGTACTGACCATGTCATCATGGATGGCTTTAGATGATAGCCCCTTCTTATGGAGGTACTTAATGACGGCACGCTGCTCGATTTGCTCCATTCGCGGAAATTATGTCCGATTACTTTGTTAATAAATTTATAAAATCACAACTAATTATCGCACACGTTTCGAACTTCACACAATGAACTAGTCTGAACTGAACTAAATAATGTGGGTAGATTTGATTTTTAGAATTGAATGGATCTGTGTTAGGCCGAGTACTTTTCAATCCACCCTCGTATTATGCAATAGTAACTCTGAGGATGATTCAGTTCGTGTCGTGTCGTGTCGTGAGAGTCAAGTACCTGGAACGAGACTTCTAGTCTTACGTCAGTGTACGGTTATTTTATCTAACCGCCATCCTAGCGTGGTCCAACTCGTGTCTGTCGATCTGGTCGGTGACAATGGTCTCGGCATGCGAGTATACCGTGAGTACGCAGTGTGAAGTGCGTCCCATTCGTAATTTATTTAGTTATTGCATTACAAGGTGTGTGTATGTAATACTGGTGCGGTTAAAGAATGGGATTGAAAATGGCGTCGCCTCTATTCAACTTTCTCTCGCACAATCGCTATCTATACTCAAATCTATTGGTAAAGACTGCAAAAAAAAACAACGTAGCGACATAGTCGCGATATGCGTTTTTCGTTCATTCTATAAATTCAGTCCAACTTATCATTGGAATCAATGAAAATAAAATGCTACAAAAAAGTTTAATCCTGTTTCGCTAATTTGTGACCTACAACCTTTGAGTATTCAACCAACTGGAGAGGCCATGCGCATTAATTCCTAAACAAAAATTCTGTCAACATCAGGGGGGCGCAAGAAAACACGCAACTGTATACTTAACTACAAATGCAAAATTAAATCGCGTCACTATAAACGCACACTACAACATTTGTGTTTGTGTTCATCGCGTTTACGCATACCATCAAATTGTACACGTGTCGATACACTGATGGCGCTGTCTAAATGCGTAATCAACGTAAGGCGTGGACTATGTCGATGTTTTTTTTTTTATCGATAAACAAATCACTATAGTCCGCATAATTTTTTATTTGATTATAAGTAATATATAGATAAATAATACCAAGGTGTTATTTGAAATTCTTTTTTTAAAGTATTTAGAAATGTTCTTCGGAAAAAAGCTTAGAAATGATTGAAAATAAGTTTATTATTTTGCTACAGGTTTATTTTACATTATGCAGGATAAAATTTAAAACATTTAACAAATCGAAATAGGTTTAGTTAAATTATTTTAAAAATCAGATTTGTGAAAAGAAAAGTCCTATCAGTTTATCGTTTTAGATGGTGTTAACCAAGTTTTTGTTTTTATTATAAGGCTTTAATCACAAAACCGCTATTTAAAAAAGTTGTTGATTTTCAAGAGTTATTAAATGAACTATCTGGAAAATATTTAATAAATTAGGAAAACAAAAAAGTTTTACACTATATAATAGTTTAACAAAGTGAACTTTAAGCAGACAGCTGTTTAAAAATAAAACGTGACATCTACCTAGGGCTAAGCATTCCCCAGAAAGATATTTTGCTTTAATTTTACATTACTATTCACCGAAATCTTAACAATATGTGCGAAATATCAAAAGTTTTGAAATTGGTCTGCCTTCATCACATACTACAACAAAGTGGTACAGTACAATTTATGGGCGACTTGGCTACATAAAAAAAGCGTTAACTGTTTTAAAACTAAGACTAGAGAGTAACCCTGACAAGAAATTATATTATGATTTCTTAAATTTACGCGAACACCACATGAAAAGAAACCAGCGGGCTTCGGTCCTCTTAATCCGGCCCCGAAGGTCCAAATGAAAAGGAACCAGCGGGGGGATTAAGAAACAGAAGGGAGGAATCGAGGCTTCTCTCGATCCGGCCTCCTATAACGCCTACGTTGGGTTCGGGAACAACGTATGTGATCTCCGCTGGCGGAGTAACACACAAGGGCGATAACCTCTTCCTTTTCAGCAAATAGGTTCAGACAGGGATTACGGGTCTTCCGAAGTCGTCCCGGTCCCAACGCCTTCATTCTTCGATGTGGACTGTATAATTTTGAGGGATGAATTTCTTAGGAATAAAACAGCAATTATCTTCAAACCGTTCCGTGAGAGAGTAATTACTTTTCCCTATCACTTCCCTACACTTTTTCTTTCTTCTTATTGACTGCTGGTCTGATTTCCGAAGTTTCTCCGAACTTTCCCGAAACTTCCCCGAACTTCCCCGAACGAATTGCAAGTTAAGTTAAGTTGATGTCATCTACACGCACCTAGGTACGTGCAGGTATCGGGCCTCGGGGTATACCCCATTGCCCGGATATCCTCATACCCCATAACTATGGGGCAGTCACTTTTTGCCTATCTTGGCATAGCTATACTACATTTATGTAGCCGGATAAGAAATTACTTTCCGTAGTTCACCGACTACGGAAAGGGAGGTAATCTGTAGAGGTAATCTATAAGTCTAAGTTGGCCTTTCTGCGGCATTGTGGGTTGTTACTCGATTCTCTAATCACATATAGAGAGGAGTTCTCTTGGAAGAGGTCGTCCGTCCGGTGGCCGGGTGTGTAATGGCGCAAAGCCGTTCAGGTGTTCATGTGGCCCGTTATCGGCACGGTCAAACATGCCGCGCGCTAACCGGGCCACGAAGTCGGTGATGGTCTCGACTTTCAGATCGGCCGCTATAACGTCATTCCGGACGTAACGACCTGCTCCGACAATCGTCCTTAATGACAGGTTCTGCTGAGCCTGTAGTCGCCGCCTCTGGGTGTCGCTCAGAAGCGCGTACCAGGCCGGAGCAGCGTAGGTGGTAATAGTCCGGATATACGTCTTGTATATCCGGAGCTTGGTTTTTATGGGCAGCTTGGATGCCAGGACCGGACGAAGCATCGCCCGCGCACATCTGGCTTTGCGGACGACGAAGTCGACGTGCGCAGTCATGCGCAGCGCCCGGTCGATCCGGCACCCGAGGTATGTCACGGCCTTCTCGTACGCGATCTTCTGGCCGTCGAGAGTTAGTGGTGGTGGTAGGTTTCTGAGGCGGCGAGTGAGCAGAGCGGTCGTCTTACCAACGTTGACGACCATCCTCCACTCGTTCAGCCATGATGGCAACAGGTCCAGCAGACGCTGCATTTTGGCAGTGGCTATATGGGCTCTTCGGGACGAGGTGAAATAGGCGCTATCGTCCGCGTATAGCGCCAGCTCAACGTCATCCTCCCATTCTTGCAGCCTGCCTGCCAATGTTGGGATGTCATTCCTGTAAGCCGCGTACAGGACTGGAGACAGACAACTGCCCTGTGGGACGCCGGCACTGATGGTTCTTGTTGCGGACTCGGCGTCCTCTACGCAGACGTAGAACTTCCTGTCTTCCAGGAAAGACGCCACTAACCGCAACATAGCAGGGGGGACACTGGTCTGTTCGTGTAACTTATATAGTAATCCTGAGTGCCACACCCGGTCGAACGCCTTCTCGATATCGAGAAAGACGCCCAACGATATGCGGCCACGATTGTACTCTGCCGCAAGCAGGTGCAGCACTCTAGTCAGCTGTGTGACTGTAGAGTGACCCCTCCTGAATCCGTGCTGCTCCGCCCGAAGTTGGATGCACGGACGGAGACGTCTTAGCAGCAATCTTTCAAACAGTTTAGCTATGTGCGGTAATAGCGTAATCGGCCTGTAGCTGGCAGCTCTACGCCTGTCCTTCCCGGGTTTCGGCAAGACGATAATTTTGCCTTTTTTCCATTCCTCCGGGAAGTGGGATGTCTGCAATATCCCATTGTAGAGTCGACCAATCTCTGCTAGGACTTTATAGGGCAGCTGTCGGAGTGCAGCGTTGGTAATCCCATCGTGCCCGGGCGCCTTCCTCGGTTGCAGGCGGGTTACTGTCCTCCGCAGTTCAGCGGAGGAGATGAACCACTCTCCTGCAAGCGGCGGCGCGGTCGACGACAGGAACTCCTGTACGCGACTCTCCTTTAGGGCATGAAGCTCCATGTACTTGCAGGGTTAGGCATAAATTGCTCCTCGAAGTGCTCTCCTAGGATATCCGCTCTGCCCTTGGCATCATAGCAGCGTTCGCCCGCACTGTTGGTAAGCGGGCAAACGGGAGGTCTGGTTTTGGTTAGCTTCGGTTCAGTTTATAGAGCGACGCATTTTGTTCTTCCGCCTTCCATATGCGCCGCTCCCAGGCCTCTTCTCTGTATGCCCGGACTGCCACCGACAGCTCCTCCGATAAGATGTTAAGTTGTGCTTTTAGTCTTGGGCAGCGAGTACGCGCCCAGAGCCTCCTAAGTGCTCTTTTGCGTTTTATCTTGACGCATATTTCCTGCGGCAGATCGTCACGCCTTTCTGTGATCGGGAACGAATTGCAATAAAACTCGTTTACTGAGCTACCCCAGAGCTATACGCGAAAGTGAGCCGCGCCATTCGCGCGCTTGCGCAACTCAATTACATGAATTTGTTCTATTACTCTCTCACGTTTTACTTAATTATTTTATTGTCATAAGTCATACATCAACATAATTTACCTGTATAGATAGCACAAAACAATATCTACACTACGATATACATTACATTTTCATATCACAAAAAACCTTTTATTTATTTAACAAAATATGCCTATTTTACTCACTAGTTCAAAGTCGAAATTTCTTAAATATTTAACATAGAAAGTTAAAACAATGTTTTCCACTTGAAATTATACATATGTTAACCAATACAACAGTTTAATTTACATTTTCTCTATTCATTTCACTATTAAAACACTTTTAAATTTCTTATACAAAACTATCATTATTTCACTTATACACAGGAATTTTCACATAAAAATAACACAGAATTCACCTTTTTAGCACGTACAATCAACCTGAAATGTTTTACAAGTCATTTTTACATAAATTACTGAAATTACAAATATTTAAATTTTTACATATTTGGCCTCCTAAGTACGTGGCTAGCGTGCGTCTATGAACTCACACTATTTGAACAACTAACTTTGCACGGCTCTCGACTATCAGAAAAAATGAAAAGTCTAATATACACCAATATCGACAGTATTAGGTGAATAAATGCTTCTACACAATTTTCAAACTGTAGGAAACTATTTCTAATCAGATTCTTATCAGTTATCATGTTTCTTATCAGATAACAATATAAGTGAATGTTCTCATAAATCAATCATAGCAAATAGGCATTTATTTTCATACAATATCAAACTCATATAAGGCAATACTTATGCAATTAATTTCCGTTAATTCTATTTATGTACAGAGTGATCATCTCGACCGGGGAACAAATCCGATCTCTAACTTCACTTTAATATTCCTTTGAATTTACATCATTGGAAAGATGATTTCAACCGGGGAACAAATCCGGTAGCATAATTTATATCTTAAAATTCCCTATATGAATTTATTAAGAGATATTACTAAGAAAACAATAAACTAGTCCGGCCTGGGAGTCGAACCCAAGACCTTCATATCATTAATTCGACATTCTTTAAGATTTAACTAAGCATTTTCTTATTAGAACATTGCTATTGGACAATTTGCCTTTTAGAAGCTATTCGTCATCGGTTGACTTAATAAACTGAAATATTCTTATAGGCGCGTCGCCAACAATCTCCCCCTCCCGTGCGTAAGCACCATTATTTGGGAGGCGTCGCGGGTACCAACACTATTATTCTGGATGTAGGTCTCCTCAAGATACCTGTGTTAGTAATGACGTCAACCACTCTGGTGTGACCGTCTGGTCCCGGTAGCGTTCTACTAATTTTGCCTTTCGGCCACGTATTTCGTGGCAACGAATGATCTATTATCAAAACAATATCACCTTCTTTAGGTTCCATGAACTTTCCGTTTTTACCTGTTCGAGGTATTAAAGTAGGCATGTATTCTTTCAGCCATTTTGTCCAAAAATGGTCGGCTAACCTCTGTGCAGCTTTCCAATTGAGTTGACCCGTCAGATGCTGCTCTAAAAATAATCCAGGTGGTCGATCACCACATGAGCGTCCCAGAAGAAAATGATTGGGTGTCAAACCCTCTTCAGGACTATCCATACTGAATGTTACCAGAGGCCTGGAATTTACCGTATGCTCCGCTTCTAAAAGCAGCGTATGCAGAACCTCCTCTCGTGGGCTCCTTTCTTTGAGCGTAGCGGTCAACGCAATTTTAATCGATCTTACTAACCTTTCCCAGGCGCCACCCATGTGCGGTGCTCCCGGAGGTATAAATTACCATTTAATATATTTCTTAAATGACTCATTTTTCATGCCCTCATAGCATTCTTCGCATGCTTTCAATAATTCTTTATTCGCAGCTTTGAAATTCGTCCCGTTATCGCTGTATATAATGGCTGGTTTTCCTCTTCTGGCGATGAATCGCCTCAATGCCATTATTATTGACGCTGGTGTCAATGAGGCTGCTAATTCCAGATGTACTGCTCTGGTGGTCAGACACGTGAATAAAACACCCCAACGTTTTTCGTGTCGCCTTCCTATAGTCACACTCATAGGTCCGAAATAATCCACAGCTGAGCATGTAAAAGGTGGTTCATGATGAGCTATTCTCTCCAGAGGAATATTTCCTTGTGGCACGATCTGCGGTTTTGACCTGTATGTCCTGCACCACTGACAGTGATGTGACACACTTCGTACTACATTACGCAAGTTCAAGACATAAAATTTCTGGTTCACCTCATTCATCACCGTCTGGTGATTGGCATGTCCAAAATGATGATGAACTTCTCTAATCATCATTTTAACGATTTCATGTTTACCGTCTAATACGACAGGTTTTCTACTTTCCTTGGTCAAATTAGACTTAAAAGGTAAACGTCCATTTAAACGGAGTAAGTTATCTTCTCCTATTTCCATAGATAATTTACTTAAGCGTGAACTTCTTTCAACGCTTTTGCCTGCTTTCAAGCATTTTATTTCCGAATGAAAACACTCGTCTTGAACGAATTTCCAAATTAACAATTCCGCTTTTCTCAAGAGCGCTATGTCCAACGCGCCATCGGGTCCTTTAACCGACTTTGCTAAAACTTTGTTGGAACACATAACCGACTTTTCGGCTGCGTCGTCGGGTCCTTTAACCGACTTTCTTAAACTCTTGAATTTTTCTACCGCTTGTAAGGTGCGTGTAGTTGCCCCAAGGAATTTCTTAAAGCTGCTAAATCGTCCGTAGTCGGGTAGACTTAACGGTTCTTGCTTTCTCAGCGCATTTACGCCTTTTGGCGATTTTTCTTCACCTGTTTCTAAGCTATTTATGGTGTCCACTTGTTTGGGCCATAAATCAGGACTTTTCCTGAGGAATTCAGGTCCTTGAAACCAGCGATGACTTACGTCGCTCTTATATTTATCTTCCATTTTACTTAAAACTTCGGGTCGGTTGCTAGCCCATCCCCTCAGTTGGAAAGAAGCATGTTTATGTAATTCATACATATCGTTTACTATCCTTTCGGCCGTCGTCACGTCGGGAAATGCCTGTAGATAGTCATCCATATA
Source organism: Parnassius apollo (assembly GCA_907164705.1). Taxonomy (NCBI): domain Eukaryota; kingdom Metazoa; phylum Arthropoda; class Insecta; order Lepidoptera; family Papilionidae; genus Parnassius; species Parnassius apollo. Next base: position 4,719,863 of record CAJQZP010000220.1, on the reverse strand, counting down.
AAAGTTGCTTTCCGTAGCGGAAGCTGCTTCTGGATAGATATGTGCGTTGTCCTGCGCATTTCTATTCTTCACATACATAGCGATGCATGGTGATGATGCCGCTCCAAATATGAGTGACGTCATTCTATACTCTTCCGGTGGCGCGTCACGATTGTGCCGCCATAAGAATCGAAGGCTATCCCTGTCTTCTTCCCGGATTTTCACTTGCAGGAAAATTTCTTTAATGTCTGCCATCACTGCCAAGCTTCCTTCTCTGAATCGTAGCAGAACTCCAAATAACGACTTCAATAAGTCCGGTCCGGTTAACAATGCATCATTGAGACAACGTCCGCCCGTCCTTGCGGCGGCGTCGAAAACTATTCTTATTTTCCCTTTTTGTGGGTGAGTCACTGCGAAGTGAGGAAGGTACCACGTGCGTGGGGAAATGGGAATATGGTTCGCTTTCTCTGCGTAACCGTTAACGATGAGATTTTATATTTGCTTCTCATATTCCTTTTTTCAACTCGCTATTTTTATCGAGCTTCTTTTCGATATTAAACAGGCGACTTTCAACCTGCGCTCTATTCGACGGCATGCACTCATTGTCTGTGCGCCATAACAAAGCAGTCTCGTACCTATTATTAGGTATACGACGTACCGTTTTGCTCAAAATATTTAAAGCTCGTTCTTCTGGGTCGTTCGCGGGCTTTCGCGCAGACACTCCCAGAGATTCCAAACTAAAATAATCTTTGATCAACTTATCCATGTCTTCCTCCTTCTTGGTGGAAATGTGGTTAACAATCTTGATTGGTTTAATGCTACCCGATATGTGACCATGTAAAACCCATCCAAGTTTGGTGAGCGATGCTACAGGTAGGTTCTTACCTCCTGAAATTAATTCACGAGTAACTATGAGATGCCAATTGTCCTGGCCAATTAATATGGTAGGTCTGGACCTCTCATACATTAACTCGTCCTTAATCGGTGTCAAATGAGAACACCGTTGCAATAATTCTCGACTTACTGACTGCGGAGAAAGGTTAAGTGACTTAATTGTTTGTACACTTATCTCTTCTAAGTCGTTCGAGTAAATGCCTTTTATCTTAACGATTAAGCGATACGAACTGTCGTCGTTAATTCGCTTACCTCCCACGGCTTCAATACGTAATTCTTCTTTACGTCCGCGAGGCGCTAACTTCTGAGCCATCCACTCCTCTATGAGTGTCATGGTCGATCCCTCATCCAGAAGAGCTGTTGTCTTGACCTTTCCTCTAGGTCCATACAACTCGACCGGTATAATCTTTAAGTATGCACATGCCAGTGCATTCACTGTACTAACAGTTGTAATTTGAGCCTCTTTACCCCCCCTCGTCCCCTTGCGGCGAGGTATTTTCATTGGGGTATCGGTGTAGCATCCGATGATGTGACATTCTACATCCCTCTACACCACATTTTTTCGCTTTGCACTCTAACCTCCTATGGTTAGGTGACAAACATTGGAAACATACTTTCGCTTTTTTGACTACGTCCCATTTCTCGCGAATATTCATGTCCTTAAACTTGTAACAACTCACTATAGAGTGCTCCTTGTTACATATAACACACTTATGTGTTACCCGACTTGCAGGCTTGTCCTGGGTTATGATAACCACTTGTCGGTTGTGCCCTTTATTATTTTGGCGTTCTAGACGCTCGCTCGTATTACTTCGGCGCACATAGCGCTCGCTCTTGGCACGACTGCGTACACATCCCTTTGCAGTGTGTACAGTTTGCTTCCTGAATTCAGGACGCTTCCGTTTTTCAGGCGCATTTTCATTGCTTAAGGACGTTCCAAATTGTTCACTCAATAAATTTAAAAACTTGGACATCTTCTGTAACTCTGGCTCCAAAGGATACTGAGCTCGATATTCAAACCATTTAAATTTAATCATAGTTCCAAGTTTCTCCACTATGCGGCTCACTAACTCCGGTGAGTATAAATACTGTGGTTGATTCAACGCTTGTATTGTGGCAACTACGTTCGTAATACGACTTGCAAAAGATCCTATATTCCGGCAATCTTCTGCCAATCTTGGCATACGCTTTACATTCTCGATTTCGGCTAGAATGAGCATCTCAACCCTACCGAATCTTCTTTCGAGAGCGTTCATTATTTCTTCAGGTTCACACAAATTAAATAACAATGACTTAACCGCTTCCTTAGCGGTGCCCTTTAATGCCCTCCTAAGGCGTGCGACATTCTGTACCCCTGAAAATTGGCTTCTTGTGTCTTCAAACACCGTTTTGAAAATTATCCATTCACCCGGGTCTCCATCGAACACCGGTAATTCCTGGAGGAAATGAAGCTGGAAAGACTTATCTTTACCCGCTATCTTTATTGCACTCACAATCGCTTCGGTCAATTCTGACACCTCACTCGCGTGTGTTTTCTGTGCATTTCCTTGGTTGCGCTCGATCTCCGCCCCTTTGCGGCGTGATCCTTTACACGCTTCCTTATCAGTAATATCGGGTTGCGTTACACTAACCGGCGCGCTCATTATGGTCTGTTGAACCCAACTCCTTACGAAAGGTTCCACCTGAGTATTCCGCTCTTCATCATCCTCACTCGAGTCGATCTCCTCTTCTCGGTTGAGTCGTGCCAACTCCAATTGAGACTTGGCTAAGGCAGCAGCTGCCTGTGCTCGTTCGAGCTCTGAGCGTTCGAATTTAATCCGCGCCACTAATTCGGCTTTCAGCCTCGCCGATCGCGATGACCTACTACCTCTCTGTGACCCTTTGTCACTAGTGTGCCCGATTACTGTCCTTGACGATGCCGCTTCTTCGGTCCTTTGACCTACTTTTTCGACTACCGCTTCACTCCTGGATATAACGGATTGTTGTGCGGTGCTGGCCTGCGTACCACTGGTGTCCGTCCTGTTGCTTGTCGTTGCCATGGACGTCCCTGAGTCCCACGTGCATGTGGACGTGTCGGTGGTGGCTCCACTTGAAGGAGTTGCCCCATTTGACGCAGTAGCTGTGGTCGCTCCAGATGATTCCGCCTCTTTAGCTTTTCTTGAGAGCCCTGTCCTTGTCCTGCTCCCTTCGCTCCTCCCTGTCTGGTCTTGTGCCTTCTTCATCTTGCAGGAAGGTGATTGTTGGCCTACGGTCCCTAACTGTCCCTACGGTCCCTACAACCCCTTACCTACAACCCTTCTACACCCCAACCTAACCCCACTACCCCTCCCCCCTTTATCTCCCAATCCTACAACCTTACTACCACCCTAACAGCCCTATCAGCCCTATCAATCCTGAACGGGGCCTACCGAGGTGAGCCGTCCAGGGATGGAGTCGTTCAGGAATGGAATGGAGGAAAGGTTTAGGAACTGTCCCGCCGAGGAATATGACGAAACAGTCGAGCGGTAGTGCAAGCGCAGTCTCGCTCGAGAGAACTGCTCCACCCGAAGGTGTTGTGCCAGAGCCCGACCGTTTGGCACCGTTAGGTGGTCGGGATGTATGCTGTGCTCGCCGCCCAGTCGCCGGTGACGCCTCGTCCAAGGCGCCCTCCTCCGGCCGCGATGCAGTCAGGTGCCCACGAGCACCCTCGCCTGGCAGCAGCAGCGGTGGATGCTTCTTCTTCTTGCACCCTCTGATGACCCGACAGGAAATGCCGGACACGGTCGTCCGACAGGAAATGCCAGACACGGTCGTCCGACAGGAAATGCCGAGCACGCTTGCCGGACAGGAAAAATGCCAAGCCCTGCTTGGCCACGATGAGCGCCTTCACAAGGCACTTGCGCCTGGCTGCGATACGTGCCCCATGCGAGCACACGCCCCAAGCCGCAATCCCGGTTTTCTTTCTTCCGGTAGTTCCAGGTCCAGTCCTTCTGCGCTGACGACCTGGTCTTCTGGCCTTTGGTCCTATTGCTTCAGCTCAAACCTCTGGCTTCCTTCGGTTGCTGATCTTCACTCGGCTCCGAAGGTCTTCTTTCTCCACAACCAGCAGTCCACAGCTGGTTCCTTGATCCTGGCTGCGAAGGACCAATTGAAAAGAAACCAGCGGGCTTCGGTGGTCTTAATCCGGCTGTGAAGGTCTTCTTTCTCCCCAGCAGTCCACAGCTGGTTCCTTGATCCGGCTCGAAGGACCAATTGAAAAGAAACCAGCGGGCTTCGGTCCTCTTAATCCGGCCCCGAAGGTTTGAAAAGGACCAGCGGGGGATAGAAACAGAAGGGAGGAATCGAGGCTTCTCTCGATCCGGCCTCCTATAACGCCTACGTTGGGTTCGGGAACAACGTATGTGATCTCCGCTGGTGGAGTAACACACAAGGGCGATAACCTCTTCCTTTTCAGCAAATAGGTTCAGACGGGGATTACGGGTCTTCCGAAGTCGTCCCGGTCCCAACGCCTTAATTCTTCGATGTGGACTGTATAATTTTGAGGGATGAATTTCTTGGGAATAAAACAGCAATTATCTTCAAACCGTTCCGTGAGAGAGTAATTACTTTTCCCTATCACTTCCCTACACTTTTTCTTTCTTCTTATTGACTGCTGGTCTGATTTCCGAAGTTTCTCCGAACTTTCCCGAAACTTCCCCGAACTTCCCCGAATGAATTGCAATAAAACTCGTTTACTGAGCTACCCCAGAGCTATACGCGAAAGTGAGCCGCGCCATTCGCGCGCTTGCGCAACTCAATTACATGAATTTGTTCTATTACTCTCTCACGTTTTACTTAATTACTTTATTTGCATAAGTCATACATCAACATAATTTACCTGTATAGATAGCACAAAACAATATCTACACTACGATATACATTACATTTTCATATCACAAAAAACCTTTTATTTATTTAACAAAATATGCCTATTTTACTCACTAGTTCAAAGTCGAAATTTCTTAAATATTTAACATAGAAAGTTAAAACAATGTTTTCCACTTGAAATTATACATAAGTTAACCAATACAACAGTTTAATTTACATTTTCTCTATTCATTTCACTATTAAAACACTTTTAAATTTCTTATAAAAAACTATCATTATTTCACTTATACACAGGAATTTTCACATAAAAATAACACAGAATTCACCTTTTTTAGCACGTACAATCAACCTGAAATGTTTTACAAGTCATTTTTACATAAATTGCTGAAATTACAAATATTTAAATTTTTACATATTTGGCCTCCTAAGTACGTGGCTAGCGTGCGTCTATGAACTCACACTATTTGAACAACTAACTTTTGCACGGCTCTCGACTATCAGAAAAAATGAAAAGTCTGATATACACCAATTTTGACAGTATTGGGTGAATAAATGCTTCTACACAATTTTCAAACTGTAGGAAACTATTTCTAATCAGATTCTTATCAGTTATCATGTTTCTTATCAGATAACAATATAAGTGAATGTTCTCATAAATCAATCATAGCAAATAGGCATTTATTTTCATACAAAACATATCAAACTCATATAAGGCAATACTTATGCAATTAATTTCCGTTAATTCCATTTATGCACAGAGTGATCATCTCGACCGGGGAACAAATCCGATCTCTAACTTCACTTTAATATTCCTTTGAATTTACATCATTGGAAAGATGATTTCAACCGGGGAACAAATCCGGTAGCATAATTTATATCTTAAAATTCCCTATATGAATTTATTAAGAGATATTACTAAGAAAACAATAAACTAGTCTGGCCTGGGAGTCGAACCCAAGACCTTCATATCATTAATTCGACATTCTTTAAGATTTAACTAAGCATTTTCTTATTAGAACATTACTATTGGACAATTTGTCTTTTAGAAGCTATTCGTCATCGGTTGACTTAATAAACTGAAATATTCTTATAGGCGCGTCGCCAACACCACACATTGAATAAAACTAAATTTACGGATTCTATCGCGTTTATTTAACTGATTTTACTATTATTTTTTTATTTTTTTAATTCCCGACGTTTCGGGTGCTTTACAGCACACATGGTCAGGGGGGGGGACTGAGATGTTTGACGTCCCAATGTCATTGTTAGCTCGGCTACCATCAGTTTTTGAATATTAATTTTTTGGTCCGATTTACGCACACAGTATCTTGAAGTCTTGCAGTGGTATGCTTGGGTTTGGGTTTAATTTTTTTAATTATAGGTTAACATCTGCTTGGGATCCTATAATTAACAAAATTAAACCCAAACCCAAGCATACCACTGCAAGACTTTAAGATACTGTAAGTACGTTTTGCGTAAATCGGACCCAAAATTAATATTCAAAAAACTGAAGGTAGCCGGGCTAACAATGACATTGGGACGTCAAATATCTCAGTCCCCCCCCGTGACCATGGTTGCTGTAAAGCACCCGAAACGTCGGGAATTAAAAAAAATAAGTAAAATCAGTTAAATAAACGCGATAGAATCCGTAAATTTAGTTTTATTCAAGAAATTATATTGTATATTAGTGATAGATGAAATGAAAATAAAACAATTGACGGAGTACCATGCAAGTTCCAAAAGACATTTTGTTTATATACATAATGCCTTTGGCTACTAGCATGGTATTCTGTTAATTGCTTAATTTTCATTTCATCCATTACCAAGGTACAATAATTTTTTTTATCAGGGTTATTCTCCGAATTTTACTGCCGTCAGCGCTTCTTGAGTAAACCCTGGTCGACGATCGATGGTAGTGTACCACTTAGTCAATGTACGTGGTGCAGGCAAACATGTTCCAAAATTTTTACGTACATAGCGATAAGTTTTGGTGAGTAATAGTTAAGTGTTAGGGCATAGTATTTCTTGCAAACTTGTGGAGCCTGTTTATGCTATTTTTTTATGTCAAAGCATTTTTTCATTTTAAATTTCCTTGGCCTAAGTGTTGGCTCGTACTCGCAGTGGGAGTAGGACTAGTTCGGGATATTTAAAGGTTTTTTTCAAATTGTGACTTTTGAGATAACTTATGGAATTTTGCCGGAACATCCAGCTTTCTTCTTTCGATGTTGACGATATTGTGCAATCACCACGATGACCCTAAATTTTATATATATATATATATATATATATATATATATATATATATATATATATATGATTAAGATATTTATTTTGTAATACATGAGTAAATAAAATACAAGTGTTAAAAAACTTAAAACGAGCTACATGTTTTGCCATTTATGGCGTACAAAAATTATACTACATTAAGTTTACAATTACAATAATAGGTATATAAATATACATATATAATACATAAACACTCACGCCTGTTACCCAGAGGGGTAGGCAGAGACTACAGACTTCCATTTGGCACGATCCTGACACACCTCTATCGCCTCCTTCATATCCATACACCTACGCGTACATGCTCGTCGGTTAAGGGTACTCCTAATTTGGCCCGTTTTCAATAAATCGCCAATTTGGTCGATAAATTTCCGCCTAGGACGTCCCTTTCCGACTCTGTCATTCACTTCTGCAACATAAATTTTCTTTGTCACTCTTTCCTCATTCATTCTTTCCACATGACCAAATCACCGAAGCATTCCTTTCTTAATCCTGGTCACATCATTCTTGCAAACCACACTCTTCTCTTATTACACAATTTCTTACCCTGTCATTCAGATTCATCCCTAACATACTCCTTAACGACCGCATTTCTACTGCGTTCATTCTACTCTCGTGCTTCTTCTGCCATACCCAACTTTCACTACCATACGTTAAAGCAGGGACCAACACAGCATTGCGAATTGCCATACGTGCCTTTTTCGACACATTTTGACTCTTCACAGTAGAGTGCAGGGCCCCATTTACTCTATTTCCCGCATTCACTCGTCGTTCTATATCCTTATCATATCTCCCATCCCTGCTAAATACGCAGCCCAAATATACAAACTCATCTACTTGCTCGATAACTCCCCTTCTATTCTTATTTCTCAAATCGTTTTACTTTCTTTTCTTTCAATAACCATAACCTTCGTCTTACTTGCGTTTATAAATATATTAATTAAATTTGATAGGTAGGATAATGCTTTTGTAAACTTAATAAAATATTTTTAAGTAGAATAATATTGGTGTCAAAGTTAATAATAAAAATATTTAATCTAAATATAATTACAGCCAAACATTACCTCCCACAAATTCAAGATTGGTACTGCAGTGTCAGATTCATGGTTTCTACAAGCTACAATCCAAGTGTGCCGCCTAAGAGGATCTCATGGAAATCTGTAAAAACAAACCAATAATAGAATAAAATTTACTACTTTTTGTAATACTTTATTATAAAATCTAAATAAAAACTACAAACCGGTTCGGCAGACAAACCCGCATGGTTAATTAACTTATCGATAGCTAAAGTTGCGGCGTTCATCACTATAGTGCAATACTTTCGGTTGCAGTGATACCAGTTTATTTTTATAAAAATTGCTTTTTTGCTGCGAGGTAGCAAGTTTCGATTTGACTTATTTGGCCTGTATTTTGTATAATATTTTAAAAAATACTAGTTATCGATTATATTTAATTGTATAATATTCAGTATCGTGTTGAAATTGAGCTGAATTTATAAATCATTTAACAAAATCCACTACACATCTATATGTAATGATTATTTTTCATCACAAACTGATTTAGTTATTAGGAAATATATTTTCGTTAATATATTTAACTTGTGTAGTAAATTATATTTATTTAAAAATAGATTATTTTTCACTTTATGAACTATGATGGCCACACTCGGTGTTGGACGATAATATTCAGAAAGTACGAGTTATAATGATAAAATTATGTTAAAAATACTCACAAATTAAAAGTCACATTGTCCTTTTGTATACTTGACGTTTTTGATTGCTTTTTTCATGTAAATACACTGCAATTCGGCATTTTGTCGGAGCTCGATTTACTGGCACGATCAATTTGGAATGACGCACGACCCGGACCAACTAGTTTTATATAACGAGTATGCGTCGGACTCTCGTACCTTTTACAGAGGGGTCTGCCTTGCGATGCCGTCTCCTTTGGTTTAATACTCAAAGGCTACAACATACCGTGTTGAGAGTTTTCTTTATGATTATTGTAGATTTCGTTTGTTAATATTTTTGCATAAATATTTACATACTACTGACATGAGAAACCATTTTTAAAAATTTCGTTGTCTTTCTGTACGAGCTAATCTTTGGAATGACTGAATTGATTGATTTGATTGCAATGAAACTTTACGAATAAATAGAGAGTAATACCAGGAGTCATCAAGACTAAATTTTATGCGAAAAAATTAGAAACTTTATTAAAACAGAAATATTGATAAGATAAAGTAAATTATCTTTAATGATTATCTTAAGGCCGAATACGACGCGATTGACCTTGCTCGTTTCGCAGCAAACCACGCGCCATTTATCGAACATCACGTGTCTTACCCGTACGCTTTGTTTATATAGACATGTATAATATAATAAAAGCCGTACTGGCTTTGATTATATTATATTTGGCTGAGCTAGCTAGTATGAGAGTTGAGAGGTGTTTTTTTCTTATTTATAATATTAGTTCCTATAGTACATATATATATATATATAAATTCTGTACTTTATTCGTTATAAAATATTGTTCGAAAAGTTATTGAATTGATATTGATTTTTTTTCTTAATTGGTGCATCGTACGTAAAGAATCTCATAAAACTGAAAATGTTTATTCTTGTGAGTCTAACAAGATGCCGTAATGTAAATTGCATAAACAATAAAGAAAAAAAAACGTCGGTGATTGCCCCATAGTGGGGATAGGTACTGTGTATGTAAATTCCCACAAGACTAGTCCGACTGGTCAATCACTTCACATCCGAAGTATTTCGGTGTTATGTACTTACCCCATGCTTTCGGACAATACATTGACTATGACATTATTTGCGGTCTGTGTGCTTGCACTACTCTGTACATTCTTTTCCGACTCGGTTTTGATATTTACATTTTTAGTGTTTCTCATTTGAAACTAGAAAAGTATAAATGATCAGTTTGGCTAAAGTAAATGAGTAAAAATGCAGCCTATTAGGCAGCCTCAAACAAAAAATTACCTTACAAAAAATATAAGTAACCTCAAAATACAACATTCGAGCAGCGTTCATGCGATAAACTCTCTTTGTTTTACCACTCAGGTAACATTTATTTCTTTTCTTACCCATATTCACATTTACGCGTATAAAACACTAAATTAACGATTTTCGCTATACACAATGACTGTTGTCACCTTACGTCACGTCGAAGCGCCTGGTAATTTATTACGGCAAGCTTTTATCTGGCAATATACGATATTATTAGGTGTTTTTAATTAAAACGAATTATGTTAATAAATAATATTTTGTATCGAAAATAAAGACGGCAGGCATCTTCGGAATCACAATACAAACATTTTTACGTAAAATAATTTTTCCTAAATTAAAATTCACAGAGTTTTGGAAGAACAATCATTTTTAAATATCATTTCTTAAAATTTTTTTATTTGTTGGTATATTCATTTATTTTAAAACTGCGGGCGTCAAGGCGCCTTCAAAGTGAAGGAACCGAATAAACCTACAAAAAATGTTTTAACGCTTAGAATTACTTCAGGTCAAAGTTGTAGTGAAGAGAAATACATTAAATTTCGCCAGTTCTCTTCGTATTCGGCCTTAAGGACGCGTTTGCAAATCAACCAAAATTAGGGTGTTTTTCGGTAGATTTTGTGACAAAACTAAACCAAATCAAATATAAGTAAAAACTACCATGTATAGATTGGTTCTTCATCTGCAAATGTCTGTAACTCTTTTGTTGAAAATAGTAGTTTTTTATATTGTAAAAACGAACTTTCGTTGCCATTTTCTACAAAATTAACGATACCGGCTTGTGTTTCGGTAAATGTTTTGGTCTATTATCAACATATTTAAAAAATTTAAAAAATACTATAAGATGACAGACATATTCAATTAAAAATCCCTGGGTTTATTTTTTAACAAAATGTCACTAATAGTCGTAAAAAAAATAAAAACTGATGCACATTTTTTCGCATATTTTGGTAATATGGATGAATCATAATGTATTGCAATAAGGGCTATTTTATTGTTGGTGCCTGCTTTGATTTATTGTACAAAGATTTCGATGAAACCACAGTCCGCGCTCGGCCGCCGTCGTGAGTGGACACTGTATCGCCTGTTTGCAGCGGCTCATTCTGAAAAGATCGCTGTACATACACAAAATATTAGAAAAAAACAAATTGGAAACATAGGTACTTGACAAGTGATAAAATTATTATTTTTATACTCACAGTTTTTATTTAGCTAAAAATAAGTAGGATATATAAACTTACCTACTACTGCAACTCGTGGACGAGCGGAACTAGGTGTGCCGAGTTTGGGCTCGTTTTGTTGGTTATGATGAGACCTTACCTCTGGACTTGATGGCATGACCTGAAGGTGTACTTTCGTGACCGCTATTTGAACTTCTTGCAGAGTAAAACTAGGGGTGACGAATTTGGGCTCCGTTTTGTTAGTTATGACGAGTCTATACCTCTGGACTTGATGGAGTGACCTGAAGGTCTAAATCGGTGATTGCAACTGGAACTCCTAGACTGGTAGAACTAGGTGTGCCGAGTTTGGGTTCGTTTTGTTAGTTACGATGAGACCTTACCACCGGACTTGATAGAGTGACCTGAAGGGGTAATTCAGTAACTACTGCTGGAATTTCTGAACGAGTAGAACTAGGTGTGCCGAATTTGGGCTTCGTTTTGTTAGTTATGACGAGTCCATACCTCCGGACTTGATGGAGTGACCTGAAGGTGTAGTTCAGTGATTACAAGTGGAACTCCTAGACTTGTAGAACTAGGTGTGCCGAGTTTGGGTTCGTTTTGTTAGTTACGATGAGACCTTACCACCGGACTTGATTGAGTGACCTGAAGGTGTAATCAGGTGGTTACAAATGGAATTCCTAAACTAGTAGAACTAGGTGTGACGAGTTTGGTTTCGTTTTGTTAGTTACGATAAGACCTTACCACCGGACTTGATGGAGTGAAATTCGGCACACCTAGTTCTACTGGTTCAGAAATTCCAGCAGTAGTTACTGAATTACCCCTTCAGGTCACTCCATCAAGTCTGGTGGTAAGGTCTCATCATAACTAACAAAACGAACCCAAACTCGGCACACCTAGTCCTACAAGTCTAGAAGTTCCACTTGTAATCACCGAACTATACCTTCAGGTCACTCCATCATGTCCGGTGGTAAGGTCTCATCATAACCTACAAAACGAACCCAAACTCGGCACACCTAGTTCCACCAGTCTAGGAGTTCCAGTTGCAATCACCGATTTACACCTTCAGGTCACTCCATCAAGTCCGGAGGTATGGACTCGTCATAACTAACAAAACGGAGCCCAAATTCGGCACACCTAGTTCTACTCGTTCAGAAATTCCAGCAGTAGTTACTGAATTACCCCTTCAGGTCACTCCATCAAGTCTGGTGGTAAGGTCTCATCATAACTAACAAAACGAACCCAAACTCGGCACACCTAGTTCTACTAGTCTAGGAGTTCCACTTGTAATCACCGAATTACACCTTCAGGTCACTCCATCAAGTCCGGTGGTAAGGTCTCATCATAACCAACAAAACGAACCCAAACTCGGCACACCTAGTTCCACTAGTCTAGGAGTTCCTATTGTTGTAATCACCAAATTACACCTTCAGGTCACTCCATCAAGTCCGCAGGTAGGTAAGGTCTTATTATAACTGACAAAACCAGTTCAAAGTCCAGAGCTAACATCTCACTACCAGTAGAGGGCTTCCAGTGCCAAGCAGTCTTTGGAGCAGGTATTCATATTTCGTATCGAAGTATATTTCTGAGGTAGGTATAAGAAATGAAAAACAAATTCAATCTTTCAAATTATCAAAATAATTTCATTTGACTACGATTCCCACAGCCAACCGTGCGTACACTAGTGTGTGTGTGACTTTTGTCAATGTAGTAGTGCGATTCTATACCTATCCATTTTGTAAACGCGTCCTTAAGTCCATGTAACGCCATATTAGTACATCCCACCCAGGCAAAGCCAAATCGGGTCGCTAGTTATTGTTTTTTTTTTAAATTAATGTACATACCTACTCGTGTATACAATTATTTTCAAATATTTTCCCATTAATAGAAATTTTCCAACTAACCAAATAATAAAACGTTGTAACGATATATCGTTATTAGCACTGTGCGTGTTGACGGTACGGGCTCGATTAGACGCCATTTCTAATCCTATTTTTTATCCGTACAGACTGTATAAAGTTATATGGTGTAGGATCTGTTACATGGTTGACGGAATAGAGCGGGATAGTTGTAGACATTATTAACCGGTTTACTACCGACAGAATACAGTTCTGAATCAATCGAATTTTACTCATTGCCAGTCTGTAAAATTGTGAAAAATTAAATGTTGTTGTCAGTCAAGGTGATTGGACTGAATAAATGGATTATCCTCTGATTCAATTCAGTCGGACGGCAGAGCCTTGTCCGTCGCCAGACCAGTTACCAGAGAGCATTGTTCACATCTGGAGTATCTCATAAAAAACTTGAAGGCGTTCAAATATTAATAAGATTGACCATGTTATATATGTCAAAAAAAAAACTAACATAAATTGATTACTTCCCAGTGGGAAATTATTGTAATGGGTCCGATTTTGCAAATTGGAAATTACAACATACTGGCGTTTCAAGATCTTTGGAGTCGAATATACACTCTTATCTACGGTCGAATAGTATGGTTTTTAAGATGTCCGTGTGTGCACATGTACGTATGTTATGTATGTTCTGATTCAATTTTCGCCCCGTATATCTCGACAACCATGGAAGTTAGAGAACAGGAGAACGATCGCCGTAGAAAATAGTGTCCCAGAAATATGGAGACCTTTATCCGATCAGATGCTAAACCACTTGCACATCCACGCACAATTAAATATTTCTCCATTTTTAATGTTTCTTTTTGTCAAAAATTAAATAACTACAGAGCATGAAAATTTTCTCACCAATGCCGCGAAGAAAATTTGTACATTATTCAACTAATTTCATCTACTTGTACTCATAAACAGCTAACTTCGCAGTCCCTACTCACCGACGTCAGCGCCGCTATAAATTCTACAAATTTTCAAGGACAGGTGGGCTATGCTTTATTACGTAGCGATCGTTCTCCTGTTCTCTAACCTCCATGTCGACACAACTTTCATTAAATTTTGAGCAAAATCGGTCAAGTCGTTTTTTGTGCCGAATGAAAAATTGTATAAAAAATTAAAACATGTTATTTTTTTATTGTTTCCACTGGGAAGTTAGTTGTGTGGATCTTTCGGGTCGTACCTAGACCGCTTTTATTTTTTATGTTGCTTGTGGCCAGCCTATGCTTCTCCCGTTGTAAGGAGGATTTGTGTTGGATATTTTTATCAAAACACAAACGTCAAACGCAAAAGTATCACGGGCGAGTTAATAACTTTATCTGTAACTTACCAAATCAGTTTTTTTCCTCACCACTTAAATTTTCAAAACTCGACTGTAAATAAAGATTTCTTTTTTTCATGAATTAATGTAATCAATAATTCTTGGTTTATCTCCATTATACATAAAACAGCGTAGGTAAGCTGCCACGAAATATTTGTCGCCGTGGACAAACTCCCATAGAGTGCAATACAACACTGTCTTAAAACACGCCGTGCGTAGGCACGGCCACAGAGTACCTTTGTATTGGGCACGGCGCGCCGTGGGGAACACGTGGCGCATACGGCGGCGCCGCGCCGTGCCGTAGAGCCGCCGTATCCGTCGACAAGCTTCCATAGTGCTCCATTGCAGTCTATGGGAGTTTGTTGACGGCACCTGATATTTCGTGACGGCTTACCTACGCTGTTCGTTATAATGGAGATCCGCCATTGTCAACTTATGGGTATTCTACAGCTGCTAGTTCAAGCTCTGGATTCGGTCGTCCACAGACCTCTGCATATGTATATGACTTTGAACAGCCATGCAGTTCTTTATTTTCATTTGTGGTTAATGAAGTATTTAATAAATAAAAGTCGGTATTTTGTTTCTTAGGTACCTCAAGTTACACCCAATCTTTGAGCGATCGATATAGTCTCACATGTTGGCGTTTTCTGCATTCTAAAATATTTGTAAAACTTATCTTCGTCTTCCCTCAGTTAATTCTTGAAAAGTGTATGAAATGCACCAAATTCCACCTTTTTTGGTATAAGCGAATGAACTTCTTTCTTTTTTGAGTTTTCTATGTAATAAGCAATGATAACTTTTTTATTATTCATGATGCGACGCTGTACCCCGGCACAGAAAACAACACAACTGTACTGCACCTGGCCGTTGGCTCGTCTCGTGTCGTTTAAAGCCCGCACGTTTTACGAACCTAACCGTAAAGAAAGCGTGTTGAGTACAAGAGGCCTAACACTGTTGAGTGTCGTACAACATTACGCTTAATTACAAACTACCGGTAACGAGGCATTCCAGATTAGTCCTTAGAGCTGACAACTTAATTTGTAATCGACAGTAGCCGTGTCAGCAAGTCACACAGTTATCACTATACTTACCTACTTACCGAATGCTATTAAAAAAGATGACTAGCCTTTACTAAAATAAAAAATGTTTTCAACTTCTGACGTTATTCAACGGTTGGCCATACTGCACTACCTGCTTGCCGTTCACTAAAATGAAGTCGCGCTTAGACTGCTTTCGATTTAAAAATACCTTGATACACCTTCTTCTAATAAGGATTCTTCGCCACTTCTGTGCAAGATATATTATTCTGGAAGCTGAAAAAAAAAAACAACGGCTATCGCCGTTAATTTGACGTTCATTTCAAGAAACTTGGAAACATTTTTATTTTGGCGGTTGCGTTATTTTTTTTAACAGCCATTTTTTTACAAATACAAACTCAAATCACAAGTCACTTTTTTCTTGTGTTACAATTATTGTTTCTTTCGTAAAAACGAGCAACCGCCTTTAGAAAAATATGTACTGACTTTCGAAAAATATCTTTTGCCGCCGTGTCGGTTTTTCTTGTTTTTTTTTTAGTTGCGGATTAACATTCTTTTTTTTCAACCATTTTTACAAGATTTACAACTAAGTCAGTGACACATCAAGCTAATTATAATTTACAAATTCCTTAACTAGAAAAACACAAGGGATGCTATTTATATACAAACAGGGTCGATTAACTGCATCAAAATAAGATGTAGATGAAAATTATGACCTTACATGTGAATAATAAGGAAAAAAATATATTTAATTTTAAAACAGTTTTTTTGGCATTATTATATACCAATTCAAAATTGCAGCGAATGTTTTAATGCAGTTAAGGAAACATTTTTGACCCATATTAACTCAATTATTTTACATAAAATAAAATGGTAAAAAAAATAAAACTAAGCATACATATTCTTTGTAATAAGCTCGCACGACAGAACAATTCACGATATTTATTAATAAAGTATATTCCAATATTTAAGACCTGTCCAGGCGAGCGTTAACGCCGACATAATTTTTACGAAAAGTAATTTGGAACTCAAAACTCAGTTGTGCAGTTTTCTCGCAGCGATAACGCTCGAGTGAACAGTTTACAGAAGTTTTTTGACTAATGTACAAGTACCTTCTAATAGGAAATTAAATAATAAGAAAAATTGCTCTATGTTTTAATGCTTTATCATTCCTTAAGTGTGAAAATTTATTACAGATACGTCATGGTGTACACACAATATGCAGGTGGTTAGGGATGTTTTTAAATGATGCACTTGCCTGACGTATCCATTATACACTCGCATACATAGATAACCGTTACCAATTAAACAACATGCATCGATGTCTAAATAAAAGTTTTCCTACATCGTGATTTTGTCAAATAAATCTTTAGTGTTAATAACAGACACAACATTAACACTATGGCACTTGTACATCATTAACAATACTGCAAAGTTTTAATTTTTTATTTGAAGGAACAGGTCTACTTAGTTTTTTTGGAAATTTGTAGTAATACAAAACAGATATATTTTTAACGTTCGCAATCAAATAAATGTCGAATTTTAAAATTTGTGTAAGTGGGTAACAATTTTAATATTTGTATTTGTTTAAAAATTGCTTTCAAACATGGTATGGCTATAGGAAAACTTTATTACCTTCTCTAAAATTCATTGAACCTTCACAAACGCGCGTCAAAAGCCTTGATTGTACAAATAATTTTAATTTTTAAAAGTAAATATCTTAAAAGTATTCAACAGATTATTAAACACTAAAAATATCAAACAAAACCTACTTCCTACAGTGCAGCGTAAGCATACTTCGGGTATTGAATACGTCTGGAGTAAAAGTTTACTATAAACAAAATTATATTATAGTTGTATAATTTGCGACTTAGACAACACACAACGACGAGCCCGTCAATTTTGAGGTTCCTAATTTATGGGTAGACAGTTTTAGTAATCATATTTTAAGTAAATTTTTGTATTGTTTAACGTGAGGACCTATAAAAATATGTCAAATAAGCTGCTAGATTGAAATATTATTACATATATAAATATTTTAAAAACGTAATTATGACTATAACAGTAATTTTTCCTCAGGCGCTATTGCGTCGTGTTTTACATAGTTATAACTTTGTAAAACTTTTAATCGAAAAGTTTTCACGTGAACTTTATCGAAAGTTACGTTATTATTTTTACAATCAAAATGTAAAATATTAAAAATGAGAATATATTTAGAAAATTTCATAAGCACTTTGAGTTAAATATTGGTGTTAAATTTTATATTTCTCTCACTTATTTTCTACGCAAGTAGCTATGAGGTAATTATATTTATCAGATTATAAAGCCACTATGTTTTATTGCGTATATGTCTAGTGTAGTGTAATGATTAAATATTCCATCGTAATGGAGAGACGCCTAAATTTTTGCCGTTCCCTACATTTCAAATGCAATAGAATTTACGTAATGGACGACGTCCACTCTTCGTAATATAAATTTCGCAATCATACATACTCATATTACATCTTGATCGTGCCTTTCACTTGCGCTTTTTATACGCAGAAATAGTGCCATGTGTAGCAATAGTATGCACCTATAGATATGTTATTGATAATATCGATTACGGGCATAACATGGCGTCCGTGTACCACGCAGACTCTGTTTAAAGCGAACAAGCATGGTTGTTGAAATTTTATTAAAAATTGCTTATACAGAGTGAAATTGAAATCAACGGCATCCTTTAAAACTAAGAATATACTCACATAATAACTACTACGTTGGGACTAAAATAACGCAATGTTAAGCAAGGAGCTATAAAAATCATATTTGTCATTTTCCAAGTAACACAAATATAAATAAACACCATTATATTGTGAACTCTTAAAGTGTTGCAAGCACAGTTGTCCATCGATCAAAAACAATGGTCAGAGCAAATGGAATAATTTCAACAAAGACGTAATTTTTTTTTTTTCATAAAGGAACGTTATCCCCACACTGGAGTTTTCTGCTGATAATGCAGTAGAAAATCCTGGTGTGCAGTTTACATACAAATTTCACAAGGCAAACATCCACACTCAGAATATTTATTATTTATTATTGGACTACTCCATACAAATACTAGTTTGGTGCAGGATTCGAACCCGCGGCCCTCAACGCCGCAACTCATTGAGCCACTGCGCCGTCAAATTACTTTTTAAAATATTCCCCAATATGAGTAGACCACTAGACAGGTTCAACGGATGCCAATTACTTCAAATTCACTTTGTATATTTATAGCTTAACACGGTTTAATAATAAGCTATGTACTAAGTGCACTAAGCTAGAACTAAGCTTATAATGTAAAGTTTGACTATTTACTTATCAACAGCCAGTTATTTGAATAATAGGTTTTTGTACAAAACTTTTAAAAGCGTTTTTTAATATTAAATGCTAGGCATTGTTTATAGCTAATTGCCGTAATTTTGGTTTACAACGTAAGTACCCTAAAATTACGCGTTTAGTATGTACAAATTTACAATTAAATTTTGTATAGTAATATCCAAAGCAAAGGCTAAATTTAATGTGCGTTGAATACGTGTTTGTAGGTTCCGTGGTATTTTATATAACCTTTCAATCATTTTGATGTTTCTAAAGCAAACCTCAATATTAGTGTTGTTTTTTTAACAAGCAAGCATATAATCTGAGCATGTTTTGGTTGTAGGTAAACAAATTTTTCTTAAAAATGTCTTCCAAAATCAAAATATATTTTGAGTACCGTGCTTGTCGGATTAACCATAGCATACTTGGACAGTATTTGTCTGTAGATATAGTGTTCAAAAGTAAAAAGAAATTTTCACTGATTATACAGAGTTAAGTTTTTGTGGCATTCCTTGGGGGAGGCCTATGTTCAGCAGTGGGCTTGTGAAGGGCTGTAATGATGATGACGATGATGATCATTTGTTTTTTTTAAATATTAGTAATCTTATTAATTAACATTACTAATATTTCTTTTAAGCACTCCTGGTAAGCTTGAAATGCTTGTGTTAGGAGTGGTTCACGACAGTAGTTAAATGGCGGATTCGAACCCACGACCTTTTGAGTTCGTGATCCGCGCCCTGTCATGATGACACTGAGTTAGATATTTTCTAAAATAGAATTTGAATTGTAAAAAAATCATCCCTGCATCCCTCATTTGGCAGGCGTTTATAAGTTTTAGCTAAAACTAGCGATCCGTTTGTTTACTTTGTTTATCAGAGGTAATTTAATTTTGTGTCTTTTGTTTAAAATAAAATACTGAGGTATTATAAGAACCTCACATAGCTGAACGCAACAAAAACAAATATAATAGAAAAAATATGAAGTGTTTCGGGAACCAAAAGGAACGCCTTTGTTTAAAAATTTAGATAATACCATTGAACCGTGATAAGTACATCAAGCATTTACCCAACTGTTTCTTTACATAGAAACTCGAAGTAGTGTCTCGGCTCAGACCGTCAAAATAAAAGATATGACGTATCCTAAATAAGACAAAACCCATAAGTATATATTTCAATTGACACCAAAATCACGCTCAACTAGTAAGAGAACACGCACACATATTCATCGAAAGTTACTATCGTTATCGTTATAGTCACAGCCTATTAAAGTCCACGACTGCTAATCATGAGGTCCTGAGTTCGAATCACGGGTCTCACCCCCGTGCCTCGAAAAGCACGTAAAGCCGTTGGTCCTACGCCTGATCTCTCTCCGGTCGTGTCCGTTTATCGTCCCATCGGATTCTGAGGGTGAGGGGATAGAGTGTGCACTTGTACTTGCGCATACACTTGGGCACTATGATCCTGTCCTGCGCCGATGGCTAGTCTCCGTTGAGGCTAGCCGCCGTGACCGAAAATTTTAAAGTCCACGACTAATAGATTGTCTCATAGGGAGGATATTTGCCATAGTTGCCACGCTTGGCCAGCGGGTGGCAACCACAGTTTATTTTTATTTTTAATCGTTATTAAGAAGACGCTGCTGTCCATCTCCCGATTTCTTTCCCTCTGTCGCCTCTTACGACACCCACGGGATGGTATGGGGTAGTGGATATTCTGACACCGCCACTACCGTACCGACTGTGAGTGCTCTTACAATTTGTTAATCATGATTCGAGTGTCACAATACAATTATGGTTATATCATTTACAGCTGATCTGCTCTTTATTCTCTTTCGGAGTCGGCTATCTTCCCCTATGGTAAGACTAAGGCACTGCATCAAAACACGAGGACCAGCTCATTAATCAATAAATCTAAAGAACCATATTTTGTATGTTGAAAATTGTGTTCATATTTTAAGCCTTTGGCTGCTGTGTCAATCACTTTGTGCGAAGGATTGCATTTAAAACGCGACCGACGGCAGTTCAAGTGTTAACCGACTTTAAAAAACTGGAAGGGGAATCAATTCAGTGTATTTTAAGTTCTTAACACATCACTTTTACATCTTTCGGTTTGGTTAACAGATTCCACGGTTCTTACAGATGAAGTACAATTTAAAAATAAAATTTTAAATGTTGTTTACCAAAGCCGGGCCTGCTGCGACCATATTTTAAACATACAGAGACTGGATAAAGTAAGTGTATCTCGACGTACCTACGACCTATTATTGCTTTTAAACGAGGTAATGCAAATCTGCAAGTTAGCTACTCTAAGCTAATTGTAGTAAATCTTAAATATTTAATGCACTTTATTTCTCTGTTTAGAATCAATGGACAGTATTTCTTAATTAATATTATAAGATTTGAATTGCTCACAAGAAATCCACAGTATTAGAACATAGTTACCCGAATAAAATCCAACCCATATTCAGGTCGAGAATAAGTTAAGTATCTCCTGTAGTCAAAATTCCATCAAATGTACGGAAACAATGCTAAGTATTTGTATGTATAACTTTTTGTAATATTTCTAAAGGATCTTAGCTTTTCTTAGCAGCCATAAACGTGATCAAAATGACATTTATTTGGTTAAATTGTTTTTTATGGAAAAATATTGTGCTTTAATAAATCTCTATAAAAAAAATTGTGTGTAATCTACAAAATGATTTTAAGAATAGCGGCTGAAATAATTTAGCTTAGGCATTTTATTTTTGAGTGATTATGAAGTTAATATAATAGATGAGATTATATAGTTATAATCCATATATTTGAGTGATAGCTATTACAAGCTATGATGACATATATTGACGTCACATTTTTGTGAAGACGATATGGTAGTAATAACGGTTGTAGACATCGGGACAAACAACTCAATTAGACGGCGTAGCTGCATGTAGGGTTGCCAACTTTTTTTTTATAACAAATATAGTATTTTAAAGCTAAAATATAACAGATGGAGCAAAAATAGTAAGATAAAGTATGTTTCAATAGGTTTCACTGCTTTACTTTTAAAGGAATACTTTTTGCTGCTTTGTGCCTTTATTAACAGCGTCAACTAAAGTCAGCCTTTTTAGAATTACAGTATTCAAGCATCTAATATAGTAGGATAGTATAATATACCTACATTAGGGTTGGCAGACTATTAGAATTTTTTCTTTGTCGTTGTTTTAGAATATTATCCAATCGTATATGCTATACGCCATATAATACCGTATCTGAGGCGACCTGCCTGACGTCTTCCGATGGAAAAACCCAGATATTGCTGGATAAGGTCCAAAAATACCGATAAGCGATTTTTTGATACTGATCTCATAATCTGAGCCGAAGCCAGCGTGAGAACTGTTAAGAACCCTTTGCTTTACCGGTACAATAGTGAAATAAATTCCAGCTTGTCGAATTTACGTCATGGTGATCACAAAATGTTAAAAACTTAAATAGGTATATAATAATTTTTTAGCAAAATGTTAAAAAACTAATTGTTTTATAGCTGACAAAAAAATGAGGTCCTCAATTCGATTATATATTCTTTTATAATATCTTCACCAATTTTGGACCGAATTTAATGATTCCTTTTTATTAAATAGGTTTTACTTTAGGGTTTACCCAACATAAATATAAAGAAAAAAATTTTACCCACAAGGGGGGAAAAATAAGGGATAAAGTTTTGAGTGTAACTATTTAGACGACATTAGAGCTTGTAATAAACGAAGTCCACTATATAGAGACAATATTTAGACTTTAATACAAAATAAAAGCTGGCTTTAAAGAACCAAAAAGAATAAAATTGTTTTCAACCTAATAGTTTCTGAATTCACGGCCTTAATACTTCATCTTAGCACCGACAGAGCGGTCTAATTGTAAGGTGCGAAAATGGTAGGTACAAAACCGTCTTTTCGACTATTATCGACTGCTATCTGACCCATTTTAAACATGTATAGACCGATTGATTGGAATATTAGTAATGTTAATAGAACTGCTAGTATCATTCCACTATATTTGTCTTCGAAAAAAAGAGAAAATTTTAAGAAAGGAAAACTTAACCATATTCTCGAAGATTATTATTAGAAATTGATATTTTTGTATTTTCTGACAGTCTTTTTTGATGTTATTCATTGAAATGGTAATTAGTTATAATTTACGTTAATTGGTAAAAGTATGATGATGTCATACTTATTAGGATATTTGTGTTTCTGTATTATAATTATAATCCTAAGATTATGAATTAACGTTGTGTATAAATATGATAACATTAAATACATAACATAACATAAACACTCACGCTTGTCACCCATAGGAGTAGGCAGAGACTACGGACTTCTTGGACGATCTTACCTCTTTCGCCTCTTTACATCCATATATCTACGCATACATGCTCGTCGGTTAAGGGTACTTCTAACGTGGCCCATTTTCAAAATATCGCCAATTGGGTCGATAAACTTTCGCCTTGGGCGTCACTTCGCGACTCTGCCGTTCACATCTGCCATATAAATTTGCTTTGTCACTCTTTCCACATTCATCCTTTCTACATGACCAAACCACCGAAGCATTCCTTTCTTAATCCTGGTCACAACATCATCTTGCATACATTTTTCTCAAATATAAAAATTAAATACATAATTATAAAACATATCAGGGAAGATGTCTAAACGTCTTCTCGAAGAGAACTTAAATTCTAAAGTTAGTCAATATTCATCGAGGAATAAATAGATATTAATATAACTGTCTCTTTAAAAGTATGTACCTTATGTGTAGTTATCTAGTTTTCAGAAAACAACAAATATTTATATATTAAGTGTGTAAGTTTTGCAAAATATTTTGATAAATGAAGTGTACAATATTCTACATGACTTACATATTTTATACAATTATTTATGTTTTTCCAAATAAGTGGAATATAAATTTAGACATTCATTTTACAAAACTTGCACAACTAATGCAAATCACAAGCTTATTGTTTACTGAAAACTGAGACATTCCGTATTATTTTAAAACGACAGTAACGATAATAAAAACAGATTTAAATAAATGTGAGCGAGGCCACACTCGGTTGTAGATTGTCGTTAATAAATTACAATGTGAACCCTAGTACGCACGCAGTGGACAGTGGAAGCGTTTAAAGCTAAATGTATGTACAAGTGGCGCCGTCGGTCCGCAGCATGTCTGCAACGAGTCCGCAGTGAGTCCGCAGCGGGTCCGCAGCGAGTCCGCAGCGCGCCGCAGCCGGCTAGCGGCCGGCGCGACGTCAACGCCTCCACGAGCGGTCCTCCTCGGCGTCCTCCTCCTCCTCCTCGTCGAACCGGAGCAGCGCGTCCTCCGACACCTCCTGATGCTTCTGCAATTTTGTTACACCGTCTGATACCGCCGTCTCGTATAGAGCTTTGGATCTTAACTTAGCGCTAACACAAAATGGACAGAACATGGAACATGCACTTTAGACAAGTGACAGTAAAAATAGCGGTAATATCTCGTGGCCTCCATATATTTCAGACATAAAACGAATGCGAGTGCGAAACGTCTAGCGCTAACCTGCTAGCCAAGTTTGTCGATTATGATAACTCCTTACAATGGAACTGTCATGTTGCACCTGTATACTGCAACATGTTAAATGTAGATCTAAGAACATGGCAGCCTCGTACCGTCAAGGTATATTAATATTAATTTACATAGTATATTTATTAACGTGTAAGTAACAATACTTATTATGTATTTAACTCTATTTTACTAAGTGGATTCCTTTTCTATCTAGTTGCCACCCTCTTACTCACACGTTCCGGTGGTAAGGGTATACAGAGCTAGTATAATTACAAACTTTCTTCGTCGAAGTCGGCTGCAGGTGTCATTTTTTTTTTTTTATAAGATAGGGTGGCAAACGAGCACACAGTCCACCTGATGGTAAGTGGTTGCTGCGGCCCGTAGACATCTACATCTATCTTCCATTACAAATCAAAATGCAGATGCGTAGTCACCCGTGAGGACTGAGATGGAATGCCTCATTTCCAGTAAAAAGGGTCTCCGGTTCTCTACACTCACCATACGAAATACAGCAGCATTAAGCTACTATTTCACGCTGGTATTCTGTGAGAGCGTGGTCCTTCCCCGGTCGAGTCGACCCATTCGTGCTACAACTATACTACTAATATAATTGCAGCATGGCTCTACCACGTATAAAATACCATTGGATAGCAGTAGCACATTTGTTATATAAAAGTAGATACAACGGCACTGAAGGGACCATTGGACTAAGGACGTGACGCGAAGGTGCGGACCGCGAACTCAAGTCAAGTACGAAACAGCTTTTCGACTACTATCTGAACCACTCCTAACACAAGCATTTTAAGCTCACCTGGACAGGTTGATGGGAGAATTAGTGATGTTAATATATTATGACACTTCAGATGTATGACAATAGTGTAGTAATCTTTCACATGTGAAGTGTATTTAGTATTTAGGCATAACTTTCGTTGATATTTTTCTTATATGTTTTTAAATTAAATAATTTATCAGTAAGACAATATGGACAAAGCATGCAGAGAGTTGGTTAATTTTTGAGAATAATGCAGGAAGCATTTAACCATTCTTGTTGGCAATCAGTGGAGGAAGTCTATGTTGCAGAAGCGGCCTTTTAATGTGCTGTCAATTATGATGTTCTAAGAACAATACTCACACAAACATAATATATACACACTCAAATTTTAATCTTTGTAAACAAACTACAATGCAGTGATGAAAACATTTGTTGTATTATTTAACTATGCTGTTTTAATTATTAAGCTTGCTGTGTTAACAGACAGACTGACCTCGTTATCCTTTGGTTCATCCTGGGCAGTATCGCCATTTTGTACTTGTGTTGGTTGGGTAGCAGCTATTGGCTTGTTGTTTGTCACCCATGTTATCTGGAAAACAAACTTGAGTGAGTATATTACAATATTGCTTTGCAAGAAAAGAAGAGGAAAGAGGTAGCGAGATAAGTATAGATGAAATAATGAAAGCAATGAAAAGCATGAAAGCAGGTAAGGCTGCCGGATATGATAGAGTTTCACTCGAAATGCTAAGGGCTGGAGAGGAAGTGGTGGCAGGCCTGCTGCACACCTTGTTTAATTTATGCTGGGAACTGAAGTGGGTACCGGTAGACTGGTGCAAAGCCGTGATAGTCCCAGTATATAAAGGAAGAGGGTCGCAGCAGGACTGTAAAAACTACCGTGGCATTAGCCTTCTTAGCATTGTGGGAAAACTGTATGCTAAGGTACTGATTGAAAGGGTCATGAAAGAAACTGATGGAAAAATTTGGGATGTGCAAGCGGGATTTAGAAAGGGAATGGGATGTACAGATCAAGTCTTTTCCATGCGCATGATCGCGGAGAAGTTTCTGGCCAAAAACCAAAAGGTTTTTTGTGCGTTCATGGACTTTGAAAAGGCCTATGACAGAGTGGATAGGGATTTGCTATGGCAAACACTGAACTCATTTTGGTTGAGCGCTGGCTTGATACAGGCATTGGAGTCCCTTTATAGGGACTCTAGTGCTTGTGTTAGGATCAACGGGGTCTACTGGACTGGTTTAACATCCATAACGGTGTCAGACAGGGCTGTGTGGCTTCCCCGTGGCTGTTCAACCTATTTATGGACAGTTGTTTGCAAAATTTTAAAGTTGAAGAATGCGGATTAAGAATGGGTGAGTTAACCATCAAATGCCTTTTGTACGCCGATGATCAAGTTATTCTTGCGTCGTCGGCGGCCGAGTTGCAAATGATGGTTACATTAATGAACGGATCATTAAAAGAAAGGGGTATGAAAGTGAACGCAAGTTAGACGAAGGTTATGGTTTTTGAAAGAGAAGAAAGTAAAACGATTTGTGAAATAAGAATAGAAGGGGAGTTGATCGAGCAAGTAGATGAGTTTGTATATTTGGGCTGCGTATTTAGTAGGGATGGGAGATATGATAAGGATATAGAACGACGAGTGTATGCGGGAAATAGAGTAAATGGGGCCTTGCACTCTATTGTGAAGAGTCAAAATGTGTCGAAAAAGGCACGTATGGCAATTCACAACGCTGTGTTGGTCCCTACTTTAACGTATGGTAGTGAAAGCTGGGTGTGGAAGAAGAAGCACGAGAGTAGAATAAATGCAGTAGAAATGCGGTCGCTAAGGAGTATGTTAGGGCTGAATCTGAATGACATTGTAAGAAATTGTGTAATAAGAGAAGAGTGTGGTTTGTAAGATGATGTTGTGACCAGGATTAAGAAAGGAATGCTTCGGTGGTTTGGTCATGTGGAAAGAACGAATGAGGAAAGAGTGACAAAAAAAATTTATGGTGCAGAAGTGAATGGCAGAGTCGGAAAGGGACGTCCTAGGCGAAAATTTATCGACCAAATTGGCGATTTATTGAAAACGGGCCAAATTAGGAGTACCCTTAAACGACGAGCATGTATGCGTAGGTGTATGGATGTGAAGGAGGCAAGAGAGGTGTGTCAGGATCGTGCCAAATGGAAGTCTGTAGTCTCTGCCTACCCCTCTGGGTGACAGGCGTGAGTGTTTATGTTTTATATATGTTTATGCTTTGCAATGACACCACTAAACTATTCATCACCACCATACAATGAAAGATTGCTGTAAGACAATTAACAATATTATTTTTCTTCTTTTTTTTTTACAGGATTTTCTTCTACATCTTGGAGGCAGTTTACAAACATGTATTGCACAAGGAAAAACATTTAGACCTAGAACAAATACTTGTAGGCAATACAAATACTTGTTCTGTACGGGATTCAACTCCAAGCGCTGAAGAAACTTTAAAAATAAGAAAACAATTATGTACAATATGGCCTTGTGCTTATGTGTATCTTTCTTTCTTTCAAGTCATTGCTGAGCCACTGCGTCAAAATTTTATAATTATACACTCCACTTAACATCATTCAATTTTACGACAACTTCCTAAAGCGTCGCTATCACTTGACTTTGGTTGGTTTAGCTTGTCTTCCATACAATGATACACTCTATAACATTACACCCACTCTCAATAACGATAACAATTAATATATATATATTTAACTAGCATGACTATTTTAAGCAGTCAACTTGGATAACCGTGCTGTGCTGGTTAATAAATATTGAATGATACTTACGGAAAGGGTCCGGTCATTATAGTGACGTGCCCGTTGCATCGCCAACTCAGCTTGTGCCCGCGCCCGATACTGTAGTACCAGCTCTGGCACAGCCAGGTTGACTTCCTTCCCCGTCACCTCACCAAATTGCTGCATTAAGAACATTAATTGAATATTTTAAATGTATAAATTAATTGTAAAAGAAAGGTATAGATTTTTAATGACATACAAACATGTTAAAAATTTTTGCAAAATCCAAAAGTGTACACCTCAAACGCTCATGTAATGTTTTGAATAATCAATTTACTTTAATTAATAACACTGGTCGGCATCAAAATAAGAGCATAAAAATGTATATATGGAAGTTATTACGTTAGTTACGTTAAATCCAAATATGTAGTTAGAATTCACCAAGCATGTCTAGTTTCGACGCAATAGCATTTTTTGTTTGCACTAGAATTGTTTGCTTATAGTTGCAGGCAGCGGTATTTGTGAACGTTGGTATGTACATGTATTTAGTTGTGTTCTGAGTCTGTCTCTATGTTAGAAAGAAACAACAAGCTATTGTTTACTGCTCTAACTAACTGACATGCGCGAAGCGCGAACGCAGTGATTGTTTTGAACAAGTGAGCGACGTACGTGAGCTGATAGAAGAACTGCTTTCGTCGTATCATCAACTTGGATGCAATATGTCTTTAAAAATTCACTTCTTGCATTCGCATTTAGATTTTTTCCCAGAAAATCTTGGTGCCGTGTCTGATGAGCATGGTGAAAGATTCCACCAAGACATTGCACATATGGAAAAAAGATACAGCGGCAAGTGGACCCCAGCAATGCTAGCTGATTTTTGCTGGGAAATAAATCGAGAAACAGCAGTTAAAATGTATAAAAGAAAGCGATCTACCAAATAGTTATCATTTTTATGTTTTTTTTTATATTTTTTAATTCATATTTCATTTTAATTTGTGTTGTA
This sequence comes from Parnassius apollo, assembly GCA_907164705.1. NCBI lineage: Eukaryota > Metazoa > Arthropoda > Insecta > Lepidoptera > Papilionidae > Parnassius > Parnassius apollo. Next base: position 4,690,975 of record CAJQZP010000220.1, on the reverse strand, counting down.
AAAGTCATCAATCAGTGTAAATTTTTTCTTTCTAAAATATATACATATTTAATATATATATCAATACCGATATTTTATTTAAATGTAAATATCTGAAAAGCTAGAGGTAATAGTTGAAATCTTTAAACAGATTTGGACTCAACAAATCAAAGCCAATAGAAATCACATAGTAAACTTTTTGCTCCCGGATTTTTATTTTTTTTTTGCCGACCAGTGTAATCGAAACACGCATTTCGTTAAAAGCTAAAAAAATGTTTCTATTTCATTAACACGATTTTTTTAGACTTTTTGATACCTATGATTATTATATATACCTATGATTATATTTTGCTACCGAAAAAAATTGTACCGAAACCGAAAAAAAATCAAAGTAGTAAGTTCAGTTTTTCGAAAGATATCTTGATCACATACATAACGACCAACAGTCAGTTAATAAATATCGAAATAATTAATCTTCTAAGTTAAAAGATCAACGTGGGTTTTATGTTATAAGCCACGTCAGAAGAATTAACTGAAATCTCCTCTTGCTATTTATTGGTGTACTTTTTTTTATTATCAAGTGCAATATAAAGCTGGTGGGAGTGATTTAAGTTGAGTAGATCGCGATTATTTGATTTGGTGACAGAAAATGAAATAAAATGTTTATTTGCATTTTGTTAGTGGACTCCGAAGATAATCACAATAATTAAACATCCGCTTAATCAGGCATTATTAATGGCACGCAAATCTTATAACTATAAAATGTCGAGATTATTTAAGAGTAAGATGTCTACAATAACAAATGGTCAAGAAGTAATCAATAAATAGGTAATATATAATAATAAATATTTTATAATTGGTCCAGTAAATTTGTTTCATTTAAGTTGCTATTATCTATAGTAGTTCACGATACAGGAGAAAATCTTAGTGTAGGGGTAACATTCTTTTTTTTTTTAAATATTCCTGTATAGTGTAAGAAGCTTTTTTGCGTTCGATGTGTGCAATCGAATATATTAATTTGAAAACTGTGATGACAATAACATTCCGTGTCTAAACAAGAGTAATCAATTGGAATAGCCAGATATATTAATTCTTGCATTGAATTTAGTTAATTAAATAAAATAGATATACAGAAATAAGTGCTATGATTACATAACAACTTAATATCTACAACAAATTAAGATCACATTAACAACTTAATATCTGTGGGGTTAGCCAAGTCAACTTTCCACAATTGTTACAGCTAATAGAAAACTATAAAATTAATGATAAGTCATGTGTCAGACGTGATACTCAATGTTATGTCAAGATATGTCATTCTAAGTCAGTTTTTTAGTTGTTTTAGTATTATATATATTATATGTATATTGTACAAAATTAATTTAGACATACCCATAGGTGAGCAATGAATTTGTTTGTCATCAATAATCAAATATAAAAAATGTTAGTGTGTATATACAGGTACAAACATACATGTTCATACATTTAATTATATGCTTGAGTGTATCTGTTTACACGTATTTAATTAGAGTTATCTTATTTAGTTTGTAATTAATTAATAATTATCGTAACTAAAGTATATATTATATAAAAATAGTTTCATTTTTGCATCCTCTGGCTGGAGCTCACATCATTTGCATGTACACGAGTAAGCATATTGACATTAGCTCGAATATTTTTTGCAACCATGACCTGCATACTAGTTGATTTTGTTTTGATTGGTGTCGTTATGTGTATTTGTGTGCATTTAAGTGCGTGCTTGAGTACGTACCGCGAAGTGCAGCAGCAGTGCGTCCAGTTCGTCGGGCTCGAAGCCGGAGACGAGCAGCGCGCGCGGGCGGTGGTCAACGCTCTGGTTCATGCCGAACGTGCGTGTGCGTGTAGGTGCGTGCGTGAGTACGTATCGCGAAGTGCAGCAGCAGTGCGTACAGCTCGTCGGGCTCGAAGCCGGAGACGAGCAGCGTGTGCGGGCGGCGGTCCACAATCTGGTTCATGCCGAACGTGCGTGTGCGTGTAGGTACGCGCGTGAGTACGTATCGCGAAGTGCAGCAGCAGTGCGTCCAGCTCGTCGGGCTCGAAGCCGGAATCGAGCAGCGCGCGCGGGCGGTGGTCAACGCTCTGGGTCATGCCGAACGTGCGTGTGCGTGTAGGTGCGTGCGTGAGTACGTATCGCGAAGTGCAGCAGCAGTGCGTCCAGCTCGTCGAGCTCGAAGCCGGAGACGAGCAGCGTGTGCGGGCGGCGGTCCACAATCTGGTTCATGCCGAACGTGCGTGTGCGTGTAGGTACGCGCGTGAGTACGTATCGCGAAGTGCAGCAGCAGTGCGTCCAGCTCGTCGGGCTCGAAGCCGGACTCGAGCAGCGCGCGCGGGCGGTGGTCCACGCTCTGGTTCATGCCGAACGTGCGTGTGCGTGTAGGTGCGTGCGTGAGTACGTACCGCGAAGTGCAGCAGCAGTGCGTCCAGCTCGTCGGGCTCGAAGCTGGAGACGAGCAGCGCGTGCGGGCGGCGGTCCACATTCTGGTTCATCCCGAACGTGCGTGTGCGTGTAGGTGCGTGCGGGAGTACGTACCGCGAAGTGCAGCAGCAGTGCGTCCAGCTCGTCGGGCTCGAAGCCGGAGACGAGCAGCGTGTACGGGCGGCGGTCCACAATCTGGTTCATGCCGAATGTGCGTGTGCGTGTAGGTGCGTGCGTGAGTACGTATCGCGAAGTGCAGCAGCAGTGCGTCCAGCTCGTCGGGCTCGAAGCCGGAATCGAGCAGTGCGCGCGGGCGGTGGTCCACGCTCTGGTTCATGCCGAACGTGCGTGTGCGTGTAGGTGCGTGCGTGAGTACGTACCGCGAAGTGCAGCAGCAGTGCGTCCAGCTCGTCGGGCTCGAAGCCGGAGACGAGCAGCGCGTGCGGGGGGCGGCGGTCCACACTCTGGTTCATCCCGAACGTGCGTGTGCGTGTAGGTGCGTGCGTGAGTACGTACCGCGAAGTGCAGCAGCAGTGCGTCCAGCTCGTCGGGCTCGAAGCCGGAGACGAGCAGCGTGTGCGGGCGGCGGTCCACAATCTGGTTCATGCCGAACGTGCGTGTGCGTGTAGGTACGCGCGTGAGTACGTATCGCGAAGTGCAGCAGCAGTGCGTCCAGCTCGTCGGGCTCGAAGCCGGAATCGAGCAGCGCGCGCGGGCGGTGGTCCACGCTCTGGTTCATGCCGAACGTGCGTGTGCGTGTAGGTGCGTGCGTGAGTACGTACCGCGAAGTGCAGCAGCAGTGCGTCCAGCTCGTCGGGCTCGAAGCCGGAGACGAGCAGCGCGTGCGGGCGGCGGTCCACATTCTGGTTCATCCCGAACGTGCGTGTGCGTGTAGGTGCGTGCGTGAGTACGTACCGCGAAGTGCAGCAGCAGTGCGTCCAGCTCGTCGGGCTCGAAGCCGGAGACGAGCAGCGTGTACGGGCGGCGGTCCACAATCTGGTTCATGCCGAACGTGCGTGTGCGTGTAGGTACGTGCGTGAGTACGTATCGCGAAGTGCAGCAGCAGTGCGTCCAGCTCGTCGGGCTCGAAGCCGGAATCGAGCAGCGCGCGCGGGCGGTGGTCCACGCTCTGGTTCATGCCGAACGTGCGTGTGCGTGTAGGTGCGTGCGTGAGTACGTACCGCGAAGTGCAGCAGCAGTGCGTCCAGCTCGTCGGGCTCGAAGCCGGAGACGAGCAGCGCGTGCGGGCGGCGGTCCACACTCTGGTTCATCCCGAACGTGCGTGTGCGTGTAGGTGCGTGCGTGAGTACGTACCGCGAAGTGCAGCAGCAGTGCGTCCAGCTCGTCGGGCTCGAAGCCGGAGACGAGCAGCGTGTGCGGGCGGCGGTCCACAATCTGGTTCATGCCGAACGTGCGTGTGCGTGTAGGTGCGTGCGTGAGTACGTATCGCGAAGTGCAGCAGCAGTGCGTCCAGGTCGTCGGGCTCGAAGCCGGAATCGAGCAGCGCGCGCGGGCGGCGGTCCACGCTCTGGTTCATGCCGAACGTGCGTGTGCGTGTAGGTGCGTGCGTGAGTACGTACCGCGAAGTGCAGCAGCAGTGCGTCCAGCTCGTCGGGCTCGAAGCCGGAGACGAGCAGCGCGTGCGGGCGGCGGTCCACACTCTGGTTCATCCCGAACGTGCGTGTGCGTGTAGGTGCGTGCGTGAGTACGTACCGCGAAGTGCAGCAGCAGTGCGTCCAGCTCGTCGGGCTCGAAGCCGGAGACGAGCAGCGCGTGCGGGCGGCGGTCCACACTCTGGTTCATCCCGAACGTGCGTGTGCGTGTAGGTGCGTGCGTGAGTACGTACCGCGAAGTGCAGCAGCAGTGCGTCCAGCTCGTCGGGCTCGAAGCCGGAGACGAGCAGCGTGTGCGGGCGGCGGTCCACAACCTGGTTCATGCCGAACGTGCGTGTGCGTGTAGGTGCGTGCGTGAGTACGTATCGCGAAGTGCAGCAGCAGTGCGTCCAGCTCGTCGGGCTCGAAGCCGGAATCGAGCAGCGCGCGCGGGCGGTGGTCAACGCTCTGGGTCATGCCGAACGTGCGTGTGCGTGTAGGTGCGTGCGTGAGTACGTATCGCGAAGTGCAGCAGCAGTGCGTCATGCTCGTCGAGCTCGAAGCCGGAGACGAGCAGCGTGTGCGGGCGGCGGTCCACAATCTGGTTCATGCCGAACGTGCGTGTGCGTGTAGGTACGCGCGTGAGTACGTATCGCGAAGTGCAGCAGCAGTGCGTCCAGCTCGTCGGGCTCGAAGCCGGAATCGAGCAGCGCGCGCGGGCGGTGGTCCACGCTCTGGTTCATGCCGAACGTGCGTGTGCGTGTAGGTGCGTGCGTGAGTACGTATCGCGAAGTGCAGCAGCAGTGCGTCCAGCTCGTCGGGCTCGAAGCCGGAGACGAGCAGCGCGTGCGGGCGGCGGTCCACACTCTGGTTCATGCCGAACGTGCGTGTGCGTGTAGGTGCGTGCGTGAGTACGTACCGCGAAGTGCAGCAGCAGTGCGTCCAGCTCGTCGGGCTCGAAGCCGGAGACGAGCAGCGCGCGCGGGCGGCGGTCCACACTCTGGGTCATGCCGAACGTGCGTGTGCGTGTAGGTGCGTGCGTGAGTACGTACCGCGAAGTGCAGCAGCAGTGCGTCCAGCTCGTCAGGCTCGAAGCCGGAGACGAGCAGCGCGCGCGGGCGGTGGTCCACGCTCTGGTTCATGCTGAACGCCTTAGCGCCCACCGCCGGGCCACCGCGCACGAACCGCGTGCTCGAGAACCGACCGCCCCTGTACGCAAACACAACGCACATTAATATTCGCCCGTGCATTATTGCCCGTGAGGACGTGTGTAGCCTACATTGTGTCAAGCTGGCACGACTACACTAATATTAAATTTATTACAAAGTGAACGTTTTTAAAAATCAAATCCCAGTAATTTCAAGTGCATTTTTTCCCCAATTCATGTATCATTTCTGTCTTTTATGACTTTATATTTAAGAATAAAAAAGGAAACAAAAACAAATACAGGCAGATAGAACTACAGTTTGTAAATAAATAATGAAACCACAAAATTAGAAAGTGTATGTAAATTATTTACACTTTCTAAATTCACCTTGAAGTTATACATATGAAATGATTCTTACCTAATTTTTCTCTTCACGATTCGATAGCTTGAAAAAGAAGATTATACATAAAGTTTATTGCTGTTACTGTAGATAAAAACGATAATTTACCATCTATTATTAATAAATTTAGTTGGTTAGTTTACCCAAGTTTGGTCAAAAATTTATAAAGGGATATAATACATTACATCACAGTTTACAGACCTTACAGTTGGGAAATGAATGTACTTGTGCAGAGCAAGTGTAGGGGCACAGCGGGACAGGGGGTGGGCCGACCTTGTGCTAGCGCACTTCACTGAGTCTGATAGACAATACATGCGGTTGGCGCGTGCGTGTTTTATAGTACTTATTTAACTAATTTCAAGTGTCATTTGCGAAAAATATAACATCTAGAATGCTCAATTACTGTTATAGTTATATGATTTACTAAGTAAAATTGAATTCAAATGTAGGCTATGCTTATGTTGTTCTTTTGATAAAATTGTTTATCCAAATGCAAACTATATAATACTACATAATTAAATTTAACAATCGAAAACGGGAAACAACTATAAGAAAGTGTCACGAAAATATTTGGCAGTGCAACACTTGTAAATGTGTTTTTTTTTGTAGTAATAAAAAACGATCTTGTTCGATAAATGTTTTTCACTTATAAGTATGTACATAATGTTAATAAATGAAAATGTATTAACGTATTATAATACTCAAAATTACTTTATTACCCTTTTCGGGATAATATATAGCTGCAAAATATAATTCATTTATTCAAATAGAACCATAATATTACTGCGGCGCCGATCCACCACTCACGTTTATAAAAGCAAAATGCAAGTTTGTTTCCTCGCGTACGGTGAAATTTACCGCGAGCATTAACCATCTGAGCTACCACGGCTACTACTGGGTATTAATTAACATAGTATATAAACTACAAGTAAATCTTTAAAACAACCATAAAACATACATGCTTTGTAAAATGAAATGAAATTATACTTACTTAAGCCCTTGCATATTTATAGCAAATACTACTATACTATACGAATAAGACTTTCAAAGTTTATGGAATTTTGGTCAGATCTTTTGATTCCATTAATTAAAAAACTATTTTATGAGTTATGTTATCTTTGTTAAAAAGAAGATTAAACAACAAACCTGGAGTGTAATCTCCTGGTGCCGGGATGCGTCGGGAATTGTATTGTCATCTGTCTTCTCAGTTCAGCAATCTTTTTCATCAACTCTGTCACATCTTGGCCCTCCTGAAAATCAATAATTATCAACATAATTTGCTTTACTTTTTGATGGCGTGAAAGTGTTTTATATATGTTTTTGCTATATATATATATATATATATATATATATATATATATATATATATATATATATATATATATATATATAAGGGTTTGAACACAAAAGTTTTGTTATATTAGCAGTAGTTAATTTCTTGTAGCTTTTCAAACTTTAACTTCATCAACTTCATGTTGACGTCATCGAGTATTCCGTAAAGTTACGGACACGGTAACCGTGACAGCCATTGTCGCCCGCACCACGCCGTTGGTCGATAAAAATTAACTAACATGGATTGTTATCGACTAAACTGAACAATCGACTAATTCGATTAGTTTTAGTAATAATCGCCCGTCGCTAAAATAAATCACTTGTACATTCCAAATGTGTGATAAGTCACGACTTATCCTTGCATATGTTATTCCCATTCATTTTCATAGCTTTCCATTAGCACTGCAAAGAAAAAAACTGAAAGTCTACAAGACAACTTTGCTAACCCCGCAGTAAGTCACATGACAGGCAACAATCGCGATTACGTTATTATCACATCTCTCTCATTCTCAACTGTCGGACTTACCTGTTGCTTGGTGAACATATCCAGTTCAGCATCAAGAATCTCTTTCTGCGCCTCCTCACGGGTCTTTGGTTTCTTAACCTGTCAACAAACAATATATTTATTGTGGCAGAGCCATGCTGAAGCTATATTATGGTTGGAGCATGAATCGCTCGACCGCTTAAGGATCACACTATCGCGGAATACTAGTTTAATATAACAGCTTAGCTAACTTAACTAGTATTCTGATTTTGTATGAGTGGAAAATCAAAGACACTTCTTACCGAAAACGAGGTATTTAATCTTAGTCCTCAGGGGTCGTCACCCCTGCATCGCATGCAACGCTTCTGCATTTTGTTTCTTTATCGAGGATACATGTAGATGTCTATAGGCCACAGCATCCACCTACCATCAGGTGGGCTGTGTGCTCGTTTGACACCCTTTCTTGTATAAAAAAATGGGATTTAATAATTCTGTTATGAGCCGCATGGGCATACTGGCGACGGAGTACAGTAAGTCAAGAGTCATCTGGTATTACAGTTGTCAATTAACCAGGCAAGCGTGAACTAAGTAAATGATCCCTTCACTGGAGAGACCCATGTCTACTATTGCACTATTATTTATATTTTTATATTTATAAGTTATATTATGTTCAATCATTATAATTCTTAATGAAAGGACCTTTAATGTTCAAGTATTTAGTAGTATGTCTGGGTGATGAAGTTGGCTTTCTACAATTGTTAACTCTAATAATATCTTTAAAATGCATGAACATTAAGACACATTAAGTCACGTAAACACGTGACTTAATGTTAAGATATGCTTCTTTTATATAAGAGGGAGCCAACGCTTATTGGTAGACTGCCAATCAACCAAATGGTATCGTTCGCCGCGATGTACGATGGTGAAATTTAGCGCTAGGAATAGAAGATAATATGTCGTTTCCATTCAGTATTTAGTTTTCTACTAACTTCATGTTAGTAGAATTGTAGAAAATCAACTTTTCTAATCCCACAAAGTAATAATAATAATAAAAATATTGATATCAAAATACTTTAGTTTGTAATTATTTAACAGTTAAAGTAATGTCAGTTCTTGTAAATATATCAGTTAATTGTTAGTTTTAATACCTAAATGATGGATTATGTTTTTTTTTATTAATATTAAAACAACACATCATTGTTATACCATATGATGCAAAACAAAACTCCACTGACCAACACCTTTAGTGAATATCTTATGAATATAAAATTCTTAATAAAATGCACTGAACACGCCTCTGCTCTAATATTTGACGATGAACCGATGGACACTAAGTTAAAATACAACATGCAATTATAATATTACCATGTAAGTTATAAGCTGTATGTTTTAATGGTTGTATTCAACTATACAACATTATTTCATATATAAATTAATTAATGGATAAATTAAATCGTAACAATTATCACTCTTTCAATTTTTTAAGCAAAAGTTAAATACACTAAGCTACGAACCTATTTCAAATCAACTATTCCTAAATGTAACTACCAATAAATTAATCAATAATTATAGCTAAGTAAATAAATGTGTATTGTAATTGTGTATAGTAATATTTATTAATTCTACAATAATTTATTACAAATGTCTTGCAATTCTAAGTGTGTATTTTTATTTTGAGCCAGCCAAGAAAGCTTTGTACGTAAGTGTACTATGACTAGCTCAAACTCATATAAGTAGCCTGATTTAGATGTGTAACAGACTTAAAAATTACTAGGTCAGGATCATTTGAATTGGTTATTGTAGGTGTTATCACAAGGAAATCTTATCTGTCAATGTCACCTCTTGAGCCCCTTATTAGATATGGGTTTCTAAATATATTAACGTAAATCTCATTCATACATCACAGTGTGTATTTAAATTTCTTTATTTGATAATATATAAAAACATACACTATTTATAATAAATACTCTAATTTTATGAAGCTATATGTGACAGACATACGGATGAAAGTAGTAATATGAACATATAAATGATCATATTTACAGAGTACATAAGAACATACCTTCGTGTGCATTCGTGTGCGCATGCGATGTGCTTAGTAGTAGATTGTGAATGACTTTCTACCTAGAGACCAGTTTTATGAAAATGTAATGTTATGATGTTCAGATACATATTTTTTGTAAAAATTAAATAATCAGCAACGTGAAACAAATTGGGACCTTTTTAAAAATAAATAACAGCTATCAAGCATGTATGTTACACAATTAACGACACAAAACAAATTAGAAATTGCTTGGTAGCGATCACCTCGAGCCTAGGGGTTATTATCATCCATAAATTCTTTAATATTATAATAATCTTTTTTACACAAACATAGGTTAATATTGTTTTTGAACTTTGAGTCAAATTTTGTATATTTAGTAAAATTTTGTAGTTTTAAAAATTAGTACTCTCTCTTTGGGAGAGTTAGTTATGGTAACCGATTTTTTTAACTTACGTAACCCTAATTGTAAGTTAAAACAATATGTTATTTACTCGCAGACTATTTTAATTAAAATATTACATCTTTTTCATTAATAATGGCAATTCTATACCAATTGGTAATCGACTGACAAGATCCTTCATTATCTTTAGTACTAACAATAAAGTATAGATGGGTATAAAACTTGTGTAGAACGCGCACGCGCTGCCATTGCGAGACTTCCTCGCAACGTCGCGAGCTGGTACGAGTTACACGTGCCATATCGTAAAGGACTCATCCGCGCAGTGGTACAGCTTAAGGCTTAGCACGCACTGCGATTAAACGCGAGAGGTTTAGGAATAGCTGAAAACGCAAAACCGCATACAATCACGCAATGCGGCTGGAATTTTACTTAATTTTATTTCAGTACCACTATGGATTTAGGGCGAGTAGCGTGTGTTGTGACTTTGGTTTTTAAATTAAAAAATAGAAAACGTAAACAATAGCGCCGCCATAAGTACTGGGTAAATCCACTAACAGATAAAAGAAATCTGAATGGATACTTTTGCTACTATTTAGTACCGCAAAAAACGACTGTCCTCTGTGCTCGTCTAGTCGAAACCGAACGCGGTTAACCGCGGTGCGTGCGCCGCCATACTATTACTGTGGGACACATAAAAATCGCGATCCCCAAACCGCGATCGAAATGTAGCAAGTTACATTTTTAATATCAGACACTGAATTAAAAAATCGCTAATGCGTGCGCTTGTATAGAAAGCGATGTGTTAAATTTTTTGCGGTTTCAGACGTGCGGTTAAACGCGTGCGCTTAACCGCAGTGCGTGCTAAGCCTTACAAGTGGCGTCGAGACAAGGCTATCGCGGATTAACCTCCTCTCGCCTTGTCACGCGTCGGTACGAACAGATATACCTCCGGTTTTCCGCTACCCCGTGTTGCCCTCGAGTACAGTCAGTCGGCTCAAACCTCGCGTACTGGTAGCCCGTTCTCTCCGTTATGTAGGCACCTAATTGTTTAAGCTCGGCAAATTATGTAAAGACTTAATGTTGATAAATATAGTGTTTGTAGTACCGTGTGTCAGGGTTTCTTTTATGAAACTTCCCTCATTGGCATACCAGTGGCCACTACACTTGTAATCTTAGATTTTTATAATAATAATATAATATTTCTTCTCGTTACACGTCGTAGTTCAGTGCCGAAACCAAACCTTCCCAAAGACGAATTTACAGCGTTAAATAACTTATGGAACAGACCAGAACTCACGATTCTCCGCGCGGATAAAGGAAATGCTACGGTAGTAATGGACGCGTCGGAATATAATTTAAAAATACAACAACTTTTATCGGACGAAAGTACATATAAAAAGGTCAAAACAGACCCTACATATAACACGCTTAAAACAACTAGCGATTTAATAAAGAAATACTCCGAAAAATTAAATCTCGACGTGAATTCGCTAATACCATCATGTGCCAAACCACCGAGGTTGTATGGGTTACCGAAGATACACAAACCAAACGCTCCACTACGTCCCATAGTGAGCCAGATCGATTCACCAACTTATAAGCTGGCACAATACTTAGCAAAAATACTATCACCACTAAGAGGACATACCAGAGCACACACAAAGGATTCATACCATTTTGTGAGTGAGATAAAAGACCTACATCTCGCTAACAATGAAACTATGGTCAGTTTTGATGTTCAGTCACTATTTACATGCCTACCTATTGTGGACTGCATCTCAATTGTAACTAGGAAGCTAGAAGAAAATAACATGCCTCAAGAATATGCAATACTACTTGAACATTGCCTCACATCTGGCTATCTATTGTGGAAGGAGGAGTTCTACAAGCAAGTAGATGGTGTGGCGATGGGCTCACCTGTGTCTCCCATAGTCGCCGACATATTCATGGAGGACTTTGAGGAGAAAGCCCTTCTTACTGCTCCTGTAAATCCAAAGTTCTACAAGCGGTACGTAGACGACACTTTCACAATTTTACCATCTGACAAAGTAACTGCATTTTTAGACCACCTTAACTCCATAAACTCTAAAATACAATTCACAATGGAGCTAGAGGCAAATAATTCTTTAGCTTTCCTAGATGTTTTAGTCATCCGAAATCCTGATAACACTATTGGTCACACTGTGTATAGGAAAAAGGCCCATACCAACCGATATTTAAATGGTGAATCTCACCATCATCCTTCACAGTTAGCTACCGTGGGTAAATCTTTGTTTCAGAGAGCACGAGGGATCTGTGACAGAAAACATCTGGCCGCGGAGCTTCAGCACGTCAAGCAAGTATTGCAAGACAACAAGCTCCGGGTCCCGCGCCTACGTCACAGTGAACGAGTGAAGCCGGCCACAGTCGAGCGCGCGCCTGCTCTACTACCATATGTTAGAGGAGTCACGGACAAGATTGGCTACATCTTGAAGCGAGCGTCCATTAAGACATACTACAAGCCGCTGAAGAAGATTAGTCAATTTTTACCATCCATCAAATGTAATATTCCTCTACAAGATGCAGGTGTGTACAAGCTAGATTGTGAATGTGGTCTCTCTTACATAGGTCAAACAAAGAGATCTATAAAAACCCGCGTGAAGGAACATATAGCTGATGTGAAGCACCGACGCTCCGGGAAGTCTGCAGTCTGCGAACATGTTCAAGATCGTCCCCACCATTACATTAGATTTGATAAACCACAAATTCTCGCAAAAGAACACCGATTCCTACCAAGGATGATACGCGAGGCTATTGAAATTAAAAAACATCCAAATTTCAATAGAGAAGATGGTTGGGTGCTACCATCTGCTTGGGATCCTATAATTAACAAAATTAAACCCAAACCCAAGCATACCACTGCAAGACTTCATGATACTATAAGCTCGTTTTGCGTAAATCGGACCAAAAATTAATATTAAAAAACTGAAGGTAGCCGGACTAACTATGACATTGGGACGTCAAACATCTCAGTCCCCCCCGTGACCATGGGCGCTGTAAAGCACCCGAAACGTCGGGATAATAATAAAAATAAATTAAAGTAATTAAACGCGATAAAATCCGTAAATAATAGTTTCATTCAATGTGTAGTGTTCGCGTAAATTTAAGAAATCATTATACACGCTTTTTATTTAGCAGTATTGTGTTAAATCAAAACAATATAATAACGTGTCAATAAAAACAATAAAAATCAATAAATAAAACGTAAAAAGTTAAAAATGCATTAAAAACTAAATAGCACACATGAAAGAAGTTAGGGGCTGAGGATCAGAACATGTCAAATTATAGAAATTGAAAGCAAAGTAAAAATGCCGGAAATAAAAGCAGAAGGAAACACTTCTTTAAGCAAAGACAATAACATTGAAAGAAAATAATTAATGCATTTATTATTTATACCGTATTTGAGCATAACTATACTTTATATTATAATTTATTTATAAAATTCATTTTTTCTAATGCAGCCAATATTCAATATCTTGCATTTGATTTGGAATTCCAAAAGTTAATTCTGGGACATTGCTTTCAAAAAACAGTTATTCATTATCTTTTATCAATTGTTTTTTCTTTTACAATACTGTGTGAGGAACCAAATAGGAAATTTGATTTTAGAATATGAGTTCCGTTGAGACACCACTACTTAATTTTCGACATTCAATATAAATGACAGGTACACCAAATGAATGCATGATGCGTTTTAGGTTTACTTGCTTCTGTTCTGAAAATAGCAACCACAACAGGCCCCAAAAACAACTTAAGACTAAAGTCGATAATAAATTGAAAGCTAGTGGAAATGGATCCATCTCAAAAGGCATAAGATTTTGTAGCAACCTCAAATGTAAGTGACGTAATGATATTGACAGTGATAGCACATAAATTGGGTACAGTAGAGCTTACTGGAGGACCACAGCAATAGTGCAAATTATTGCTGTGATCTTTCAGTATTCATTAACGTAGTTCATTTGTGTACCATTTCCTTCAGTAAGAGCCGACACTATAAACAAGACAAGTAGGATTCTTTATACCGTTTGCAATCTTTATTCGCAATGGTTGGACAATGAGTCAAAATATGCCTATGTAGGTATATTGTCAAGAATTACAAATGTTCAAGCCTGCCGTCAACAATCAAGATTTAATTGCTTTTATTTACCTACTTCCCCACAACAATGGTCGTGTTTACATTACAAGAAGACTTTTGTAGGTAAAAAATAGCATCAAGTATAACATTATGGTAATAGTTTTCGATATATTGTGTTCGACATGTCGTAGTTATACTAACCCTTAAAATTTTGCAATAACTTCTTTAATATATATTTTTAATAAATAAATTTTGCTATTTAACTTCATGTATTTTGATTAAAACATTAAGTTAAAATTTTTATTATCCAAAACATTTCCATTCACTAATATCCCATATGTGTATATAGTAATGGTAAAAATGTCTCCCATATCAATGACAAGTCAGACAAGTGCAACATGACCGTGAGACAAACAAAACGCGACCCAATATGGGTGCAACAAGATGCACAATCGCATGCGCACGCGTATACCTGCGCCAGTTGCAGCCGCGACATCGACCGCGCCACGCTCTCTTCCTGCCATCCACAATACTATGTTATTTTTATAATTTAATGTACTGGCATGTGTATTTGAGGTCAAATTCCAGGGAATAAGATAAAATGAGAAGGCAATCGACAGATCCAACTCAGATGGGCAATGTTCAGAAGATTATGACACATATTGTCATAACTTGAAAACAATAGTGTACAACCAGTATGTGTTTCTAGTAATGAACTATAGAACCGAGTCATTATTCTTCACTTCTGGCCATATGAGGAAGCTCAAGGTCTCTTAGCGAGCTATGGAGAGGGCTATGCTAGAAGTCTCTTTGTGATACAATTTGTAATGAAGATATCTGTAATAGAACCAGAGTGACGGATATAGCCTAAAGGTTTAGTAAGCGAAAGTGGCAACGGGCTCACCATATAACTCAAAGAATCAACAACTGATGCGAAGAAAGGTCCTCCGCGTGGCAGCCTCGTACAGGTCAGTAAGAGCTACAGGATGTCAATAGATACATGGTCGCCCATGTTTTATAGTATTTGTTGGAGAGTCGCTATGTTCAGCAGTGGATTTGTGACGCGTTACAATGATCATTGTGATAAAGGTAAAATGCCTTACTGTTTTATTCTACTAATTAAGTTGACTCTCTTTAAACTTTCATTGGAATATAACAATGGGTCCACTGCCACTTAGCCGGATGATTGGTAAGCACTATCCAGACTCACGCCAAAAACAACCAAGATTATCTCATACACTTTCGTAATTTCTTTCCTATAACTCTTTAGATATGAAGATTATAATGGGGCAGTAAACTTTGTCACTCAATTTTCATACAACATATTTTTTAAGTATTATAGAAGCATTTTTGCCTAGGAATTCCTCAGCTTTCTCCGGTGTGTTAAGGTTCTGGTGTGCACAGGCTGTGAGATATTTAATTTTAGTCCTCAGAGGTGACAATGCTTCTATAGTCTTCTTTGTTAGAAATTAGCTGCTGTTGTCAACAGACTGCAGTAGTCACTTACCATCAGGTGGACATATTGTTTGTTACCTCACTTTTATTGAAAAAAATTAAAAGAAATCTCTTCTGTGGGTACCTCCCATGTGATGCATTCTCATTGTTAAACAGAAAAATTTGAACCATACAACTGCTGGAGTGATTGAGTTTCTTTTAGTAAAAAAAATGTGTACTTAGTTTTATATTACACTGAGAAACTTGATATGGTGTATACCTGCAGTTGCTTCATGGTGCAGTTGAGTTCTTTACGTAGTTTCTCAATTGCTTCCTGCGCAGAATTGATAGCCTCTAGTAGTGCAGTCTTTTGAGCGCCGGTTACATTGCCTGCAAAAACATAATAAAGATATAAGAAACTAATATCACATGTTTTATTAAATCTTTCATCTTTTTGTGCAACATGGGCGTGTTGCGACTGCGAAATGACATATGGATCTGAGACATGATCCTTCACAGCTAGCCATATGAGGAAGTTCAAGTATCCATAGTAGAATCAGAGTAACCTACAAAGGATCAATAAGTACTAGTGATAATGAGCCGGCCACATAACTCAAAGAACTGTCAATTAGTGAGGAAGAAAGGTTCTCAATTTGCAGCCTAGTACCAGTAAGTAAAGTGGAGAGTGGTCCCTCACTAGACGGAGTCAGGCCTATGTTCAACAGTGGACCTGTGAATGGCTGTGATGATAATGAAGATGAACGCATTTGTAGCATGCAAAATGTGACATACATTCACTGAAATCAATTGTAGTCATAATAGGGTATTTTAAACCAAGTAAAAAAAATATTTATGATAGGTTTTGTAAAAAGTAAACGAGAAATATTGATTTCTATTCATAAAAATGCATTATAAAATAAATCAATTTTAAGAGATTTTTTTAATCTGTTTCTCAAATCTCCAAAACGTTATCCGCCATATTAGAGTCAGTCATGACGACACTTACACTGGTTAAGTGAACTAGCTAAGCAGCTGTGTGCTATTTAAAAAAAATTAAAGTTACCATTACGATTGTTGAGTTTTATTTCGAATTTTATTGGAAAGACATCATAGAAGACGTATTCGTAAAAGCAGAAAGTACTAATCTACCAAGATATTTATATATACACTGATGGTGGCAAACATTTTTGCATGTAATATAGATTTTTGTTCTGCAGAGTTAAGTAATGTTATAACATTAATGTAATAAGTACCTATTACCAACTTTTGTCTATACAATAACACAATACCAGGTCAGAGTGTATTTTGATAATACATAGTTATGTCTCGATAATAATCATTAGCAATGATTAGTTGTAATACCTAAGATAACGTAATCTATTACAAAATTTGACTTGCAATACCTATCACATCATGAGTCATGATGTTTTGGTTTGTATAAACGACAGTTAAATATAAGTCATACTTACATCAAAATGATCTTTACAGAAGTAGTCTAGTTTTTGTAGACAATGTATTCGCATATCTACTTGCCAGTTTTAACCTAGTATATCTTATATTTAAATCATTGGGTACTTGAATCCATTACTTCCCCGACGT
Source organism: Parnassius apollo (assembly GCA_907164705.1). Taxonomy (NCBI): domain Eukaryota; kingdom Metazoa; phylum Arthropoda; class Insecta; order Lepidoptera; family Papilionidae; genus Parnassius; species Parnassius apollo. The sequence goes on along the minus strand of CAJQZP010000220.1, from coordinate 4,673,995 downwards.
TCTTATGCTCGTGTTTTTGCATTAATGCACAACACCAATGATAAAGATGATAACTCATTATTACAAACCCAAAAATATCTAATTCCCTTGACAATAGTCAAAATTAAGGCAGTGACGTCACGAGCTTTACAGCATGGCGGCTAGCGTTGTGGCGCGAAATTTTAAAGCGATAAATTAAAAGTAATTTTTAGAGCACTAATCGATAAAAGATTTATATAAAAATTATAGTGGTTTCACTTCATTCTAGGATCCATTTAAAACACTACACTACTACAACACTATTTGAAAAAAGGTGTAATACCCTGTTATGTTATTAGCCTTTGGGGCATATATTAATTTTTTTTTAATAAAAAAAGATTAAGACATGCATTAAAAGACAAAGAAAAAAGAAGGATTTAATGACGATGCATTTGACAACTTCTCACCAGACTCTAGTTTCTGTATAAGCAATCTCTGTTGTTGAAGCTGGGTTTGCAGCAACGCCTGACATCTCTTCTGTACATCTAGAATCTGCTTATTCTTCTCAAGGGGCTTTATTACTGGCTCCTTCTTTGGCTCTTGACCATTTGTTACTTCTTTAACCTGAAATTTACAATAACTTCATTATTTTAAAATATATTTTTCAAACAAGTTTCCTAAACATTCGTGACATAACCATGTTAGGTTAATAATATTAATTTTTAATTTATATTGTAAAGTATGGCTTAGAATTTTAATTGATAATGGTAAAATACACCTAAGCCAAAAACAAAATATTTTTATTTACACAACATGGCTTCAAAAATATCAGACCAAAAATTATTAATAATTGACACTGGCATATAAATTAAGAATTGGGAAGGTCATTGCTTGGGGCCACCTGAGTTAGGGGCAGATAGTTGAAAATGAAATGTTACATTGTAAAAAGTGGCTATATTATAATTGTAATTATACAAAAAAACAGACTTCCTATTCTAAGCTAAGACAGTATGAGCATGACAATTTTTCAAACATTAATGGCTAAATAGAAATTAAAACGTAAGCACAAAGCACAAACCTTTTCGGCTTGTTGTTGTTGCTGCTGTTTATTTTCAGCTGTAGCTTTAATGTTATCTCTATTAATCAACACTTTGTTGTGGGACATGGGATGCTGGGAGTTCTGTCTTTCCGATTGTTTATTGGTCTGCTGTCCACCCGGCGCCATGTTCTCTTGCTTGTTCTGGTTAGAAAATAATAGAATTGATTAATTAGTTTCCTCAAGTAACGTTCAGTGTTATAATTTTATTAGTCATGGTGTCCACTTACTTCTGGATTGTGCCAGAAGACTTTGATGAACCTATTGTTCAAGACGGCCTCGGTACTTTTATACGCTACATTGGCTTCTGTTGGGTTTGAGAATGTAATTAGTGCTCCTTCTGGATCACCTTCAAAGTTCACCTGAAATTTAAAATTTAAATATTTTTATAGAATGTAAAAATATAGTTGTAAGTATATATTACCTTTCAGAAATAGGAAAATTGTGCCCAGCAGTGGGTACAATTTTAGATGGACAGTGGGATTCATTAAAGGCTAATAAGTGTCCACTGCTGAACATAGACCTCCCAATAGATTATGAGGAGGAGGGGAGGATATTTGCCATATTTACCACCACAGAAATAGTAATAGTAAGACAATAGAAATGAATTAGCGCTCGATTACTTCCAAAACCGATGTCGCCTCAATGATATCTAATGGTTTCATATTACATTGCTTGGCGAGTTTGTCAACGTAGAACAATAGCAGCAATGGTAATTGTACAATACGAAAAGTAATAAATGAAAGTTTACAAAGGTAAATATCATAGTAAAGTATTCATTTTGATGTAAGTATCTATCTTGATATAATGTTGCTTATTTACTAAATTCAATGATAATTAGTAAATAATCAACTTACCGATAAAATGTTATGCCTTTATTAGTTGAAATACACATCCTTGATGAGTTTTTACAACTAATTATGCTGCAGTTCATTGTTATAACTTTATAATAACATAAATTCACGCACGACGTTCCCCGCGCAACTAAATCACAAAATGGTGAATTATGTTCGTCAACACATAATAGCGGCGACAAGGTCACGCGTCTATGCGACTTTTATTGTCTTATTATTACGATTTCTGTGGTTACACGTTTCGCAGTCGGGTTGGCAACTACAGTTTATTTTATTTTTAATGTTATAAGGAAGACGTTGTTGCCCATCTCCCGAATTATTTCCCTCTGTAGCTTCTTACGACACCCATGGACGATTTCGGGTAGTAGATATCTTTATACTCTTTTTATGCATATGGTACATTACATACGGCAGCTTAGGGTCTAAGCACTCACTGTGAATTTCAAAGCACCAATAATTTTAATATTAAACAAACTAAGAATCCATTCAAACTCACTTGTATGTTAACAATCTTGCCGAATTTGCTGAAATGGTTGTTGAGATGCGTGATATCGTTTAAGCCACGCGGCACTTTCTTCACTTCCAGCGAACAATTTGCAGCATTTGCTGGTAGAGGTGGACGAACTCCTGTTATAAAAGAAATAACGCGATGACTTAAGGTACATGATTTTATAATTTTTAGCCTCTTGATAGGATCCCGTCAAATCGTATCAATCGGTCATGACATTTGAAATTGTGAAAATAAATTACAATGGGTGTTAATTTTGTGAGACATTTCTGCCAAGCCCTAAGTACACAACAAGAAAAAACGACAAAATTTTTAGGAGCCCGCCATAATAATGATTAATAACAGGTCGCGGAAAAAATTTTTTCGTATTTTTTTTGTATCAAATTGAAAAAAATTTCTTATGTTGTACTACTTTTATCTGGCTGGTTTGAATATCAAACAAATCCGTTTACCACTTAATATTATTATTTTTTATTCCTAATGTTTCTGCCTAGACCCGTTAAAAAATGCTAAAGGTATACCCTGGGTTAAAAGTGAACAGTCAAACACCCCAGTCCCATGGTGACCCCATGGTTACAGGTCTCAGTAAAGCAGCCGAAATATCGGGAATTAAAATTAAGATAAAATTGAATGCAAAAAAAATGTATTATATTCGTTTAAATATAAGAAATCCTTGTAATAATGAATAATAAACAGCAAAACAAATATCATACCTAGGCGGTGATAGTCGAAGTTCTTTTTGACTGGAGGGGCGTGGCGCGGCGCGGGGGGGACAGCTTCCGAGCGGGGCTCGCCGCGAGCTTCGTGACGCACTCTGTCAAATTATTATATAAGCATTTATATAGACATTACTGATAAATACAGTGATTTAACTGTTGAAAACTTTTCTTAATATCAATTTAAAATTTATTAATGAGTAATTTAAATTCAATATTGTATTCACAGTGTTAACTGTGTAGTGACAATGTAAGAATTTACACCTCATATCGCCCCCTGGATGTTGTAAGAGACGATAGAGGGGAAAAAACTAGGAGATAACAGTATCTTCTTAATAACAACTAAAGAAAACTACGGATATTCCTAAAAGTAGAAGAATTAAAAAAAGGGTTTCAAAATGTGTAAGAAATTAAAAGGCACGCCACTGAGGTTTTATTTTGTGAATATAACATAAACTAGAAATCGATAACATTTTATTCATAAATTTCAACTATTTTTTGATGACAATGTGGTGTATTTAATAAATAAGATCACTGGGTGATTCCAACTAGCAATATGTGATGAACGCACTGACCACTATATATACAAATTAGACCGTGCTGTGTAGAAATGACGCAAACTATACATTGACCAAGATATTGATCCAAAGGATTTTTTTTCATTTTATTACCAAGTATGAAAGAGTTTTGAAAAATAAGACTTAAAAAAGCAATTATAAAGTCTACATTGAATTTTCTTTAAAATATCACATCACATCAAGCCTCAATAATGCTGTGTTTTTCAATTATTAACAAATATTTAACATTTTTTAATTCTTCTAGTTTTAGGAATATCCATAGTTTGATATGCATTTATAACATGAAATCTGTCAAAAATTTCAACTCCCTCATTTTGACAGTTACATAATCGCACTGGTGTGAGGGCGATGCAGGAGCCGCTGTAATCTGACATAGCAACACAATCGCAGTGGTGTGATAGCGGGGGTGCAGCGGGCGCAGTTACCTGGGTATGGGCACGAGCTCGCGCGGCGGCAGCGGTGGCAACGCCGCGTGGGGAGCGTGGGGGCCGTGCGGCGCGTGCAGCGCGTGCGGCCCGTGCGCCGCCGGGAACCCGGGGAAGCCTGCCGTGCCGCACCAGATGTCCGGCGTCAGCGGGTTGTACTCTGCGGAAACAACGTCCTGTGTTTTAGCTAGGTGTCCATTTGATTAGGTTCCACCCTCTTTCCTCCAAGTTCAAAGAGCCAGTTTAATTACAGGCTTTGTATGTAATAGCCTCATAGCTAATCATCCCTACAGTAGACTGTAAGGAGAGATATAACGACTAGCAATGTGCTATTACAGGCTGATGAAAAAAAAGGAAACATAAAATGCAATGTAAAATAATATTATTATGTGTGACAACAACATTTCTGTGGTCATTGTCCTGTCCCTAGCACAATCAGCCACTGCTCTCCAACAGAAGACAAATTCTAAAAATTGGACCAATCAATAAGAGATGTATAGTCTTTATAGTCAGTGACAGTAATTAATAATTATTATAATTTTACACAAGCGAATAGTTAATTATGGAATAAGAGGTTACTCTTGCCTGCTACGGAACTTAATCGACAAGGCGCATAATTAGAAAACATGAGTCTCATCATATCCTGTCTAAATCTGCATTTTATCAGTAAAGTGCACAAGCGCAATTAACAAATTTAATTTATTACAACACTAAATTTTTGAAAAAAAAAATTATCAGAATAATACAACCTTAACCTATATTTTTCCACGGCTATAGCTTGCGCATAGTGCTAAAAATATTAAGGAGTTACTTATTTGTCTGAACCTATATCTGGACCGTATGTAAGGCTAATGTCATAAATTTAAAAAATGCTATGTTAGAAACAGAGTGAAAGAATCAGGCCAGAAAACCAACAATTGTGTTTTGGCATAAATTTTCTAGTTAGGATTCACAACAAGTGCCACACGATTGTAGTTACAATCAAAGAATATAGTAAAAAAACTCACCAGGTACTGGTGGTTGCATTGGTAGAACTCTAGAAAGCGTAGCATCTTCAAGTACTAATGGGTCGGTGCCATGGTCCCACTCGCAAAAGTCACCACGCATGCAATAACCCTTTTCTGTTGAAATTTCACATCACCATTAATGATATGGAATCAACAATAATTTATAAAAAAGGAACTTGAAAATATCACAAGTATAAAAAATTTATATAGTGTTTCTTAGTAGCCTCCTTGTATTGATTAAACTGAGCATTAGTTTGAATAGATCCGATATTTATAGGCTTGTAAGGCATTCCATCTGAAGTTTAAACTCAAAACTTTCAGTCAAAATTTGAATCCAGATGAGAGCCAAACATAGACTTCCACATGATTGCCTTATAGAAGGGATATTTGCCATAATTGTCGCTAGGCAGGCAGGTCGGCAGCTGCAGTTTTTATTTTGAGCTGTTATCAGGAAGATGCTGCTGCCCTTCAGCTGTTTCATTTTCCTCTGTCACTTCTTACGACCCCCACGGGATGATATGAGGTACCTGATATCCGTCACGTACTATGTAATACAAATTTTGACTCAACCTAGGGTAATAAATATCACATCTATAAAACTTCTTTCTTTGAAGTTAGTTGCATGTTGTATGTAAAAGCCACTATCAAGTAGTCTATTAGCTCATTAGTTGCTCTGAAATCATAAGAAAGAACCCATTATCAGTAATATAGCATTAACTATAGTTAACCAAATCTAAGAAATACCCTTTGAAGTTTCCACATTAATCATTCAGCAATAACTTTGCACAAGCGTACTCACGCGATTTAAAATAACCTTTTACGTAAATCCGAAGAATTATAAAGTTATCTATATTTCATTACATCGTGTATAGTTTTTTATCACTAATTTAAATTCGCATCTTTCAAACAAAGCAAGATATTATAAAAAATATCCAGTATCACCTTTTTTTACTTGACGTCGTTTCAATGTGTCGCTATGTAACTTACCGTAGTGTTTGGATGATTAAAATTCATATTCAAATAATCAGTAAAAATGTCCAAATAATCGAATCGTTATTTTTTTAATGTATGATTTGTTTATCTAAATTTTTATTTTGAAAATTCCTAAGTTGCATGAATCACGAATAAAACAAGTTTTTTTTACTTCGTCAACGTAAATTTGTGTAGGCAAAAAAAAAACTCATAGAATCACATAGTGGTTTTTCAATACATAATTTAAATCCACTAAGTAATTTCAATCTCCCGCCATTTCGGGAGTTACTTGCTAATTTTTTTTGTCTTCTTATTTTGTTACTCGGCTTTAACTTTTTGGACTGTTTATTTTATATTCGTTGAAGCATGTGCCCATGTCATAAAGGATGATTGGTCAAAAGTGGTATAAAAAACAAAAAAAATTGATTTTATTAAAATTGAAATTTATTTGATTTTCAATAATGCAGTCAAAAGTAATGTCTTTTTCGAAGTCATCCATAATCAATTTTTTTTTGTTTTTTAATTAATCTAAACAACGACAGCTCAGCAGCTTTAGTTGTACTAAAAGTGATTGAATATATTTATTTTTAATCTAGTTTCGATCTTAAATTTTTATAAATGTGCCTCTAGAAATAAGCAGTAACTCACAACAAATACGAAGAAACTGATAAATCTTGTTTTCAATTATCCGTTTTTAATTTATTCTAGTATTATTCAAACCAAGCTGTAAATGATTACAAACTCTAAATAAACGTTATTGATTTTTTTTAAGAATCGAATTTTGTACGTTCCCATTTTTTGGTTGGCATGCTTGGTGCATTAATTCTGACAGCTGTCAAAATGTATTTCTTAGATTTGGTTGACTATAAATGACATATTTACCAAATTCAAATAGCACCTGAACACTGCTGTGTTTCATTTGGTGAGTGTAGAGAACTAGAGACCCTTTTTACTGGAAACGAGGCGTTCCATCTTAGTCCTCATGGGTGACAATGCATCTGCATTTTGATTCACTTATTGAATATAGATGTAGATGTCTATGGGCCACAGCAACCATTTACCATCAGGTGGACTGTGTGCTCGTTTGCCACACTAATACTATAAAAAAAATTGTCCGTACTGTTTGGCTCAAATATTCCAGCTTCAACTAAAACTATGTCCAGTAAAAAGTCCATTTCTGTCGCATCGTATATTGTAGGGCCTCAGATAATCGGACCACACAAAATTTACGCCCATTCGAATTAATGAGGCATTCGGATTATAGTATGGAGATATTTTTGAAAAACAAGCCCCTGAAATACAGGTATAATTTCCTAGTTTAAAGGCTACTGGCTACTAAGTTTTTGTACAAGTAATATCAATAAAGATTATTATTGTTATTATTTTAAAAGGTGTTTTTTAATTGAAAGTAAACACGAATATAAAATCAATATGTATTAATTGTAAAAAAAAATATCGAGTATAACGAGAGTGGTGTTTAATGAATAATCCCAAAATTTACGCAATATTTTTTTTTTGAAATTGAAGTATCTATTGAATTATTAGTTTGGATTATAGAGGCGTTCCAATTATCAAGGCTTTTTAACTATATGAACTCATAATCATTCTTGTATGAAACAGGAAGTTGATGCAAATGATTGTCTTTGGGACGATGATGACCATGATGTCTCTTTTTTTGAGATACATCATCCTATTAAGACTTTCTTATAAAACCTTTAACCCTCTCAGTAAACATGATACATATTATACATCATGACCGTAATCTTGCCAACCGCAAACGATACACCATGATTGTGGTGATGATTCAACTCATTGATTATTTTAAATTTAACAGCTGAAATGTCTAGTTTTATCTGATTCTTTTTTAGGGTTCCGTAGTCAACTAGGAACCCTTATAGTTTCGCCATGTCTGTCTGTCCGTCCTCGCTTAATCTCTGTGACCGTTAGCACTAGAAAGCTGAAATTTGGTACCAATATGTGTATCAATCACGCCGACAAAGTGGTAAAATAAAAATTGGAAAAAAAAATGTTTTATTAGGGTAGCCCCCCTATATGTAAAGTGGGAAGTGATTTATTTTAATTTCAACCCTAACGTGTGATATATTGTTGGAAAGGTATTTAAAAATGAATAGTGGTTTACTAAAATCATTTTTTGTTAATGTCAATAATTTCGGAAATAATCGCTCCAAAAGTAAAAAACAATGTGTCCCCCCCTCCTCTAACTTTTGAACCATGTTTAGAAAATGTGAAAAAAAATCTGAAAAGTAGAACTTTATAAGGACTTTCTAGGAAAATCACTTTGAACTTGGATGGAAACAACAGTACCCACTATCGGGAGCAGTTGCAGGAGCGCGGAGCGCTGCTGGAGCGCGAACATAATGGATACCTTTAAACTCATAAGTGGGAACACTTATTGTGATGGACGGGAACCCTACACTGAGCGTGGCCCGACCGCTCTTGGCCGGTTTTTTTATAATATACTTTTTTAATAGAAATAAATAAAATACATAAAAATTTAGTTATTAGCTTAGCTTTTTCTAAATAATGTTTATAAACATGATTTATGATGTATAATGCAACAGTTGATAGTACTTACCATCATAGTCCCTACAGCGTCGTTTGTACGCGTCGGGCACTTCAAGCCGTGGCGACGTGGAGCCGCGCGATCGATCACGTGACCTATCACGGGAACTGGAGAAGAAAAATTGTGATATGAACAATGTGAAATGTACAGAGTTTTACTTGGTAGAGCCATGTTGCAGCTATATTGTGGTTTAGCAGGAATGGGTCACCTTGACTGGAGGAAGGACAACACTCTTATAATACCAGCGTGGAAAAGCAACTTAATACTGCTGTTTCGTATGGTGAGTTGAACTGGAGACCCTTTTTTACCACCATTAAAAAAGGGTCTCCGGTTCCAGGTAAAATGCATTCCATCTTAGTCCTCAGAGGTGACAACCAATCACCATTTTGATTCTTAATCAATGATATATGTAGATGTCTATGGGCCATAGCCACCACATACCATCAGGTAAGTTATGTGCTTGTATGTCACATTTATTCTGTAGAATATTAAAATGACTTAGATGTATTTTTAATTGGAAAGAAATAGGAACTGCTCTATGTTGTTTAATAAGATTGAATTGTTACTATTAACTCTGTGGTTTTAGATAACAGGTGACATCAAAAAAAAATCATCATCATTACAGCCCTTCACAGACCACTGCTGAAACATAGATCTCGCCGAAGGAATGCCGGTTTCCGAAAATGCTTTAGCACCATAAACCACATACATACCCTTCGGCAAATTGTACAGAAGATCGAGGAATACAATCTGCCACTATGGCTTATGTATATAGACTATGAGAAACCCTTTGATTGCGTCAAAATTTGGGCGGTGCTGCATTCCCTTCAGCGGTGCCAAGTTTACTGTTAGTATATCAAAGTGCTGAAGTGTTTGTACAGTAAGGCTACAATAACTATCAGAGTACAAAAAATATGTAAGGCCATTGTATTATACCACAATATACAAATTTACTTTTAATATCAATATTTTGACATTTCCAAAAGATTGCTAAAATAAACAAACTTTAACCTTTCCCTTGCCGCGCCCGCCATAACAAAAAACAGAGCTTTGTACGGCCTCTGTCGTCACCTCAGCTGGCGGCACTTGTTATAAACACTTATGTTTCTCACGACCTTTCGTTTATGTTTAAAGAGGTTTTAGTTACAGTTATTTGAAGCCGATAAGATTTTTGATAAGTAGAAACAATAACCATAACATATAAATGTTTATTTTACTTTGTACAGCTCTTTGTTTCTAACCGATCTTGATAAAGTGTACTTACTGACGATAAATTTTATTTTATGAATGAAACATCGTAAGTTTTATTTTATTTTTATGTCCTTACAATCAATACAACATATTCTTCCTAAATGAACCGAAATTATGCATGTAATAATTATAATAATTCTACTTTTTCACTTGCAAACATTTGCTAAAAATTCGACAATAGACAGTTAGCGCTTGCTTTGAAAATGAGTTTACACTTACTTTTTACTTTACTATTTACTTTTTGTGTATATATTTTATATCGTCTTCCTTTATTTTTCTTATACAATCATATAGATATAACATTTAGCAATTCCTAGTCAAAGTATTTACTGTGGTATTCCAATAAGAAATATACTATTATTATTTTATTAGAATCTTATTAGAAATCTTGACCGTTATGAATTGTTCGCGTAGAGGTTTTATATTTCTACTTTTTTATCAATTGAAACATAAAAAGTTACTGTTGTTGTAACTTAAATCATTCAAAAACATTACGTAGTAAAGATAAATAACATTACTTATAGTTTTTTTTTGAAAGAAAATCCAACTAAAATCACAATCACAAAACTTCAACGATTACGCAACTAACCGTACCGGTATGCAAAGGCGAATGGCTGTTATATTTGATTTTGTCTATGTAACCGAGTGAATATAATTCTTCAGAATATTCTTTAGTTCGTTCACAATCGAATGAAATAGCGTTCAATCGAAAATATACTGTATTTTTATATCAATTAATGACGAAAATAGCAGCACGTAATGCGGACATGTATACATGTCCTCAGTACTCAGCGGTCACAAAACGTGGACATGTTAACATGTCCACGGTACCTTAAGGGTTAACCACTAGTCAGCAATGCCATAACAGGACCCAGCTCTTAAGCATATCTTTGCTCTAGATCTCACTCTGTGCTGAGTTTGCATGGGACATAAGGAAACGGAAGCTCACATTTTATTTGACTGATCAGCAGTTGCAAGCTTCAAAACTGTGTACCTCCGATCACTAAGGACATTGGTAAAATTAAGAATAAGCATAGATCCATGGGTGGCTCGATAATATAGTGCTTAATAAATATATAATGAGCTTAAACACGGAGTTTGCAATTATATACAGATTCTCAATTCTTTGACATAAGTATTAGTGATTTATAAATAGTTTTTGGTAAGGTGTTATCAACTGCATGCATCAAAACCTTTTTTTACACACATAATCTAAATAGATACGAATTACTTTTATAGCATACACAGTACGTTTTTGTACAAAATGACACTTACCGGTCCCTATCCCTTGACCTGGAAACTCTATCCCTGTGTTCTCTATCCCGTGACATCCTATCTCTTTCAATCTCGCGTGGGACACGCAGTCTTTCTCTCTCGCGATCGTGCTCTCTGTCGCGCACTGGTACGGGTGATCTCGATCTATACAAAAAATGTAAATTATTAGTATCATTTTTATGTAACACTGCAACAGATTAAAGTTTTCAGAGAAAGTTAACAGAGAACGTACAACCAGAGATATTTTTACAGATAAAAATACACTTTATTATTCAATATCTATGTAACTATAATCTTTCTTTTATTACACCTTATCCAAATGCCACTACTGAACATAGGTCTCTCCATAGATTACCTCATAGGGGGATATATTTGCTATAGTTGCCGTAGTACTACTATACTATTTGGTAGGTGGATTCATAGAATACTATAATACATACATAATAGAACGGGGGAGTGGGCGGAGCCCGTGTAGCCACTAAAATGTCAATTCACACGTAATGTCAACACGAGATGTGTTTTGACGTTACAATCGTTTCCAAATTTCGCATGCAAATTATTTAAAAAACGCCAATTTGCACCCTATTTACAAATAAATATGTATTAAAATTTAAACGATTTTTTTTTAATGATGGTCTTGAACATTAATCAAAAGTCTAAAATGTTTAAATTTATTCAGTCTGCCAACACAGCGAATCGGGTTTGGCGACGCCAATCCTCGTACAAAGTAAAGTTGACAGCCATTCTATTGTGTATTATAGTAGTATTCTATGGGTGGATTGCTTACTTCAGTTTTTTGTAACTTAAATTTTTTCGACACGGCACTGATGCTTATCTTTTATTTCGTTTCCCTCTGTGACCTCCTACAACATCAACAGGATGACATGAGCAAGGCGGTTCGCTTACATCACCACTATACGGCGAACTTGATTTGTTACTCATTTTAAATACGGCTAGACGAAAATAAGTAACTGATTTGAGAGGTTCAAGCAACAAATTTTTATACGTGGTAGAGCCATGCTGCAGTTATATTAGTAGTATAGTTGTAGCACGAACGGGTCGGCTCGACCGGGGAAGGACCACGCTCTCACGGAATACCAGCGTAATATAGTAACTTAATGCTGCTGTGTTTCGTATGGTCAGTGTAGAGAACCGGAGACCCTTTTTACTGGAAACGGGGCATTCCATCTTAGTCCATACGGGTGACAACGCATTTAAATTTTGATTTGTAATCGAGGATAGATGTGGGTGTCTATGGGCCACAGCAATCACTTACCATCAGGTGGACTGTGTGCTCGTTTGTCACCCTGTCCTATATAAAAAAAAACAACAAATAACTGAACAGTATGTTTTGAGACTAACCTAGACCGGCTAGACTGTCTCTCCAGTGCAGCTGACGGTGGACTCCTGTTCCTGTAACGACCGCGCGGCGACGGTGACCGTGATGAAGGCCGTCTTAAAAATCATAGTTAAATATTATGCTTATACGATGTGATACGACCTGATGAAATATAGTCAATTAATCTTTGAAGTATTTATGATTATATTAGCAAACTTCACAACTTTAAAGGGCCTTTTATGAAATGATCTAGATATTAAAGATATTTTTTATTTTATTCTCTGTCTCTTATTAACATTCAAAGTTAGCCTGCAACTATTAAGTTCAGATCAAACTTACACCACAATACAGCTAAATTTATAGTTAAATGAATTTTTAATCTATGCTGTTGTATGGGCAGTTCATTTCAAGCTTTGTGAAAACACTAGCTAACATGTGATGCAAAACTTTGTGAAGAAACCAGCTTGCCCGAGAAATAAAATATACCCTTTATCAGCACTGAAGTAGCATGTGGGACTAATGGCCAAATATTCAAATTCTGCTCAATTTTATTTTTTGCAAAATTTTGCTCAATTAAATTGACATTGTTAAGTCTTGTGGTGTCAGTCAATTTGAACTAAGCTGATAGCATGAGACTTAACGAGGCCTGTGCCCAGCAGTAGGACTTAGATAGATTGTAATTATATCAAAAAAGGTTCTCCATGGAGATAAATAGTAAAATTAACACGAACATAAATTTAAAATAAATCTAATACTAAGTCTTTTTACAAAAAAGTATAATTATTCTCAGGATTAAACTGTTTAAATGAAGAAGTTTCATGGAAAATATGTAAACTAAAATATACGGAATTTGACAGCATATGTATAATTTACTAAGGGACTTCTTTCAAAAGAATTTTTAAACCTGAGATTGTTTATAAAACACATCAAAAATGAGTAATTTACTTAAAAAATAAAAAGTAAAATTAATAAAATAATATGTAGGGCGGTCTGTTTCGAGCTGTAGTAATGGTGAATAAAATATTATAAACTGATGCCGTAGAATGTTTCAATTGCAAACAAATGGTTATTATGAAGGTTAGTTTTTATTGTTAATTCATATAAGATGCTTTGTGTACATTTTTTAATGAAACAATGTAGTATATAAAGAAATTTTATTGAATAACCTTCACTGCAAACATAAAAGATAGCTGCTGCAAGTAATTTGTTTTTTGAGATGTTGCTGTCCTCATATAATGAAGCTAGACCACCAAGAGAAACAATTGCAAATGTAACTTATTATATCTTTGAAAAATTATAGAACAAGACAGATTTTTCTGTGAGAAAGCCGACTGCAGCATATGTTTATTGCTTGCATTGTACACCAAAGACTTCTATGTATACTAATTAGACACGATCTCGTGCGCGAGCATGTAGCTGGCACGGTAAACATGTCACGCATTTGTATTTTCATTTACGATAGTTTTACGATAGCACATAAACAATCTTACTAATCCAGATTAGTAAGCTGAAGTGGCAATGGGCCGACTATATAGCTCGAAGAACCGATAACCGATGGGGAAGAAAGGTTCTCGAGTGGCAGTCTCGTAGCGGTAGGCGTAGTGTAGGGCGACCCCCCACTAGATGGAGTGACGACCTAGACTAGGTGAGCAAGATATGCAGGAAGTCGATGGATGCAGGTGGCTCAGGACGGTGCTTTGTGGCATTACTTGGGGCAGGCCTATGTTCAGCAGTGGACGTGTGAAGGGCTGTAATGATGATGATGATGATGACATAAACAAGGACAGCGTTTTTTTAGTAACGTTAAAACAAAGTGCGTTTGCAAAAAAAGCATAACAAAATATTAAGCGTAATAATTCTCTTTGCCTAACCTAATTTAAATATATGTTTGTAAAGTATTCATATTAAAAACTTGCCAATCATGAATTTTTAATAACATTATATATTTATTCATATCATTATATTACTTAAAACTATATTGCAAAAACAACTTTTACTTTTTCAAAAAAATTATTTTTTTTCGCTCTGCAAACCTTCAGTGTTACATTGGCGAAAACAATGTTCGCGTTTTAGAAAACAAAAAAACTAGTCTTCTCGCCCGCTCACAGTCGACTAAAGTAGCTACGAAGAATTGAACGTAACTTAGTGCGCAATGTAGTTAGGCCGCAGTGCTCGTCTAGTAGTACACATAGAGGTCTTTGCAATACCCAGATTGTTAGTATGTGTTAGTGATGTTACCTCTTGTCGTACCTCCGTGCGTCAATGGCGTGGGGGGCGTGGGTCGCGTGGGGCACGTGGGGAGCGTGCGCCACGTGGTCTGGCTCTCGTGGGTGCCGCCGAGGTCTCGCACGCCTCTCCCACGATCGCGAACGTCTGCGACGTCGTTCTTCTTTATCGCGGGCCTGGAGTTCGGATTATTATAATCATAACATTTCGATAGTTAATAGAATATAAAATAATAACGTTACTTTACAAGAGCCGTGATAGCTCACATGGTTAGCACCCGCTGTAAATTTCACAGTTCGCGAGCAAACCGGGTTCGATCCCCGCCGGCACCAATGAAATTGTTAATTGCAATTTTAAGTGCCGATTTACCACGTGCTTGGCGGTGAAGGAAAACATTGTGAGGAAACCTGCATGTCAGAGAAATAAGAAAAAAATTTTTTGAAGACATGTGAAGTTCGTCAACACGCATTGGGGCAGCGCGGCGGACAATTCCTTACCCTAAAACCCTCTCAGAAATGAGCGGAGGCGTGTGCCCAGCAGTGGGACATACATAGGCTGTAACTTTTTTAACTTTTAACGTTACTTTGCGGATATCCATTATATTAAAGGTGTTAAAAATTAATTAGCTAAGATCTGCGTGAAAAATTAATGACTTGGCGGTTAGTTAAAATAATATTGTTATAACATGCACTGTCTTATGTTGACGGTCAAAGAGAATCTATCAGCCGATTTCGTACAGTGGGTCTTATAAGAGACTTATAGTAAATGCCAGAAATATCTTATGGCCTCCAATAGATGGCATTATAGCAATTTGTTTATGCTAGACGTTAAATACTCAGACATATAAAGGGCGTTCAAGCGACAATTTTTAAACAATTATCTAAGTGAATAAAATGCAGCAAGTTGCTACATGTATCTTACATTATAAACTTTCTAATAAAACAAAGAGTAGTTCTCCTACAAATCCTATGATACGTGCAACACACTACAGAGAACAATATCTATGCGTAAATCCTCACAATCGTTACGGCTTTGAAAATTATACCCTTTCGTCGTATTGCACATTCCCTTTTGCTAGATTACGAAAGCTCAGTATAAGACATTACTATCGCCTACTAGTTTTATTATTCAAACGTTTTCAATACATTTAAAAAGGGAAGACGTTATTAAAATGACTATATTCTTAATCCATGTAAGATGATACATCGGCGGCTGATTTACCGATTTAGCTGAATTTTTATTTACTACTAACCTACTAATACTAGTAACCTCAGCTTATTATTTTACTTACTTACTTATCTTCACGCACAATCCCTAACGGGGTATCCAGAGAGAACAGATCGCCAAGTGTCACTATCCTTACATACCTCTTTCGCTTCTTTCAGGTTCATTAACTTCTTCATACATGCATGTCTAGGTATCCGAGTACTCTTGACCTTCCCCTCTTCGAGCAATTTGCTCACATGGTCTTCGAAAGTTAGTCTCGGTCTACCTCGACACCTTTTAATATTTACTTTCGCTCTATATATTTTCTTCACCATTCGGTCTTCACTCATTCGCTCAACGTGCCCAAGCCATTGGAGTACGCCCCTATCAATTTTTGTGATAAGGTCATCTTTCAATCCTGCCATATTGCGAATCTCTTCGTTTCGCTTTCGATCGGCTATGGTAACGCCACACATTATACGAAGAGATCGCATCTCCACTGCATTCAACTTGCTTTTATGCTTCTTCTGGCATACCCACGTTTCGCTGCCATATAACAAAGTCGGTACCAACACTGCGTTATGTATTGCAAGGCGTGCACTCTTCACTACGTCTTGCCTTTTGATTAATGCATTCAGGGCACCATTGACTTTGTTTCCGGCAGCGACGCGCCTATCCACATCTAAATCACATCTTCCATCCCGGCTGAAAGCACTCCCCAAGTATACAATTTCATTTACCTGTTCTAGACATTCCTGATTTACCCATATTTCACATTTCGTTCTCTCTTCGTCCTTTTCAAATACCAGAACCTTAGTTTTATTAGCATTCAAACGGAGACCTTTAATTTCACATTCCTCTTTCATACACATGACTAATGCCTGCAGTTCTGCTTCTGATGGTGCAATAAGCACTGCATCATCAGCATACAACAGACAATTTACTTTAATGTCACCCAATTTCACACCCAAACAGCTATTTTTCAGCTTCTGTAAACAGCTGTCGAGATACAGTATGAACAGCCAGGAAGACATGACACAACCCTGTTTTACGCCCGCTTGGACGCTAAACATGGGTGACAGGTCATGCCCTACCCGCACACAGGCTTTACAGTCATAGTAAAGTGACTGCACAGCCCCTTCCCACATTTTCTTCCTTATAACCTTATCAAATGCTTTCTCCAGATCCACAAAAGCACAGAAAATCCTCTGGTTAACACTCAGAAGCTTTTCCGTGATGATGCGGAGAGAAAACATTTGATCCGTGCATCCTCTTCCAGGTCTAAATCCTATAATATTATTTTTTTAGTTTGTTATTAGGAAGGTGCTCTCCTATTATAGTTCGTTTCACTCTGTCGCCCCTTCTGACAAGTACAAGATATGGGATAGTGGATATTCTTACATCCCCACTATACTGTAGTGACCGCTCATGTATTATCATTAAAATAATATTTTGAAATAGTTTTTAAAATAATATTTTGATTTGATTTTGATAAAATAGAATTTTATATAATAAATTACACCAAAAATTGTCTATTTATGAAGTCAACAGATGGTCATGTAAAAATAGACTTGTGGAATATCTTCAGACTCTTTCATACACAGATACTGAACAATTACTCCAAATTATCTCATAAATATTCACAGACATACATGCAGACATGCTAACAGTCACAAACTCTCATACTTACGCTACAAAAATACGTGGATTTTTTGTTTTATATTTTTTATATTTTATTTCTATGTATCCAAACTGATAAATCGCTCTATATGATATTATTCCTAACCATAACATAAGTGATCTCTGTATAATATTATACTCATTGCCAAGTAAATTCAGGGGGCTGGTGACTTGTAATACGGGTCTTTGAACCTACACGGGCACCAGTCTTCCATGAATGACATAATATTGTTAAAATAGAGATGTAACACTAATGTGTATGGAAGATCCATGTCGTTTGTGGTGAGAAATAAATAAATTATTATTATTATACTATTAAATTTCCATGACAAAGAGGAATGCCTATTTTATCTAAACATTTCGCATTCAATCACATTTAAGGTTGTAAATAGAAAATTTTTTAAAATTATTTAGCCTTGCATATTAAATATAACTCACAGAGTCGCTCCTGCGGTCTCGTCTCCGTGGTGGTTGGTCTACTGGCTCCTCAAGTAACTCAGTCAATGGCAAAACCTAAAAACGCACAGAAATAACTAATAATGATATTCAGTTGTACTTAAATGAATGACAACTACATAATATATACAAATATAAAATAAAATGATAATAGTTGTTTAAACATAATCCACAATAATAATTAAATTTGTTCAATTGATTGAAGATTTAGCAGTTGTTGTCAAGTGAATCATGAGGGTATCTGCATGGCAAAACATTTGAAAAATAGGTTTTTTACAGATCTGTTGCTGTGCCTGAACGACCAAGCTCGGCAACCGAAAGAGACCACTGTAGCTCAGGCTGATTACACCTCCGAAAATTAGACGAATTTATCATCCATGTAGCCATATTTCCTGTTCCAAAAATTTTTCAAGAACAAGATCAGAAGGATTTATGTTTGCTGAATTTGAATGCTGGATGTCTCTAGACGAGAATAATGGCGGTACAACTGGATAGTTCCAGTATTTTTAGTTCTTAAAATAATAATTATACGGAAAAAAAGGCAAAACAGAGGAAACACTTCTTTATTATTTTAAAAATGTTACTCCATACTAGGATTTTCTCCTGCATCATGTAGGCATTTTATATACATTAATTGCACAAGGACAATAATCCAGACCAGGAACAATTTATAGGCCATACAAATATAAACTCATATAATAAATAGACTCAAAATGACTTATTGACCGAACCTCGAGCGATCGCAGCGCCTCACTTATGGTGTCCAAATTTTTGGACACTATTTTCTACGGTGATCGTTCTCCTGTTCTCTAACCTTCATGGAAGCTTCCTTACCGTGAGTTTGCACTGACGAGATTTTCACAAAAAAACGTGTTTAAGACACTATTTTCCGACAATGTATCAAATCGCGTTTGCATAGTCAGGGAACATGTGGTAGTGAAATATGTTTGACAGTTTATTGTACAAAACCCATTTTAACTATACTTATAATACAGTTAAACATCGAAATCCGGTAAGTCCCACCACTACTCAAAATTAAACTATATTTTTTTTATAGGATAGGGTGACAAACGAGCACACAGTCCACCAGATGGTAAGTGGTTACTCCGGCTCATAAATATCTACATCTATCCTCGCCTACGAATCAAAATGCAGATGCATTGTCACCCATGAGAACTAAGATGGAATGCCTCGTTTCCAGTAAAAAGGGTCTCCGGCTCTCTACGCTCACCATACAAAACAGCAGCATTAAGCTACTATTTTACACTGGTATTCTGTGAGAGCGTGGTCCTTCCCTGGTCTGGTCTGGTGAGCCGACCCATTTGTGCTACAACTATACTACTAACAATTGCAGCATGGCTCTACCACATATAAAATGAAACTGGATGATAGAATAAAATGCATTTAAACTTATGCCAAGTGATAGTGCCAGAAAATATGTTTTATAGTATGAAGTGACTTTAGTTTAGCGAAGACTAAAGGCCTCCAATAGATGATAATATAACATAACATAAAATTTGTGTGGGGAATACAATCTATCAATGTATTCTTTATTGTACAGCAATAAACCAAAGAATATGAAACATATAAAGACGACACTGAATGTTTCACTCAGTGGGGAGACATGCAAAAGGTTTATTGGTGATCTTTATGTGTTGATTTTATCTAAAATGAAAAAGTTCTGCTGGGTTTCTTGCTGGTTCTTCCCAGAACAGTGATTATTTCCGAACCAGTGGTAAAGCTTAAATGACTTTTAATAATCTATATTGCTATATTGAATAAAAATGATTCTATTCTATTCTATACTATTTGTTGCAAGTCCATTTATTTTTAATAAAGATGGCGGTGTAGTGTTACCTTGACAAGGGTATGCTCCTGATGTGGCGCACGAGCGCGAGGCAGCACAAGGCGATGGCGCGGTGCCTCGGCTGCCACTGCGGGCGCCGCGTTCGCCGCACTCGCTCCCGACGGGGACTTCGCCCCAGGAGCTGATGCAGTCGTTGCAGCCGTCGCAGGCGCCGCTGTTCATATTATTATTGTTTTATAGAAGCGTCACACACACACACACACACACACACACACACACACACAAAAACGCGACCGCGCTCGCGCACACGCAAGCACGCAACAAGACGCACCCACGCACACAGAGTCCACTTGTTAGTAATAATAGTAGTGTCCTCCAGACAAAATTTCGGTCACGGCGGCCAGTTTCAAGTCACTCTCAAGTCACTAGCCATCTGGATTATTAGTGCCTTAATATGTGCGCGAACACAGAATCATTCTCTATTCCCTCACTGTTATAGCCTGATGAGACAGCAATTCTGTGTTTTACGAGGCATGGGGGACAGAAGTGCTTTCATAAGCACAGCACATAACTTTTGAACTCCGGGCTATTACTGAGAATTTCTCGACAGAAATGTCAGTAATTGATTTTGGCCCGAACAATCGCGTTTACGACCACTACGCCAATGAGGTAGTCACTTGTAAGTAAGTTGACGCTGTGGTCCATATCCATAGATACACAGCATCTATCCTCGATCAAGAATCGAAATGCAGATGCATTGTCATTTTTAAGAACTCAAATAGAAAGAAAAAAAACCACTTAATTTAGGGACAAACCCTTGACATAGGTCATCGGGCAATACAAACTATCGTCCTGTTTAATTTATAAAAGAGAATTGTGTTGCATGCAACCAGCAGCGATTGTGTAACCTCTGATGGAAATCCCGGTTACTCCATTTTGTCATTTTCAAAGGAGACAATCAATTTTTCTATGGAGAATGGGCCCACTACACATTTTAAAGATTATCAAAGAAATGCATGCCGATTTATTCCTTATAATCCATAGATTACAATAAAATTATTAGTTTTACTGCATCTAAACGGAGTCCTGAGAAATTAACAAATAAAATATGAATCTAACAATAACCTAAAAACAAACTGAAAGCGATTTTCTGGTAGTATTCATCGGTATTATAAGTTAAAATAGTGCACACTTGAATAATAGTACATAAAAACTAAGCTGTAGATATATTCATCATTTATAAATATTTTAAAATCGATGTAAAACCTTTCATTAGTTCCGGCAAAACATAGTGCCTGTCTATGCACAAATGTCGTATGGATTCTAAGTTTGACATGTATTGATTGATTGTGAGTGTAATTCTAAATACCAAGATGGCTAAGGGATAATGTCTATTTATATTTATGATATTACCAACACACAGTAAGACGTTTTAAACTGGTTGTATTACAAAAAACAAAATATAATGTAGTTAATTCTATTTATTATTGTAAATCATAATTTATTTAAGTATTCTATTAACAGTAGTAGGTACAGAAACAGAAACCTTTTATTCAATTTAGATTATAAATAATACTTATTGAGTCACTTTTTTAATTTACCACTGGTTGGGAAAAAACCTCCGACTTGAAGAGAACCAGCAAAATACCCAGTGGGTCTTTAAAAAAAAGCCAGCTTACAATCATGTATGTCATAATTAACAACACAGAACAAATTAGAAATAGCTTGGTAGCGATCACCTTACCCACGGGTTATTGTCAGCCATAAATTCCTTTATACTATAATAACCCCTTTTATACAAACTTAATTTAATAAATTTTTTGAACTTTGATGATTGACTGACATATATAGACAGGAGCGGTGTCAAGACATTGTTTTAATATGTTTTGGTTGATTAGTAAGTAGTATACATCATAATAAAATGACTAGGAATTAACATGCCTTATCTATGTTATTACACAATGATAAATAGTGAGGAAGTAAGATGTTTTAAACTGTTTGTGTAAGGATTACAAAAACACAGGCTTAATTTAAATGTATTTATTACTAGCGATGCGGCTCAGCTGCAGCACTGGTGATTTATGGATCTCGACAACAGTGCCATCTACCGGGTCCAAATGTAAATATAAACCATCTAGGGATCCATCCAAATACACACAAACATTTTCATTGACATTGGTTGGTTTCTTATGTTTTGTCTATAATGGACATAGGTAGAAACATTTTAGTGTTAGATATATTTCTGAAGGTTTTTTGATATTTTTGATGAAAATAACTTGATGGTAACATGTACATTTATGATATTGTAAGCAATCAGAAGGAATTTTCAATTATAAGAGATATGATATAAGACTGTTGTCTTCAATATCCATACACTTTTTGTCTCTGCAAGCTTTCAGCCTGCACGGCATACAGATTTGTTCTAAGCGATCCACCTGAAAAGAAGTTAATGACAATTCTAAAGATGTCTAACTAAATAATAATTCTTATCAATATATTATTTTTTTCTATATTTTATATGAATTAAAAGGACATTTTTAATAATAAGAGATATGAGATAAGACTATGCCTTCAATGTCAATAAACTGTATTTACATATTTCTGTAAGCATTTTCTTGTATCTGCCTTTTCATATGTTAAATAATAAAGAAATTATTATAAACTATACAGCATTAATCAGCTCCAGCTGATCAAATACAGGAGCAGTAATTACTGATCAACATCTATGATATTGAACCATGTAAAAGTTGTCTCACATTTTATTTTTACTGGTTTCATGTACATAGGAGACAAAGATATTATTGTTATATTAAGTATATCTGATTCTAGATGACAAAATAATATTCCTTTCTGCACAGTGAACAACACAGCTGTCTAAGCATAATAGATACAACCATTACACTTTTTTTATGCAAACTATTATTATTAAACTTTATATTTGCTTCTAGTACAAATAATTACTACATTTTTTACACATAAATATATTATGTAACATTTATATTGCCTATCTACTATGGCTGGTATAAATCCAGGATCTGTGTCTGGCTTAACAAAAAAGCCATTTAGTATTAAGCAACTTGCTGAATACATAAGGTACCTATTTGTACACAAATGTAGTTATATGAATTGCTCTTCAAAACCCTCTTTAAGTCCCTCCCAAAGATTCTAATTTTCTTTTAACATTATAATAAATTATTTTGTGAATTTATTCTATTTATTATGTATTTAATTTAGATTTTACTAATAAAATAAACTTAATACTTTGTCACTTTTAACAAACTAATAAGGTTCTAAGACCTGTTTATTATTTGTATTTATTTTGTTTTAGGAAAAATATACAAACTTAATAATAGATTTTCACAACCTAGAATAGGTGTAAATTAATAAACTCTTATATTCTATTTGCGAATTTTACCACAAAAACTATAAATAGAAAAACATACATACTTGTGTCAATTAATATTTGGCTAACCTTTCTGATAATTGATAATATCCATATTTTCTTAAACATTAGTTTAATAATGCTTGTAAATAAAAACTCCATTTTGTTCTTACCATAATGATGCGACTCCAACTATGTTTTATTTCACCCGAGTGAATCGAGTGAATTTGTCCAACTCGATAATCGATAGAAAATAAATTTTACCGAGTTACCGAGTTAACTCGGCGCATCGTATAGATTCAGAGGGTGCTATATAGATATTACTTCACTAATTTACTTGTATATATAATAAGTCGCTGCAGGTGACATCACAATCACAAGTTGCATTCAAATTCAAACTTGCATCTGGCATGTTGTAAACAAACCTGAATTTAGTTTTATTTATGATATTGATTTATAGTTTTAATTTCACATATTACTTATTTATGAAGGTACATATTTAAAAATTGTTTAACTAAAGTAATCGCTACTCTCAACTCTAGTGATAAACTTTTCTGTAAATAGTTGATTTACTCAAAAACTAGTGTACAACTAGAATGACATACATACATACTCGTAAATTAACCCGAGTGGCTCGAGTCACAAAACTCTACTCGAATCGCATCTTTATCTTACGGCCAATGCAGTGTTTGTCTACAATTTAGTGATTAAATCGACTTACTAATTCGAGCAATTTATTGATATATTATGTAATAAATAAATTGATATTATGTAATATGTATATAATGTTGTATCAATTTATGTTATTCATAATATAAATTGATTATATATACTTTGGATAGTCAAATTATTAATAACATTAAGACTTACGTCATAACAGAGTGATATTATTTTATGAAGATGTCGATAGGCATACCAAAAATAATATATAACTACCTATTAAGTGTAGTAATAATAATTGTGTTGTATGGAAGAAATATTATAAAAATAATTTGTGACATATTGACACAGCTTCGTTCATCTAATTTGAATTGTTTAACTTTCGAGCTCAAAATCGAGTTACCTGAATTTCAACTCGATTCGATTTTTTCCGAGTTATCACGGCACATCTCTAAGACAATAATTTTTTAAATATTACATTACCTTAGCCAATGATCAGAACATGAATGTCGGAACAACTAATTTTTTTTTCAGATTTCTTGTTTCCGTTTACATTTTCGAAAAATCTATAGACCATTTACTATTATAATTTGGTGTCATTTTTTGGTGTAAATACCATTAAACGACGTAATATTTCTAGTGGGCCCAAAAATGATTGTCTCCTTTGGTTTTATTGTCTAAATACGTTCGTATCTTTACATAGTATAAAACAAAGTAGCTTCCCGCCGTCTGTACGCTTAGATCTTTTAAACTACGCAACAGATTTTGATGCGGTTTTAATCAATAGACAGAATGATTCAAGAGGAAGGTTTATATGTATAATACATGCACATGTTGTTGAAATCCAAAACTCACCCATGCGAAGTCGGGACGGAGCGCTAGTGGATTATAAGGGGATGTTTTTATATTAATTACTTGTTTCATTATATAAAATAAATATTATCGAAATGAAAAAACATAACACAGTTGAGGAGTAATCCGAACTGAAAAGTATTCCCATCAAAGTTACACCACCACAATGCTGGTCAATAATCATCAGATCTAGTCGATTCATATGTGAATAAGATGCAAATAGAAATAAAAGTTTTAAACAATTCTAAATTCGACTGAACATTGTTAAATACAGTTAAATGCGTAAGTTAAATTTACATTGGTAGTAGGATTCGACGATGTAGGAGGTAATAACACTTTTATTAGGATACAAGCTAAAATCAGTTGCCACTAGACCATCGCGAAGTGGAAAAAAAAACTAAATTTGGAGTACACACTTTTAAATTAAATCTGGATTTTCGATGTATTTTCGTCATCAAGCGGGAGATTTTTCTTGGCGGGAGTGCAGTCACTAAACTAAACACTTAAAATACATTATGCGAAATCACACGCTTTAATTTTTTACTATATAACAAGTTTTATATATTCATGTATGATAGTGAATGTTGAGTATTGCGTGAAAAAACTTATAAATGGCCCACGCTTGGCTTATGAATACTCTTATATTTCAAAATATAAATAGATGTATTTGCAGTGCTGCTTTAACACTGGTCAATGGACATGCAAGTTTCCATAAATTTCCTTCCTGGCTAAATAAACATTACATTTGCCGCACAGAAAATTATTTGTTTAACTCTATTGTATATTTTTGACCCGATTTTGTAACCCCTACATTTTAAATTTACGTTGTTGTTGTTTAATGGATAAATTATGAAAATAGAAATAAATAATATATTATTACTTGCAATTAACGTGACAGTAGCAAAAATCTCTAACTAATGAACATTTAGTTGCATGACTAGCACAACTTAACATTGGAATATGATAACTGTTCATTTTTATAGTTATCCGTAAGTGTTAACTATTGTAGAAAGTCAACTTTGCTAAGGCCAGTGGTTTCCTATGAGCTTACTATTCAAGTTGCCAACAATGCAAAAATCTATGCAGTATTATTCGATGAACTGAATAATCCACATTTGCTTCCTTTAGCTTGAAAAGAAACTTGAGCTAATAATATATTGCCTATGGCCACTATAGGGCCGGAACCAATAATACCAATCCCCTTTGGCTATGTTCATTCACTGGTATGTAGAAACTTCAATAATTTACACGCTCAACTTTGGAAAAATTTAGAAGACTGTAAATAAGCTAGGGAGGCCCTGCCTGAAATAAACAGTTGCCTAAGCAAGTTTCTAATGAGACTGAACAAGCCACAGATCAGGATAGTAACAAGTGCTATCACAGGACATGGCTCTTTTAACAAACATTTGTTTACCATAGGTGTTACAGATTGCCCCCTGTGCAGGGCATGCATGGTGGAAGAAGAAACGGCAGCTCACATGTTGCCGACATGTCCGGAGGTCGTTTCATACAGGGCTAAACATCTCGGCACACTGGGATCGCTTCCCAAAGTTGCTTGCAATATCAAAGGACTGTTGAACTTCTTTGGGGAGATTCCATGGCTCGAATAATGCCCACATGCAAAATACGCACTTAGACGTAGACGGAAAACAGCCCGTCGTAAACTAAACTAACTAATATAATGCCAGTGATGAATTATGCACTCACGCTGCTCTTCACTGTCTGGTTGTTTGTCGTTCTCGCTCGGTTGTGGCGGCGGACTGGGCTGCTTCTCTGCATTTGGCTTCAAGTACTCTTGGCTTTCCAGTGATTTGAACAGCATGTCAACAAAGGGCTTTGTCTCTGTTGAAAATAAATTGATCAAACATAAAAATAGATTATTAAATAAAACACAGTACTCAATTTAAATTACATCCAACACTATTTTTTTATCAGATAGTAAATGGTGACAAAGGTCATGGCTGGAAAACACATAAGACTTGAGAATTCTTTTTCACTTAGGCTTATTTTGCATGAATATCAAAGGACTTAGTTTCAAACTAAACAATACTCCATTCCAAGCGGAACAGTGCTTGCATGAGCGAAAAATTATGAGTTATTACAGTTAAACATATGAAGTCATATTTTTTATCATGCTATGATAAAATACACGATACACAAATTTTTCAGTAATTATTTAATGACATTTTAAAATATTACGACACTGTTGATAAAGTTATAATTAACAATGTTTTAAAATTTTTCAATTTAAGTTATTATAGTCTAACTAATCTTTACCTACTACCCTACTAGGTACCTTTCCAATGGCTAAGCAAATATTGGGTTGGAGAGAATTGAAATTTTTGAGGTCCGAAATTTACATTAACAGCTCAAAGTAGGGCCTGATCACAGGTAAGGTATTAGATTATGTTACCAGCATAAATGCTATATTTTAAATACAAACAGAAAGCGGTTAAAATTCACCAATACTCTACTGGTATAAAATAATAGTAGCGCTATTTTTAAGGTTTTCGTTATATCACATAAACAATAAAAGTTTATTTTACAACTTATGCATAGAACCTTTATTTAATAAATATGGTCACCTGAGGCAAGTGTGACAGTGGGGCAAGTGTAACAAATGCAAAATATGCGGCCTAAGCAGGTTTTTTGATTAAATTCCATTTATTGATCAGCATAGAAACTTTTACACTATTGACTATATCGACAGTTAAGCACATAGCTTCATCTATATTATCGTCAGATGTAATTTTTAAGAACTACTCAACTGACTTTTGTTAAACAAATAAGTGATATTTTTTTCTTTTAAATTAAACGAAATAATACAACTACCAAACATTATGGTTATATTATTATTGTTTGTAAACATTTATGATTTAAAGATATTTTTCACTTGGCACTCTTTTTAACACACTGAAAACATTTGGTGCCAGTGTGACATAAATCCATTTAAAAGCACACCAATATAGCAGGCAATGGATAAAGTTATCGGTTAAAAACAGTCACAACTGTCCCATGTGGGGAAAAATTCATTGTTACTTAAAAATGGATGTTCAAACTTTTCATAGATCATAAAATATATTGACATTAGTATTATTTCATCAATTTTGTTGAAAACCACAGATAATAATAAAGTAACTACAAAAATAAAATGATGGAGGAGGAAAAGATGATTAAACCGATGGTGAAAAAGGCTCTCAAGTGGCAGCCTCGTACCGGTAGGCATAGTGTAGGGCGACCCCCCACTAGATGGAGTGACGACCTGGTAAGACATGCAGGAATTCGATGGATGCAGGTGACTCAGGACTGTGCTTTGTGACATTCCTTGGGGAGACCTATGTTCAGCAGTGGGCTTGTGAAGGGCTGTAACAATTATGATGATGAACTGCAATTCTATGATGATTATTGTTAACTGCCTCAAATTACAAAATGCTACTTGTAGATACTAAAATGCTTGATCAAACAAACAACTATTTAATAATAGATGTTATGAAACTAAAACTACTTTTACAGGTTTTATAAAATTTAATATTTAAATTTTATAAAATCCGTAAAAGTAGTTTTAATCAATGTGTAGTGTTTGCGTAAATATAAGAAATCATTATGAAAAATAATTCTAATTAATTTACATCACACTTGACTCACGTGACCTCAGTAAAATTCCTCCCATTTAAGATTCAGGAGTGTGATGACAGAAATTACTCAATATAAAAGAATTGAAATAGGGTTTCAGGATGTTACTCAGTGATAGTTGCTACTTCCTTCATGCTATATTAGACCCTCAATATCAGTAATAAGAAAAGTTTCTTTCATCTAATTCATTCTTGAACTCACCATGCTGCAAGAAGACATCAAGTTGGTCCAGCATGCCTTCTCGTAGCTCGTCCAGCGGCTTGTCCTTCTTCACCAGGGCATACACGTATTTTGCCAGCGCCGCTGGGTCTGCATCGCATCTGTAACATGTTCCGGTTTGTAAGAGGGAAAAAGAAATGGCTAATTACATACAGAATATGGGATAAAACTATAGACATTCAGTACTTGAGAATGGGGGTGAAGAGATGGAGAGGAGGATTTGGGTGCAAGAGAAACCGCCTATATCCCTCCCCACATGCGAAAATGTATAGTTTATGAGTAATGATGTTTTTTGTAAAATCATATCCTCACTTTTTACAGATGAATATTGCTGCGTTACTTCTGTAATAGCTTCGGCGCTGCGGGAAGAGCAGCCTCTTCGCCCTTGCATAGCAAATTGCAGGTACCCATGCAAGCCATAGCGGCTGGGGCTGGTTGCCGAAGGCGACCAATAAGCCAAAGCTGGGGAGGCGAGCACTCACCGCACCCATGAGCGTGCTGGGGCTGCTCTTCCTACGCGCTTGTGGCTTTATAAAAACACTCTAACGGTAGAGCAGACAAGGCTATGTAGAGCCATATCCATAAGGTCAGGTTGCCCTAAACTGCTATGATAGTGGTAAATAAATCAATGTAATGTGAATTGTTATAATTTTTTCTGAAAAACCCCTTGACTGCTCTCCACTGCCGCTCAATTTGTTGTATATGAGTCCCATCTGGCATCAGCCACAAATGGATTGTCTGGGTTTGAGTCATTAACTTTTTTATGGGTGTATTTGTGTTAAAAAAGGTATTTCCAAAGTCCAAAAACAGTGTAAAAGGTTCAAGCTTAGCCTTGACAAACCTAAACAAAATACTATATATATACTAAATTGAAAACAAAATTAAAAAATCAAATACAGTACGTCTATTTAAAAAATACTAGACCAAATTAACATATTTGCGTTTCATTATAAGCAAATTTTAGGGAAATTTGTTTTTATCGTAATTAAATCAAAACTCATTTCCCAAATCCAAAATAGCATAAAAGGTTCAAGCTTAATCCTGACAAACATTCTAAATTGAAAATAAAATTAAAAAAATCAAGTACTGGATGTCTGCTTCATAATACTAGAACAAATTGATATATTAGCATTTTGTTATAAGCAATATTTGTGAAATTTGTTTTTATCATAATTAATTCAAAACAAATCTGCGACATCTAAAAACAGTGTAATAGGTTCAAGCTTAACCCTAACAAGCCCCCTTAAATAAAAACATCACTAAAATCAAATACCGGTCATCTATAGCCAACCCCAATAATACAGTATAGCATTTTACTGTTCAA
Organism: Parnassius apollo; assembly: GCA_907164705.1. Lineage (NCBI taxonomy): Eukaryota > Metazoa > Arthropoda > Insecta > Lepidoptera > Papilionidae > Parnassius > Parnassius apollo. The sequence continues at coordinate 4,643,987 of CAJQZP010000220.1, read as the reverse complement.
TTAAATATTTTGTTGAAATTTGGTGAATTTTTTGCGAAAAGCAGCCTTGGTTATAAGGACATAAAAATTTTATTCAAAATATTTAATAATCAAATAACAGCCAACTTCTAATACCAATTTTTCTACTATTGTATATATACATTATATACAATAGTAGAATGTGAATACTAAAGTAATCCTTAAATTATTAACCTAACCTAGGGTAGCATACATTCAATAAAACATACTATAAAATATAAGGAGAATGAATACAACCACAAGAAATATTATGATTTTAAATTGACATAAGATGGGATTTGAACCCGTAACTCTCAAATAACAGCACTGAACTGTTGTAACAAATGTATTACTTTCAAAGTTACTAAATAATATTAAGTAGAATTACATAATAGATAACATTATCAATATTGCAGTTGTAGTTATTGTAAATTAGTTGTTGGATCAGTACCATTAAAGTTTTATCTTTGTGACACTAATGTATTGAGTAATGTAGTTTCATTTAAATATTATGGTGTCAAAAGAAAATTTATAATATGAGGAACTAGATCAAAATGTATCTTTCCAACAATTTCAAGTCATAATTTAGTATTTAAAAACCACAGCCCTTTTCTTGAAACTGAAGAATTTTTGGCTATACCTAGCTCAATTATTATTAAAGTAAAGTTACAGCCTATATACGTCCCACTGCTGGGCACAGGCCTCCTCTCATTTCTGAGAGCCGTGGTAGCTCAGATGGTTAGCGCTCGCTATAATTTCACAATACGCGAGCAAACCGGGTTCGATCCCCGCCGGCACCAATGAAATTGTTAATTGCAATTTTAAGTGCTGATTTACCACATGCTCGGCGGTGAAGGAAAACATCGTGAGGAAACCTCCATGTCTAAGGAATAAGATAAAAAATATTTCGAAGAGATGTGAAGTTCTCCAACACGCATTGGGGCAGCGTGGCAGACTATTCCCTAAAACCCCAATTATTATTGATGATGTTCATATGTTGACAATGCTATTACTACATTGGATTTTGTATGATATATTATATATCCTCTTGAGACCCCCGGGTGTCACTCATGACACTTGCGTATTTATTTTTTTTCCCGCGCCATCTTTTGTTATGAGTGAAAACTACGACAGTTAAATGAAACATTATATTACGTATAATGTTTAAAAGGTGGCTGCGGCTCGCGCGAGAGTGTTTTTGTCTTCATAAATATTAGTTGAAGTTTGGAATTTGTGCAAGTATTGAAACGATGAATTACCGGAGAGGTAAATATTATTTTAAATATGTTTTTCCTCTGTCGGATTTTGCAAAAGATATTTCAAAATATTTCTATTTTGTCAATTATCTTCGACATTTTCTTCGAGTGTCACTGGTGACACTTTCGGCACTCATGATTTAAAATATTGATTTTTTCAGGATTGGCCGATGGTGACATTGAGTCGGCGTTGTTTAACTTTAACGAGCCAGATTTCGAAGACATTGATGATGAGGAGGAGGAAAACTTTTCTACAGTGCAGGAAGACATTCCTGAAGAAGTATTGCCCCGGTCACCTGATGGTAGTGAGTGGGAATCTTCAGACGAAGAGCCGCTTGTTTCACTACAGCGAGTTAGGAGATTAACAAATCGACCGCTGCAATGGGATCATACAAATAACTTTCAGAATTCTCCAAGCAATATTTATGAGGATCCACCATTAGTTGAACCAACAATCTGCAAACCTTCCCATGAATACTTTTGCCATTACATCAAACCTGAATTCTTTGAGCAAATGTCACACTGTACTAATATTTGCAGCACCCATAGAACTGGAAGATCTTTAAATACAAATTTAGAAGAAATGCGAACTTTTGTAGGCGTTTCAATGGTTATGGGTATGTTAGGGCTTCCTCGAATGCATATGTTCTGGGCTGCCGAAACCAGGGCAGCAATAGTCGCTAATGCAATAACACGGAATAGATTTTTTCAATTGAGAAGCAACATTAAAGTCGTTGACGATCAGCTAGTATCTCCTTCTATGAAAACTATGGATAGATTTTGGAAAATTCGTCCACTAGTTTCAACGATCGAAGCCGGCTGTAGACAAAACCAAAGATCCCAAAATATCGCCATAGATGAGCAAATTATACCATTTACAGGTAAATGTAAAATGAAGCAGGTCGTAAGGGGAAAACCGAATCCTGAAGAAATCAAAGTTTTTTTATTAGCGAATCCTAATGGCCTTCCTTTGGACTTGTATTTATATCAAGGAGGGGGAACCACTGTGGAGTCAGCACTTCATCCAATGCCAGAGAAACTTGATCTTGGCGGCCGAGTTGTGTTGAAACTCATAGACACCTTACCTAAACATTCTTCAATCTACATTGATAGATATTTTACCTCTATTCCCCTTCTTGAAATTTTATTAGTCAGAAACATTTATGCGACCGGTACTCTAAAGAAGGATCGAGTTCCTGAATATCGAAGGCCTAATAATAGAAACAGGAGTAAATCGTTGCTGAAAAGTGATAGATCACTAGTGAACGAGGGAAGAGGGAGTTTCGACTGTATCGTCAGGTAAGACAGGGCCATTGCTGTTGTTAAATGGCTAGACAGCAAACCTATACATCTTGCATCGATAGAAACTGCTGTTCCATGCTGAACCGTTGGGGACATGCCGGCAATGGAGTAAGAAGGAGCAGCAGTACATTGCCATTCCACAGCCAGTAGCGATCAAAAACTATAACCGGTACATGGGTGGAATTGACCTTTTGGATCGCATAATTGGCAAATACCCAATGCGCGGCCGAACAGGGAAGTGGATCGTTCGCGCTATTCTGCATTTTTTCGATTTTGCTGCAGCTGCTTCGTGGATTCAATATCGGGAAGATGCTGTCAAAAGTGGCCTTCCAAGAAAAGATATTAAACAATATCTGGACTTAAAAATGGAACTAATTATGGGATGTTTATAGAACCAAAACAGGAGCCTAACAACTATTATAGCTCACATTTTTGCAAATTACGAATACAACCAGTATTTTTTATCTGAATTTTATAATCAGAAAAGATTATTGAAATATTTTTTTTGAAGTTATATTCTTTTCCAGGGACAAATTGTTTTCGGAATTTACTTTAGGACAGGGTATCAATATAAAGATAGGACCTTTATAGTTAAGTTTTTATGAAAAATCTTAATTTTCAATAATATTTTACTATTTTCATAAACTACTTACTATCTCTTAACTATCCCATGCATAAAAATCTGTGAAATAGCTCTACTAAGACTGAATTGGTGGGATATAATATTAAGTTTTTAGTCGAAATGCTAATGAATTTGTCCACAAAACAAGTTGTAAGACTAATTTCAACCCAGTTTACAAAAATTATGATAATCACGTTATCAAAAAATAACTTTCTTCCTAATGAAAATCATCCTTATTTGTGTCAATGCACCACGCCAGTGAAACTAATTGCGATAAGTTATTACGAAACTGTAACTTGACACCTAATTATTTCTAATCTTAATATTCATATTTTTTTATACAATACCTAGAATTATCAGCATCCACAATTTTTATATGATGAATATTAAATCATTTACATTTATTTATAGAGATTACTGATAGAAATGGCTTCAAAAGTACTCACAAGGGTTCCAATATGGACGTCAACCATGATTTGAAAGCGTCAGGGTTTTCAATAATCATTTCGCACACGCACAGTAAATTAATGCGCTATATACGATAATCCATGAACTCAACACTTCTATCGTGTAGGATGCAACGTTCTTGTAAAAATTATTCTCAAGAAATTCGTAAATCTCGCACTCACAACTTACAACGTTTCACTATGGTTTACTATTTTTTCCTCTATGGTTTCACTTCACGTCTTTTTTACAGACTATCATATCATATTGGCAGTGTCGCCAACATAAAAATCCAGCTCCCGTTGTCGAGAACACTATAATAATCCCGTCAAGTACGGTAGACAAGTGTCAATCATTCATTTCTAGTGACCGAATCATTCTAGTACATTTCGTCACGCGTACTGGTACATTCGGATCGATCATTCAAATGGATCACTTCGGGCTCCAGTACTCTGTTGAGTCTGTGATCATTTTTTTTTGGGAACCGAAAATTTACAATTTGAGATTTATAATAGCGCCATCTATTACATGCTATAAGTAAAAAAGTTTATCGAACTAAAACTTATTGACACAAGGATATCACAGGTTCATAGGATATGCGACTCAAACAGTAAAGAGAGAGAATGAAATAAATAGAGTAGTTGATAGTTTTCTATATATTCAACAGTAGCGCATATTTTTGGCCGACAAACGACAAAATAGTTTCAGAGATGTATTTTAAAGAATAACGTCAAATTAAAATTTACTCTCTCAACTTTTAAAGGTAAGAATGTGGTGGAGCGACGAGCCTAAGGTTACCGAAGTCTAATTCCCCGGTCGAACCTTAAACCTATTACGCGAGATATTAATCAAAGTGGACTGTATATGCGAAATGCTTCTACGTTTACATAAAATGGCGACTATAGCACGCGGTTTCCCATACAATGCACTCGCTCTTCCCTAAAACGATTTGCCAAATCTATGAAAGGAATCCTGCTTGATTAGGAGAAAATAAATTGGAGCGGACACAATTATATCAAGCAGTAACTAGTAAGGAATATTCACTCACCGGGGTGTTGCTTCTATGCGGCTTGGGCACTAAGTTGCTGCAACTTCTGGAAGACACTCTGGGTAGACTCTCTGGGGCCCCAGCCTTTCTTGTCCGGTGATACGTCGGGAGAAAGTGCGGTGCGCGACTATTTCTCACACGAGGTGAGGCGGGTTTCCTGGAGTTCGACTGCGTCCAGGCTAAAGCGGATATACTAGCGGTGCGCGTCGACACTATTGTCTTAAGCGGTGTGGTTCCAACGACGAGCGCTGCGCGTCGGCAGCGCGTGCCTTTTATTCCTTCGGTTGCGATGATCGCGTAATATTCAAGAATCATCTTCTTTCCCCTCCCACCCCACCACCCCGATGTGTCGATAGGAGGGTATGAATTATATCGTTTGGAAAGGGATAAACGATTTGGCAAGCCTACCGTCAAATATAAATAAGTACGAATGGTTTTCCGCGCAACCAGAATGTATTGCACATTTTTTCGTATTTTTAAACTAAAACAAATGAATATACCTAATTATAATTTAATTTTACCACTTATTTTTATTTCGAAAACAAATCTAAAAAAACATAAATTTTTGTTGTCCCGTTAAAATACCCGTTAGCCGTTAAAAACAATTTTTTCCCGTTGCCAACCTCGCTGTCCCGTCAAATCTAACGGTAAACCCGTCAAGTTGGCAACACTGCATATTGGAAGGTAGAAACTAGAAAGTAGTCTGTGGACTATCATAGATTATTTGTTTTTCACAGATTAACAATTTTTCACCACAGGTAAATAAATATACCTATAACTATAGATGTTATAGACTTGAATCACAGAGTAAAGAGTAAGGACCAGAAAGGAAGCTTCCTTACCATGAGTTTGCACTGACGAGATTTTCACAAAAAAAATCGTTCATAAACATGGTTCTTCATGAGCTGTTTTATGAACGAAGTTTTGCCGTCAAAGTTTACGAAATAACCAACTATTCGAAGGTATAAAATTCCGTATGTTAAAAGTTGCGAACGATGATTATCACGAATTTTATGTTGCCAAAAATAAATATTCGAAACAAAATATGTCAAAGTTAGATAACGTCTAAATTTTTAAAGTTAGATGGTTTACAAGTATTTATTTTTTTCATTTATTTTTATCAGTAATAACTCAATCCCAAAAATTTTAACTACGAATCAACAAACAGGCGAATGGTCTTTCAGCCGAAAATAAATATACTTGAACTTCAGAAGTACAATTGTCTTCTATTGGTAATTACATTTTCGATGTAAAATTGTAGTTATTTTTATTGTGATAATTAATTAAGATAAGTTTACAAATATTGAAAATGGATTGAAATTTTTTCATTCATTTTCTTATTGATAACTATATTGTTTGAGCTTTAACTTAATTAATAGCTTAAGTACAGTCTTATATATAAGTTAATAGTTATTTTGTGATGGAAATTGTTTTATCGGCTTACGGTATTTCGTATTCCGTTACAATCATTTTTCTGAAATATTGATTTTTATGGATAAACGGTTATTCACCTGTTTGTATTTCGGTATAGTTTTGTAGATGTAGGTATTCAGAAAATGCGATAATATTGAAGGTAGCATACGGAACTATCACAAAAAATTTACGCACCACATCATAAGAAATAAAACTAAATCAGAAGACGAGTTTCATATGTAACATGTGGGATAGCATGAAAGGGTTATTTCCCGGGCTTCATAGCCTCGATAAGATGTATTTTCCTATCATGGTAACTTCAGTATCCCGTGAGCGGTTAGAGGCTAGATCTACAATCACCCAGAAAAGAAACCACTTACTAGGCACCGGGTTTTGTCAAAATTGTTATTTTAAAAATCAATTCGAAAGAAATAAACGTAAAAATAAAAAAAATATTTAATTAATTCTTGTTTTCTGATAACTATTCGATAAATATAATGTGTATAAATAAATATGTAGTGTAAAACTTGCTAAAATAACATGAATATAATGTTTGATTATTATACTTCTTTCTTTCATTTCTGTTCAAAATGATTATTTATTCCATATTTATGTTTTATAAAAACATCGAAAAAATCGATATATCGTACATAAGCTTCGATGTTTTAATGAGTAATGTTGCATCCTATATATGTGCTTAGATGGAAAAATTACGACTCGAGTTAACTTAATTTCAAATTCACACAACTCGAACTAAACTATATACGCAACTAGAGTTAGCAGGACGAAACACAGTAAATATGATTTGTTACAATTACTTTAAAAATATCGATTCAATAATATATATATATATATATATATATATATATATATATATATATATATATATATATACTATATATATATATATATGAATATATATAGGTGGCTGCCATTCGCATAAGTTATCGGAAGCGGAACACTTTGCGCTCGTAGCTTTTAATGAGTGAAAACAGTTTTGGTATAAATGTGGTGGTACCAGATAAAGCAAGGAAAAAGACTGTGTCAATATCTAGACAGAAACGGGCTGCGGAAAAAGCAAGAAGGTAAATGAAACACCATCGCAGTACCTAGATAAGTTTAGTTGTATTGTAACCGACTTTGTAACACAGGGTCGTACTCAGTTTGACAATTGATATTATCGTTTTATTGAGTAATGATTATTTAAAATTTTATAAATAATAAAAATAACGTTTATTTTACCGTAACGACGGAAAGGATTATGCAGTAAAAACGAAAGTTCAAGGTTTAAAAACAGGATGTGAATAATAATTGCTTAACTCATCTAATTAATCATTAATCAGAAATCTGCTTCGTGTGGTTTTTGCACTTACACATACCTATACCTAAATAAAATTTCATTGAAAATGTTAATTTTTCTTCTGCTTTCTATCCTTTGTTGGCCTAAAAAATAACACTATTTTGGTCGAAATGCACTTATACTATTAACACAAGATTTACATACGTTTCTGTGATTTTCAACAAGTTATTGTTTTTAGATGTCAATGGACAGGTTTTCTGATATTAAAAATAATATTTACGAGTATTGTTGTTCCCTACCGCACTTAGTTTATAAATATAGTGCATCGGCCTTAAGGCTGTTCAGACCACATTAGCGCCTCCACTACTGATGGACTAGAAATATATTATTTTTAGTCCATTTTAGGACATCAAACGACTTGTCGGTGCGAGTGTGCGGTTTAAACAGCCTTAAAAGGTGTTTGTTTTAAACTTCTCCATTGTTTTATTGGATTTGAAATATAAGGATCGTCGGCATGTACTTCTAAAAGTTTTAGGGATCTTTATTGGGAACAAACAATATTTATTTATTTAGTGCTAACTTTTGCATGTGTTTGTCATTTATTGTTTTGCCTACGACTGCTTAACAGGGTTTTGTTTTTATTTTTACTGTACAGCAATAACTAAAACTACTTGCGCTTGTCACTGCTCACCTGGCTTATTTTTATAATATTTTTATTTTTGAGCTAACAGTTTGTTTGTCTATCTTTTGTAGGTATTCAACGCCCCGATTACTAAAAATACCTTTGGCCATAATAACAAAACTTTGAAGTGTACTACGCTAACCGCAAATGATAAGTTTCACTTTCATCGCAATTGTTACTCTACATTAAGCAAAATTGACCAAAATAATTTTATTATGAAGCACGTGACAGCCACTCTGATAAAGCGCCGACGTCGGCGGGATAACATTAAGGAAAATCAGAGAATATTTTCTCTGATTTATAAAATGTTTAGTAAAACAGAAGAAATACGTTCAAGTTTGTAAAATGGCGTTCATCAGTATTTTAAGAATTTATAAATCACGCGTAGAGGGTGTTATGAAAAGACACACTGAAACCAGAACGATGACTAAAGAAAATAGAAGCGGGGATCATAAGGCTTTTCAATTTGCGTCACGAAAGGAGGCTATTCAAAATTTTATTAAAAAATTTAAGCCACTAGAAACACATCATTGTAGAGGTAAAATTGAAATACGTATGTATTTGTCTCCAGATCTAAATGTAAAGAAAATGCGGCAAATGTATAATGATGAAGACTTGCCCGGTTACGACGTCACAATTGAATACTTTAGAAAAGTATTTAATACAAGTTTTAATATCGGATTTGGATCTCCTAGACAGGATGTCTGTTCGGATTGTCTTCAATTACTTGAGGGCATTAAATTATCCTGTAACGGTCAAGAAACACAAGGACTACGAGCTCAGTACACACAACTTAGTACAAACTTAGAGTGAAATGTTACTTTGATCATTTAAGAGACGATTCCCCTTTACAGAAATACTCAGATTGATTGTCAAAAAAAGTTACCGTTGCCAAAAAATCCTGATTAATTCGTATGTTATACGCGTCAGTTGTATGTACCTTTATATTTAACAGTAACAGTAGTTATTGGAACATCAAAGGTGACACCTGAAAATGTTCACGCTTATATATGGACTGAGGAACAAGCGACAACAGGCTCGAATAAAATATGTTCATGCGTGTATGCTTGTTTAAATAATTTGAACTTTGACGGAAAAGAAAAAGTAAGGTTAATCGCTGAAGGTTGTGGCGGCTTAAATAAAAATTCAATGTTGATAACTAATGGCCATGAAATGACTGTATAATGCCAGAATTCGTTACCTTAATATAACAGAAATTAAAATAATATTTCCTGTCACAGGGCACTCTTTTATATCACTAATTTACAAGGTTAGAATTGATGTCCCAATTCCAGACTGGAAGACAGAAAGACAAAATAATTTGAAGTCTAACTTTCATTTCCAAATCAGCAAACGCAAGCGTATTATTATCACCCGTTCGAGAGACAAAATACAGATAACTGGAGAAGTATCATACTGGAACAACAGCAAGTGCTTCATTACTAAAGAAAGGTAAAAAATTGTCAATATCATCCCAAGCGTTATTGAAATTGCTCCTTCGATAAAACCTGATAAATTACTAGACGTACAAAAGTTATTACAAAAACATTTTGGACTTCAATGGGAATAGATATCATCATCATCATCATTACAGCCCTTCACAAGTCCACTGCTGAACATAGGCCTCCCCTAAGTAACGCCACAAAGCACGGTCCTGAGCCACCTGCATCCATCGACCGACTTCCTGTCATGTCTTACCAGGTCGTCACTCCATCTAGTGGAGGGTCGCCCTAATACACTAACGGTACAGTAAGGAATCCCCAACGGTTGTCGGTTCTTCGAGCTATATGACCGGCCTATTGCCACTTCAGCTTACTAATCCGTTGGGCTATGTCGGTCACTCTGGTTCTACTGCGGATATCCTCATTTCTAAGTTTGATGGCGCATCACGCAGAGAAACTCCGAGCATCGCCCTCTCCATAGCTCGTTGAGCGTCCACATATGGCCAGCAGTGAAGAACCACGTCTCGGTTCCGTAGGTCATCACTGGCAACACGCACTGGTTGTACAACTTAGTTTTCAGGTTTTAAGGTATACCTGACGAGAAGATGTGTCGTAATTTCCCGAACGCTGCCCAGCCGAGTTGAATCCGTCGATTGACCTCTCGGTCGAAGTTGGACTTACCTAGTCGGACGATTTGTCCCAGGTAAACGTACTCGTCAACAACTTCGAGCTTAGTGGTCCCAACAACTACCGGCATAGATGTGACATGGACATTAAACATGATCTTTGTTTTGTCCATGTTCATCTTAAGACCTATCCGTTGGGAGGCACTTTGTTTAAGTCCTCCAGTGATTCTGCCATAAGGACTATATCGTCGGTAAATCGAAGGTGAGTGATGTACTCGCCATTGATGTTAATACCGTATCCTTTCCAGTCCAGTAGCTAGAAAACGTCTTCCAACGCAGCGGTGAAGAGTTTCGGGGATATAACGTCACCCTGTCTTACACCTCTCTGCAGTTGGATAGGTTTCAAACTCTGGTTCTGTACTCGGATAGCCATCGTAGCCCTACTGTACAAACACTTCAGCACCTCGATATACCGACAGTCAACTTGGCACCGCTGAAGGGACTGTAGCACCGCCCAAATTTCGACGGAATCAAAGGCTTTCTTATAGTCCACATACGCCAGGCATAGTGGCAGATTGTACTCCTCGGTCTTCTGTACAATCTGCCGCAGTGTATGTATGTGGTCTATGGTACTGAAGCCTTTTCGGAAACCGGCTTGTTCGGGAGCCTGGAAGTCGTCGAGTCTGCGTGCGAGACGATTCGTATTGACTCTCGAAAACAGCACGTAGGCGCGGCTCAGAAGGGAACTCGGTCTGTAGTTCTTCAAGAGAGCGTTGTCGCCTTTCTTAAAGAACAAGACCACCGCACTTCTGCTCCACGCCTCCGGAGTAGTGCCACCATGGAGGACGGAATTGAAGAGCTTCTGAAGGACTTCAAGTACCGGTGTTCCACCCGCTTTCAGAAGCTCCGCTGTAATTCCATCCTCGCCTGGGGCCCTGCCGTTTTTAAGGTGCTGGAGAGCCATTCTAATCTCGCTCGGACTGACGTCCGGGATATCATCGGAATAGTGTCGGGTAAGACTTGCTCTTGTATCGTTACTCACACTTGCGTGTGGCTCCAATGATGATGTGTACAGCTGCCCATAGAACCTCTCAATCTCACTCAAAATCTCAGGTGTCCCGGAAACGATGCTGCCACACTCAGTCTTCAGCTTTGACAGTTGGCTCCTTTTGGCAGACAGATCTCTGGCAAAGACTTTGGAACCCTGGTTCCGCTCGATCGCTTCTTTAATACGAGCAGTATTAAAGTTGCGTAAGTCTTGCCGCATGCATTTGGAGATCTGTCTGTTCAGTTGCCTGTATGCTGTCAAATCTGTTGACAAATGCAGCCTCATCTCCCATCTAACAGCCATGAGATTAAGAGTGTGATCGGAGAGTTTTTGTGTTCTGCGGTGGGTCTTGCAGAACTTAGCTCCGACCGCATGGACAGTTTCCACGAGCTTGTCATTCATATCGTCCACTGCATTGCAATCTTCTAGGCACTGAAAGCGGTTACGTAACTCGAGCTGAAAAGTCTCGGGATTCTGGATTAGAGCACGAGGGGGACGGAGCGTTGACTTCATTAGACGAGACCTCTCCAACTTAACGTTTAGGTTCAGTGTGCCTCTAACCATTCGGTGATAGCTGCCAGTTTTCACCCTTGCGATCACTGAGACATCACTGAACAGTTGGCGTCTGGTCGTCATAATGAGGTCAATCTAATTTTTTGTCGTACCGTCGGGGCTCGACCAGGTCCACTTCGTGTGGGGCCGCTTCTGGAATAAAGAGTCCCTCTTTCTCCATAAAGTCAGCCAGCTGCTGGCCCCTACGGTTCCGTTGCCCTACTCCAAATTTCCCTAACTTCAGCTCACCACCTTCTCTTGTGCCTAGTTTTGCGTTGAAGTCTCCCATCAACACCGCGTAGTGGATTTTGGAGGAATGCATGGCTCTAGAAATATCCTCATACATTTCCTCCACCTCCTCATCGGGATGTGCCGAGGTTGGTGCGTAGATCTGTATGACCTTCAGCGAATACCGTTTGGTTATTCTGAGTATCAGGTACACGACCCTCGTCGACACACTCCCAATCTTTACAACGTTGTTGACGAGAGACTTGTGGACAATAAATCCGACACCTCCTTGGGACAGATGGTCGCCCTCCCGATGATAGAACAAGTTGCCGGACTCGAGGATTACCGTGTCCTCCCCCTCTCTTCGGACCTCAGATAATCCAAAATAATATGCCAGCGCAACTTGTCTACCTCTTCTTCCAGCTCCAGTATCTTCTCGTCAGTCCTCAGGGTGCGTGCGTTATACGTTGCCAGGTCGAGTCGTCGTAGGTGGCAACCGAACCTCCACCGGAGATTCTTAGCACCCCCTGCCCCGCCGTTACCATGGTCGCCACCGTAGCCAGGAATAGCGGGGCCGCCGGGGACTGGGGGCCGTTTATTTGTGTCGTTGCTCATGGGGGCATACTATACAACTATTTGCCATAGTTGCCACACTTGGCGAGCGGGTTGGCAACCGCAGTTTTTTATTATGTTATTGTTGTTATTAGGAAGATGCTGCTGCCCATCTCCTTTCTGTGTCCCTGTGTCGCCTATTACGACACCCACGGGAAGATATGGGGTAGTGGATGTTCTCAACCGCCACTACACGGCTGGGAACAGATACCCGAACTTCAATTTTATAAAGATATTTTATAAATAAATGTTAACCTAACTGAAGAGAGAGAAGAGAAAATAATAAATAATTCGCAAGATTGTGAATTGGAAGAATTTTTAGATTTTGTTTAAATAAATAATACATTTTGATTCACTTAAAACCACTGTTTCATTTATAAAATTAATTATACTGATGTATTTCTTAAAATACCACAAGTCAGCTGCTCTGAATAGGTTCTATTACAATTATCATTGACATCTCAATCAAACTTAGATAACTCCAGTACGATTTTTTTCAAACACCGATATAATTAGCTCATACACCTCATTGCGGTATATCCAAACTTTAACTCGCTTTTTAGCTTATCCTATAATTAATTTTTTTAATTACATTATATACAAAATCCTAAGAAAATAGTCTGATTGTAGAAAACAACAGATATTATCTAGTAGATCTTTCACCAAAACACATATAACATCAATTTCCCCCGTTTCACTTAGAGCGGACGTAACGGATTTTGATATTTAACGACACTATTTTACAAAGTTTTTGTATGTGCGAACGCGAACATCTACAAAACATGTTGTGTGATTTATTTCATGTAATTTGTATCAAAACATTACTTGTTGGATATTTTTCGGTGCAAACGTAGGGTGACAACGTCGAAAATGTATACATATTCTGATAGGGTTGTCACATGATGCATGTGAAAATTTTAAGGAAAAAATAAAAATATTATAAAGTATAAAATAACATGTGTATCTGTAACTTATAACAGGTGTGTAACTTATACATAATAATTTAATAACATATCTATTAATTGTTCGAAGTCCATAGCTGTTTCGTATCGATTAATTTTAAGCAATAGCGATGTATCATCAGCAAACAAAAAGGTTATTTTTATTAAAATAAATGTAATTATTTACTAATTGCAAAAAAACTTAGTAAATTAATTGATACATAAAATTTCGAAATATTGTTGGTCTATTTATTTAAATGCGCACGACTAACATATTCATTTCATGCATACTCTGGCTGAACCGGCGTTAACCGGTATGTACTCCGACGGAGCGTCGGTGAACCTGTCGGTGAGAGCTCACGCACACATCGCTGCGCTATGGGTGTATTTGCAGCAAGCCGATTGTATGTAGCTTACCCTCTGGTCGGTTTCTTTACTCATGTGCTTGAATGGTCTAAGCGTATACAGAGAATGATAGCATTCTCCGTGTACGGGTCTAAGAGTTTATACTATATCTATTGCCCCTATTACACTACCCTGAATCAGGGCCCTGGATGAAGGGTGGGCGTGTCCCCTAATTAGGGACCTGAGTTATTACACTACCCTGATTTTACGCCCTTTCTCGGTCATAGGGATGTGAAAAAAGTATATATATTTATTGAATCGATATTTTTAAACACTATCAATATTATTGCGTGATTAATATCGATATATCGTCATGTTTTGCATGATGTAGATAATGTTGGGATAAGGGCCAAAATTTTATTACTGGACGTTTTGAAGACGAAAAAAACATGACTATTAGTAGTAAAGAAATCTTTTCTTTACTATTGTCGTGTTTAGAAGAAAGCTATGGGTGAAGGACTATTTAAAACTTAGGTAAATTCGCTCAAATATGCGGATTATCGGAGTTCTGGAGCCCAATGAATTTCGAATACCAGAGAGTAGGGGAAGAGGAGTTTGAGGAGCTAATGGGTTTTTCAACAAGAACTTTGTTTTTAAATTGGGGCAACACCAACAACATGACAGTTTTGACATTTAGTTTTTTGACCTATTCGTAGTAGACGTGGGTGGTTACGTCATTTTCAAGAAACGTAACGAAACCAGTGACTTAGTCGGCGTCACCTGTTTCAGAACTAGTGATTTTTGTAACTGGCTATTTTATTCGGCTACTGTGATTCTTTGGATAAATATCACCACCAACTATACAGTTATACACGAAAAGAAAATAAATTTAATCACTTTCTAAGCGTTTGTAGCTATACAGTTAAATCAATAAATTAACTTGCCTTTTTATGACTGTGGTTTAGGACTGACTGCGTTAAATGTATTTATGATTGATTGGTGTTTACTATGAAACTAAGATTTTCATAAAATTATTAATGCAGGCGTATTTACAAGTCAATTTGATTGTATATACAATGATTATTGATATTTACAGTTTATTTACACTTTTCGATCTTATTACTGTCATTTGTTTTTGCACTTTTATTTACACTACAATTATTTTATTTGTTTGTTTGGCTATTCACAAGCAGTTTTTAAGTTTTATAATATTGTACATATTTCAATTTTTATACACATTATTAGTTTTATTCTAATTTTATGAATAAACGAGTTCATGACTCCGTCAAAAATGTTTTCAGAAGTTATTTTACTTAAATTTAATGTGGCTCTCGCTTCCCGGAATCGCAAACCGTTGAAATTATTTACAAACAGAGATCACTCTATTTTATTGTCTATGTCTATAGTCTTACATATGAAAATTAAGCGTAGGTACAATAATACTGTTACGCTATTTTGTTTATTGTTGTATGCCACATGTACGCTTTGCGCTCGACCGACTGACCGACCGTCGACTCTCGCAATGATCACAGACCATAGTTAACAGTAATAATTCATTTACAAAAATCACTAGTTGTAATATGACTCGAAACTAGTGATTCGGTTACATGCTGCGTAGCCAGTTATTGTATCTAGTGATGTGAAATAATGCCCACGTCTTATTCGTAGTAGATGCTTTGGCAATTGGTACAATGAATTCAATTTAGCTCGAAAATCGCATTAAAATAATTAAAATCCACTATGAAAATGGTGGTTCTGTTAAAGTTACGTTTCGTAAAATTCGTGATATTTTCGGACAACATAATCGTCCTTCTAAGACCGCTATTAAGAATTTGGTCGCTAAATTTGAATCGGCAGGCTCGGTACAAAATATGCCAACATCAACGCGTGTTCGACCGGGTCGTTCAAACGAAAACATCGCAGCCGTGAGCCACAGTGTTGAAGAAGATCCAAATTTGTCAATTCCTCGACGTTCTCAACAATTGGGATTATCCAAAACCACCACATGGCGAATTTTGCGTAAGGATTTGGCTTTGAAGCCTTACAAGGTTCAATTGGTGCAGGAATTGAAGCTGACCGACCATTCACATCGCCGTAGATTCGCTCAATTCATTCTGGAACAGCCCGCTGGTTTTTCTGAAAAATTTTTCAGACGAAGCCCATTTTCACTTGTCAGGGTACGTCAATAAGCAAAATTGCTGCATTTGGGCTTCTGAAAATCCTAAAGCGATTATTGAGAAGCCTTTGCATGCTCAACGTGTAGTATGGTGCGCTATGTGGTCTGGAGGCGTGATTGGGCCGTTTTTTTTCGAAGATGAGGCTGGAAATGCGGTAACGGTCAATAGATCACGCTATCGCGAGATGTTAACATCTCAATTTTGGCCTATTATTGATGACATCGATATCACAAACATGTGGTTTCAACAGGACGGTGCCACATGTCACACAGCCAACGAAACGATCAATTTATTGCAAACCAAATTTCCCGATCGCATAATTTCACGAAATTCAGCTGTTAAATGGCCAGCCAGATCGTGTGATTTAACACCACTGGATTATTTTTTGTGGGGCTATGTTAAGGACAGAGTCTATACGGAGCCAATCGAGGGTATGTTCTGAAATACAACGCAGTGTACTTAATGATTTCTTATATTTACGCGAACACTACACATTGAAATAATACTAATTTTTACGGAATTTATCGCGTATATTTAACTTTTTTACCCGACGTTTCGAGAGCTTTACAGCACCCATGGTCACGGGAAGGACTGAGATGTTCAACGTCCAGCTGTCATAGTTAACCGCGGTTACCATAGATTAAAATTTAACTTTTGTTCCGATCTACACAGTATGAACTTATGGTATCATGGAGTCTTGCAGTTGTATGCTTGGGTTGGGATTTAATTTTATTTATTATAGGATCCCAAGCAGATGGTAGCACCCAGCCATCTTCTCTATTGAAATTAGGATGTTTTTTGATTTCAATAGCCTCGCGAATCATCCTTGGAAGGAATCGGTGTTCTTTAGCGAGGATTTGTGGTCTATCAAATCTGATGTAGTGACGGGGGCGATCCTGTACATGTTCACAGACTGCAGACTTCCCGGAGCGTCGATTCTTCACATCAGCTATATGTTCTTTGACGCGGGTTTTAATTGATCTACAAACTAAAAGATCAATTAAAACCCGTTGTGACGTTGAAAATCTCAGTCCTTCCCGTGACCATGGGTGCTGTAAAGCTCTCGAAACGTCGGGTAAAAAAGTTAAATATACGCGATAAATTCCGTAAAAATTAGTATTATTTCAACGCAGTGTACTGTCCAATGCAAATGACGTCATGAATCGACGCTATACTGGTGATTCGTTCCAAAACATTGGACAGTATATGACGTCATACTTTTGCTCCATTTGGAAAAGTGTTGGTATGGTATATCCTCCTAATGGATATACCATCAATTATTCTATAATTTTTTGTATTTGAATAAATAAAAACAAATTCTGGCATGCTTCATTCGGTAAACACACAATTAAAAATTGTTTTATTATGGCCAGATATCCGACACAATATGGCGGCGGCACGCTAGTACAATAAAGTGTCAAATGATACGTCATTTGCATTGGACAGTACACTGCGTTGTATTTCGGAACAAACCCCGAATCGATCGCGGCCCTCAAACTCAAAATCCGTGACGTGATAATTAACGAAATAGACCCGCCATTTTGCCAAAAAGTGATTAAAAACTTTGATAAAAGAATCGACATCTGTCAGCGTGGTCATGGTGGACATTTGCCAGATATCATTTTTCATTCATAATTGCCAAACTTTTCTCTTCGTAATACAATAAAAATTTGAATTATCTTCATCTAAACTCTTTGTTTTATTTTGTTTTAGAAAACAAAGTTCTTGTTGAAAAACCCTTTATTAAGTTTAGCTCCTTATATCGAAAAACAAAATACGGTTTAAAGAAACAGTGTAAGTGTAGGCAAAGATTATTTGTGACTTTAAGATTTCTAGTGATTTAAGTGCGTGTATTTGTGTGCGCGCTTTGTGTTACAAAGAGAATTAGCTACAATTTTATGACAGCTCAGATATTTAAGAATATTTGAACTATTAAATAGCTTATTTACCTACATCTTAAAACTAGACTGATGTTGTTTTGTGAAGACTGATATAAAGCTAATTTTGTTTTTAAACATGGGTACTTACTAATATTGATTAAAACCAAAAATACACAAGTATATATATAATACATACTAAATATACCTTTTTACTACCTACTAAATTTAGTAATGATAGTTGATCCAACCCACCAAAGAGTTAGATAGCAAAACATAGGCTATGAAGCCCGGGAAATAACCCTTTCGTGCCATCCCACATCTCCAACGTATGTAATATATGAAACTCTTCTTCTGCTTTAGTTTTATTTCTTATGCTTTGGTGCGTTACTTCTTTATGGTAGTTCCATATGTCACCTTCAGTATTATCGCATTTTCTGAATACATCTACTAAACTATACCAAAATACAAGCAGTTGAATGACCGTTCATCCATCAAAATCAATGTTTCAGAAAAGTGATTGTAACGAAATACGAAGTACCGTAATCAGATAAAATAATTTCCAATATAAAATAACTATTACTCTAAAAAAACTGTACTTAAGCTATTGATTAAGTTAAAGCTAACAATATGAAAAAAATGAATAAAACCATTCCAATCCATTTTCAATATTAATTGTAAACTTATGTTAATTTATTACCACAATAAAAATAAACGACAATATTACATCAAAAATAAAATAACCGATTGAAGATAATTGCACTTCTGAAGTTCAAGTGTATTTGAGTCGAGAGTACAATTTATTTTTGACTGAAAGACCATTCGCCTGTTTGTTGATTCGTAATTAAAATTATCGGGATTGTGATATTTCTACTATATAAACCTTCTAACTTTAAAAATTTAGACATTATCTAACTTTGAGATATTTTTTTGTTATATTTATTTTTCAGCGATATAAGATTCGTGATAACGAAAATTCGTGATTCGAAACCTTTGGTATTCTAGCCCGAATTTTTAGATTATACAATAATCTTTATGACTTTTAAACACATTTAGATAAAAAATTTAATTGTTCTAAGAACTAAACCGAACAAGATTCACCAATCTTAGGCTCACAAAACACTTTTTTCTCACTTAAACCAACTTGTAAACTCCTTAAATCGCTACGCTTTCAAAGTTGTTTAGCAAACTCTACAGTTTGGTAAACAAAAAAACCGGCACGGTGAAAGGGACAAACAATCACACCGCTCTATCTCATTTCTATGCAAGACGTATGCATAAATCTATCTTTTTCGTGTGCGAATGCGAAAGAAGGCGTCAACTTGTCTATAGGTTTCTCTGTCTACGATCTGTAAGCAATAAATAACAGTTCAAAAACTCTTCACAACAGCGCTCGAGTAGCTAGAAGGTATGAAATGAATTTAGCAGTTGTCGACGGAGTGAAGTGTGGCTGAGTTGAGAAATTTAATATTTGTGGTGACTAGAGTAGTTGATGAAACTGCAGTATTTACAACCTCAATAACTTACTTTGTCTTAAATAATTTAGTAAATTTAACCTAGAAAAAGTCGCCGTGAAACACGTTGTGAGTGATTTTGGGAATTTTTTTTTTGAAAACAATAATATAATTATTATAAAGAATAAATATGGTGAGTCTGTGCAATAAAAAGGTTATTTAAAATTTACCCTCTAGTAACAGTGGCGCCACCCTTATTTAGCGCTTTCTTACGGACACTTTTTAATACAAAGATGGTTCTTCTTATCTCTACACTCAATATCCAGAACATTTTTCTTACTTTTTTTAAAACGTTACCCCTACACTAGGATTTTCTTCTGTACAATGGAGACAGTTTACAAACATAAATTGCACAAGGACAAACTTCGAGACCCGGAAAAATTATTTGTAGGCCATATAAATAATTGTTCCGTGTGGGAATCGAACCCGCGGCCCCCAGTGCAGCAACTCGTTGACCTAAGCCACTGCGCCACGGAGCCGTCTTAAGAAGAAGAAGAATATATTATAAAGTACGAATCCTTAACCCTCATCCAGTGGAATTGTCGGAGCATCAGGAATAAGAAACCCGATGTAATTCACTTTGTTAATACTTATAAACCTTCAATACTTGCAATATCGGCCTGGCTTAAGCGGGGATCTACATTTAGAATGTCAGGCTTCTCCTGTTATCGATCTGAATATTAAAATATTCAGATCCTACTATCTAATAAGGAACTTATCGAGATAACGTTATCGGAACTTGAGTGAGATTTGTGCCATGATGTGCTGTGTTTCACCGAGACTTTTATAAAGAACGGTGAGGTAAAAATATTAACATTCATAATTTATAGCTTGTGGCACATTACCCAAGAAATGAAAGGAGTGACACCTGCATATTAGCATATTAAAATTTCAATTTGTAGTGATAAGAATACAACTAATTTTTATTTTGAGTGCTGCTCTGTATCGATTCATTTACGTAACGTCATCATTGTTTGTGTCTACCGAGCTTCAACCGCAACAAAAAAGGCATTTTGGGCACAATGATATCAATGCTTATTTATATTATGATCTCCCGTTTTAATGACACAGAACTTCCTCTCAGTTTACTTTAAAAACTTACTTAACTTACTTCAATAACTAGCAAGAGTAAGAGTATTAAACATAAAAATAATAAACGTACTTGTTCTTGAAATCCAGGATGTGGCTTAGACCTGACTCCCTATTTAGGTTCTCAGGTTATTGATGCCTTCTGGATGATAGAAGCGATGGACATGCTGGTTCCTCCATTCTGATTCCAAGAAATATTGTATTATCTTTTAAACCTCTTCCTTGCCATAGTTCCTCAATTAATGCTGTTGCAATCAAGGCTCTCAACATATCTTTTCTGTCTCTATGCATTCCTGATCCTAACGTTACCATCTAAGATGAACTTATTGTTCTTGTTTCTTCTCTAAATCCCCCTGTTCTTATCATGGGAGATTTTAATATTCACCATACTTCATGGGGCTTACATTACTGTGATTCTCTATCATCTTCATTTCTAGATATGATAGATGACTTAAATCTTTTTATCCTTAATGATGGTTCTCCAACCCGCCGTGTTTCACCTTCCCAGAATGTAAAAAGTGCAGTGGACCTGACTCTTTGTTGTCCAGGTTTAGTTTCCCTTCTGTCATGGAAAACGTTACCAAATTCACATGGTGATCACTGTCCAATTATGGTCACATCTGTTGACTCTACAAGAGTGAATTAGGAATTTAACCCTAGGTCAAATTATAATTTATCAAAAACAGACTGGAATCATTACTCTACTGTCGTAGATCAAGCGATATCAACAATTCCCTCCTTGCATCATGAAAATTTTCATTTTTTTTCAGAATTCAAAAATGCATTATTATCTTCCGCCAGTTAAAAAAAACCCTTACAGAAACATTTTGGCCTCGCCACCTTGTTGAGACCAGGATCGCACATCTGCTTGCAACAAAG
The DNA here is from genome assembly GCA_907164705.1 of Parnassius apollo. Taxonomy (NCBI): domain Eukaryota; kingdom Metazoa; phylum Arthropoda; class Insecta; order Lepidoptera; family Papilionidae; genus Parnassius; species Parnassius apollo. The sequence goes on along the minus strand of CAJQZP010000220.1, from coordinate 4,622,593 downwards.
GAAAGAGGCTGAACAAAAATACTCTTCATCAATGACCATGGAAAACTAAATCTCTTATAAACAAATAGCAGCTGAAACAGTAAAATTGCTATCTCAGAAGGAATAATTCGACTTGCATAAGTTTTGTTCTACCTTATCTCCCACCACACCTCTTCTAGTCTGGAAAAATATTAAACGATTTTTTCCACTTCCAATTTGGCTTTCGAAAAGGCTTAAGTACTATGTATAGCCGCAGTACATTAGTAACTGACATCCGCATTGCTTTTTCTAAAAATGAGTATCTTGTTGGAGTCATTCTCGATGATTCGTCTGCGTCATACGTCAATGTATATTTCTTCCTCTACTCAGGTAAAAATTCTGAAGCTGAGTATACCTGCGAAGATAGTAAACTTTATTTCAAACCTTTTCCCTTCTCGGTCTATTTTAATAAATATTCAAAACTCACTACCCTCTCCCCGACACATTTGGAAAGGTCTTCCACAGGGCTCAGTCCTCAGTTCTACTCTCTATTCTATCTACGCTTTTGATTTGGACCTTTCAGTCAATTCATTTTATAATGTCCTACAGTATGAAGATGATTTAGCCCTATGTATTTACAGACAACTCGACTAAATTTCCGGTTAAATTCTACCATGGAGTATTTACAATGCTGGGTAATTGATAATGGTTTATCTTTATTTTTATCCAAAAGCAATATAGTAATTTTTAGTCGCCATAAGAAAGTCACAAATATTCCAGTTTTAAATAAATTCTTACGCATTCCAATTCGGGACAAGGAAGAATTTTTAGGTATGGTTCTAGATAATAAATTATCTTTTACACACCACATTGAATACATTTCTATATTATAAAATATATTATTCTCCGTTTCCTTTCAGGTGGAAATCTATCACTTAACAAAAGATTATATATTGTTGTAATTCATAGCCATTTAAAGCCATGTAATAAATCATCACTTTAAAGTTTAGACAAGATACAGTCTCCACATTATAATTGGTGGAAAGTAATCTTCCCGATTAATGCCCATCAGGTTGAGTGTGTTGATCTCAACATAAGAAGACAATATCTTTCAGATTCTTCTTTAAGTTATGTCATCTGTCTTTTCGTCCCCTAATTCTTAGGTTACACGTCCTCTTAGAATTCTTACCTTTAAGTAGGTACTCCATAAAGTAGTAAGTAGTGACTCCATAAAGATTGTCCACATTTATTTAATAGCTTTGTCTCATTTAAAAAAAATCTTGGCCCATTTTCTCATGCAATACAAGTAACCCCTTTAATACTCCTTTCGAAACCACATATTATATATCAAGTCCGTTTTTGCGTAGAATGCGCGGTTCCTGAGATGTGCAGATCAATTAACTAATATCTAATTGATATGTGGTGGGCTTGTTCAGCCTTTCATCTTATCTATTGTTCCTTGAACACCGTCATTGCCGCTCTAATCTATTACTCGTTGCATACCCTGCTTATCAGTGCTATTGTATTATACTTCTTTATTCATAACTACCACGCAACTTCAACAGTCGTATCACGGACGTCGGTCACAGAGCCGTTGATGGGTTTAAAGGAGTTCAGAAACGTAGCACTATTACCTGTAATCGATCGATGTGAGAATTGAAATCGAAACAAACCAAGAAATACCAGATAAGACAACCGCTTATTGCTTGATTTTAAACGATTGTATATTCGAGTACAAACCACTGGGTAATATCGTTAAGAAAATATTATGAGTATCAATACAATAATCGTAGATATTCAAGGATTCAAAAATAGCAAAAATGAATTTATAGTAAATGAATTTGCTATAGCCACTCTAGTGTATACCAAAAAGTTCCTAAATAAATCTTACCCATTCACTACACACTATCTCTTGAAGTGAAAAAACAAATTGGCTGGATTGAAAATCACAGAGGGTATAATGGAGTGAGGGCTTTGTTGATTATAAAGAATTTCATAGAACTATCAAGACGTATTTGAAAGATAATTTTTTTAAAAAGGATGTAAAAATATTAAATGGGTATGGGTTCAAGATATTTGTGATGAAAATAATACTATCATAGAATATAAGTTGCTCAGGAGCTCCCAATTTAAATAATCTTTGTGAACTTTACTGTAATGATACTTTACTGTATAACTGTTTTACTCATAAGAAAATCTGTACGTTAAAAATGTTTTATGTATTAAGAAATGGTGTTTTGAATACAAAGTGATTGTTTGATTTGCAATAAAATATATGTAAATAAACACTTCATCTTTTAATTTAAACTATATTTGTGTTCGAATAAAGAAAAAAATAGTTTCAGACCAGCAACGATTAGTATTATGAAAGTAACTAGGTTTTTTTTGTGCCACCTTGCATTTTAACAGTGAAGTAAATTAGCCTTCATAATTTGTTGTTATATTATTAAATTAGTTGTATGTGATTATTAGGCTAAAAATTTAGACCTCGACTGTAGAGAATTATCGCCTTCAGCGGCATGTTAAAATGTAAGGTGGTACAAAAAAACCCAGTTACTTATTTCTAAAATGTTATTGCTTATTATCTATATAATAGGAGCGAAACATCTCATCCACTAAAATATTGTTGTACAGTGTGTTCCCTGTAAATATCCTCGTAAAACTATGCATTGAACATCCCTGAAACTTATATAGCAAATAAATTAGGCAATCATCATCATCATCATTCACAAGTCCACTGCTGAACATAGGCCTCCCCCAAGTAATGCCACAAAGCACGGTCCTGAGCCGCCTGCATCCATCGACTTCCTGTATGTCTTACCAGGTCGTCACTCCATCTAGTGGGAGGTCGCCCTACACTACGCCTACCGGTACGAGGCTGCCACTCGAGAACCTTTCTTCCCCATCGGTTATCGGTTCTTCGAGCTATATGGCCGGCCCACTGCCACTTCAGCTTACTAATCCGTTGGGCTATGTCGGTCCCTATGGTTTTACTGCGGATATCCTCATTTCTGAGTCTATCACGCAGAGAAACTCCGAGCATAGCCCCCTCCATAGCTCGCTGAGCGACCTTGAGCATCCTCATACGGCCAGCAGTGAAGGACACGTCTCAGATCCGTAAGTCATCACTGGCAACACGCACTGGTTGTACACTTTAGTTTTCAGAGATTGAGGTATACCTATAATTAGCCAATATTCGCCACAAACTGAAGTCCACTCATTCTGAACCCTATCAACATTCCAGTCCCATCTTTTACAATTCTTTTTAAAAACTCTAGATGATATCGTGCAGGCGATCGTCCATATGAATCAAAATACTGACCCATGCCATTCGTATCGATATATAAAGCTATCCAATGTGAGCCTGGTTTATCATGTATCGATTTGTTACGGGGTATACATGGGCAGTATATTAGCAGCATAAATATTACTTTCTAGACTGGGATTAATCTTTTTCTGATGTTGTTGTACATATAGTGTATCCATAATATTACTGATATTAGTTTTTTACATTACCAATATATTCAATGGTTAAAATAGGAATGATTTAGATTTAGATTTATTTTTTTAGATTATAGTGATGTGTAAATATTAAATCGCATTATTTTGTGATGATTTGTAGGAGTCATCGGTGTAGCGCAAGTCACAACACGAAATAATGCGAGATAAGCTTGTTGACTCATAAAGTTGCTATCAGGTTCAATGCGCAAATGCTTTTGATTAGATATAACTTACTGGTGGTGTATATGACCAAGTAGCTGCAGTTATGGAGTCAGTGTATGGTTGTTTGACCACAGTGGATCTACCAATACTACGTTTGTGTTACTTCAACGCATCAATGGTCATGGACGTAAGTGTTTATTCTATTGACAAACTAACTTTTCTTTCTGTTGTTTTCTTACGTGTGTATATGAGTGTAAACAAATTGATATAAACATGATAATTGTGTTGTTGCAGAAATCATTCAGCTTTTTTTTTTTTTTTGCGCCCGAAGCAATTAAAGGGCTACCCTATACGTAGGGAGGCGGAAAATGCATTACGCATACCACGATAGCTGGTCTATCGTGGTTATGGGGGACTCACTGTCCTACCGGGGACCCTAAGTGATACCCCCTAAAAACCGCCTTTGGGGACAGGCAGCCGGCTGTTTAAGCTCTATTGTGCCTTATCATGAGCGACCCTCTTTTGGGAAAAGAGGGCGGAGGCGGCTAAGTGCCGCTGAGGGAGTGCCTACGAAGGCAAATTAATGTTAGTTATTACAATTTTATTTAATTAGAGTTGGCCTGAGCTGCCAGGAGACAGTTCAGGTCGTTTGAAAGTTTATTAGGCGGGTCCGAGAGAGAGTTTCTCGGCCTGCGGACACGATAGCGAGAAGGGGGTGGGGCTGCATAAGAAGCTGCCTCACGAATTAAATGGTTTGGGTGCGACTCTGACGCTTTGAAGAAGTTCTCAGAGAGTTTTTTAAAAAATTGTTGAATTGTTGGGAGCTCTAAGTCCCGATGAAGGTCGGCATTACGGACGTACCAAGGTGCGTTCGCAGCTCGACGACAGAAGAGGTTCTGAACTATTTGGAGTTCATTTAAAATATTTGGGTTTGCGTGGGCAAAAACTGGGCCCGCGTAGGACATGACGGGTCGTATACAGACCTTGTAAAGGGTACGCTTGTTTCGAAGGGACATTTTACTGTGTCGGCCCAACATACTGTTGAGCCTACTCAGATAAAATCGTGCGTGACGGGTTACTCTTTTGACGTGGGGCTTGAAAGTAAGCCCTGTGTCTAGAGTGACACCTAAATATTTGGCGGACGTATGCCAGGGGACAGGGGTCCCTAGCATACGTATTGGAGGAGTGTTTTTGAGACGGCGTCGTTTATAATCGAAGTGAACGGCGGAGCTCTTCTCCGGGTTCACATCGATGCGCCATTTTTTGAACCAAGCTCCTAGGTCATCAACTGACTTTTGGATCTTGTTCCGTATGAAGGGTAGTGAGACACCTTTGCAGTAGATGGCAGTGTCGTCTGCAAAGAGGGAGAGTTGAACACCTTTCGACGGGATGGGAATGTCGTTGGTGAACAGGATGTACAGCAGAGGAGCAAGTACTGAGCCCTGAGGGACACCAGCCTTGATAGTTCGCTGTGAAGAAAGCGTGCCTTCGTGTCTAAAACGAAAGGTACGATGTTTTAAATAGGAGGCCACGAGACGAACTAGACGATCGGGGAGACCTATTTTATAGAGCTTGTAGATGAGGCCTGTGTGCCAGACTCTATCGAAAGCTTTGGCTATATCGAAGAAGACCGCGATGGTTTTATGACGTCGAGGGTAGAAACCGCTGAGGATATATTCCACAATGCGGTGAACTTGTTGGGGACATGAGTGTTTGGCTCGGAAGCCGAATTGGTGGGGGATGATGAGAGGGTCGCCGTCTGTGGGAAACAGAAAGCGCCTCATACGCGTTTGAATGACTCTTTCGAAGAGCTTGCCCATTGCCTTGAGGAGGCTAATGGGGCGATGGCTGGAGGGGGAGGTTGAGAGGCTTGCCTGGCTTGGGAATTCCAATCACAGTTGCCTCTTTCCACGTAGTGGGAAAATAACTAAGGTTGAAGCAGGCGTTGAAGATAATAGATAAAAAGGTTAACACCTGCTCGGGAAAATCATTCAGCTTTGATGAAAATACCTATAAACAGTATTACTACTCGCCACTCTCCCCTCAAGAAGAGAGTGATGACATCGTCGTTAATAATAACACATGCGATGATGGAAGAAGAAAATCGCAATTACAAAAAACTTCTTTAGCATGATTGAAATATGGGAATCTGTAAGCGCGCTATAATTTTTTTTTTGTTCAGGGAGTGACGTTAGATTTAAACTATCATAATTAGTCATAAATTCATATGGATAAACACCTTTCAGTTTTAAACGAATGAAACCTTCATCATTAGAGTAATTTCTACGTAATTCTTGAAATTGATCATTACTGAGATTTTTGGCTAATTCTTCTAATTTACATAATAAAAACTTAAATGATTCTACGAATATCAATATGAGTTCACGGTCATTAATTTTTAAATTTTTTGGAAAAGGATATATATTTTTATTTATTTTGAGGGATAGCTTCGACTTCACCATCACAAAAGTTTAATGCATGGTTGTAATCAAATGCTTCATAAACGGGAACATCTCACCTGTAAATACTGCAAAAATACATACGATTTAGACTGCGCAAATGTAACCCCACAACGGTTCTATAACACAATGTCAGCAGAAAGAAAGGCCGCATGGAAATGCCAAGCTTGCTATTGTAAACAACCCAAGAAAAATAACACACACACGCCAATACGCCCTCGTGAAAAATCTCCTGTAGTTGTTATATCCCAAATTGATAAAGATAACATTACATTAAGAAGAGCCCCTAATAATCGGCATAATGACACTAGTGACTCGGACGATATTGACCTATTAGGTGATACTGTTATTACTCAGACCTCCACACACCCAAGTGCGAAATCTGATGAAAGCTTGCTGCAAACTCTAAGTGAAATAATACAACAAAAGTTAAAAGAAAATAATAGATCACTAATAAATGAACTGCAAAGTACAATATACACAAAAATTAATAAAGCCATTATATCATTAAAAGAAGATATCCAGCAAAAAACAGAAATCCTAAATTGTCAAAATAAACAAAGAAAAGATGAGATATGCCAATTGAACTTAAAAATAGAGTCAATTACAAGAGAAAATTAAAAATTAAGAGAAGATATCAAACAACTAAGTAAAAAGATTGAGAACAACTTTGGAGTACCCGAAATATAAACTCAAGAAAAATAGTACTTTATAAACTAATGCAACAACCGACTATCAAGTGGCCGCATCGTATTGTAGAACATCGCGCACCGGAGGCGGCGTCTGCATCCTGCTGAAAAACGGTATAGAATATAGAATTAAAAGTAATCCCGATTACCAGATACGAACTGATACATTTAACCGACTATCAAGTGGCCGCATCGTATTGTAGAACGTCGCGCACCGGAGGCGGCGTCTGCATCCTGCTGAAAAACGGTAAGAATATAGAATTAAAAGTAATCCCGATTACCAGATACGAACTGATACATTTAACCGACTATCAAGTGGCCGCATCGTATTGTAGAACATCGCGCACCGGAGGCGGCGTCTGCATCCTGCTGAAAAACGGTAAGAATATAGAATTAAAAGTAATCCCGATTACCAGATACGAACTGATACATTTAACCGACTATCAAGTGACCGCATCGTATTGTAGAACGTCGCGCACCGGAGGCGGCGTCTGCATCCTGCTGAAAAACGGTATAGAATATAGAATTAAAAGTAATCCCGATTACCAGATACGAACTGATACATTTAACCGACTATCAAGTGGCCGCATCGTATTGTAGAACATGGCGCACCGGAGGCGGCGTCTGCATCCTGCTGAAAAACGGTAAGAATATAGAATTAAAAGTAATCCCGATTACCAGATACGAACTGATACATTTAACCGACTATCAAGTGGCCGCATCGTATTGTAGAACATGGCGCACCGGAGGCGGCGTCTGCATCCTGCTGAAAAACGGTAAGAATATAGAATTAAAAGTAATCCCGATTACCAGATACGAACTGATACATTTAACCGACTATCAAGTGGCCGCATCGTATTGTAGAACATGGCGCACCGGAGGCGGCGTCTGCATCCTGCTGAAAAACGGTATAGAATATAGAATTAAAAGTAATCCCGATTACCAGATACGAACTGATACATTTAACCGACTATCAAGTGGCCGCATCGTATTGTAGAACATCGCGCACCGGAGGCGGCGTCTGCATCCAGCTGAAAAACTGTATAGAATATAGAATTAAAAGTAATCCCGATTACCAGATACGAACTGATACATTTAACCGACTATCAAGTGGCCGCATCGTATTGTAGAACGTCGCGCACCGGAGGCGGCGTCTGCATCCTGCTGAAAAACGGTATAGAATATAGAATTAAAAGTAATCCCGATTACCAGATACGAACTGATACATTTAACCGACTATCAAGTGGCCGCATCGTATTGTAGAACATGGCACACGGGAGGCGACGTCTGCATCCTGCTGAAAAACGGTATAGAATATAGAATTAAAAGTAATCCCGATTACCAGATACGAACTGATACATTTAACCGACTATCAAGTGGCCGCATCGTATTGTAGAACGTCGCGCACCGGAGGCGGCGTCTGCATCCTGCTGAAAAACGGTATAGAATATAGAATTAAAAGTAATCCCGATTACCAGATACGAACTGATACATTTAACCGACTATCAAGTGGCCGCATCGTATTGTAGAACATGGCGCACCGGAGGCGGCGTCTGCATCCTGCTGAAAAACGGTAAGAATATAGAATTAAAAGTAATCCCGATTACCAGATATGAACTGATACATTTAACCGACTATCAAGTGGCCGCATCGTATTGTAGAACATGGCGCACCGGAGGCGGCGTCTGCATCCTGCTGAAAAACGGTATAGAATATAGAATTAAAAGTAATCCCGATTACCAGATACGAACTGATACATTTAACCGACTATCAAGTGGCCGCATCGTATTGTAGAACATGGCACACCGGAGGCGACGTCTGCATCCTGCTGAAAAACGGTATAGAATATAGAATTAAAAGTAATCCCGATTACCAGATACGAACTGATACATTTAACCGACTATCAAGTGGCCGCATCGTATTGTAGAACGTCGCGCACCGGAGGCGGCGTCTGCATCCTGCTGAAAAACGGTATAGAATATAGAATTAAAAGTAATCCCGATTACCAGATACGAACTGATACATTTAACCGACTATCAAGTGGCCGCATCGTATTGTAGAACATGGCGCACCGGAGGCGGCGTCTGCATCCTGCTGAAAAACGGTAAGAATATAGAATTAAAAGTAATCCCGATTACCAGATATGAACTGATACATTTAACCGACTATCAAGTGGCCGCATCGTATTGTAGAACATGGCGCACCGGAGGCGGCGTCTGCATCCTGCTGAAAAACGGTATAGAATATAGAATTAAAAGTAATCCCGATTACCAGATACGAACTGATACATTTAACCGACTATCAAGTGGCCGCTTCGTATTGTAGAACATGGCGCACCGGAGGCGGCGTCTGCATCCTGCTGAAAAACGGTATAGAATATAGAATTAAAAGTAATCCCGATTACCAGATACGAACTGATACATTTAACCGACTATCAAGTGGCCGCATCGTATTGTAGAACATGGCGCACAGGAGGCGGCGTCTGCATCCTGCTGAAAAACGGTATAGAATATAGAATTAAAAGTAATCCCGATTACCAGATACGAACTGATACATTTAACCGACTATCAAGTGGCCGCATCGTATTGTAGAACATGGCACACGGGAGGCGACGTCTGCATCCTGCTGAAAAACGGTATAGAATATAGAATTAAAAGTAATCCCGATTACCAGATACGAACTGATACATTTAACCGACTATCAAGTGGCCGCATCGTATTGTAGAACGTCGCGCACCGGAGGCGGCGTCTGCATCCTGCTGAAAAACGGTATAGAATATAGAATTAAAAGTAATCCCGATTACCAGATACGAACTGATACATTTAACCGACTATCAAGTGGCCGCATCGTATTGTAGAACATGGCGCACCGGAGGCGGCGTCTGCATCCTGCTGAAAAACGGTAAGAATATAGAATTAAAAGTAATCCCGATTACCAGATACGAACTGATACATTTAACCGACTATCAAGTGGCCGCATCGTATTGTAGAACATGGCGCACCGGAGGCGGCGTCTGCATCCTGCTGAAAAACGGTATAGAATGTAGAATTAAAAGTAATCCCGATTACCAGATACGAACTGATACATTTAACCGACTATCAAGTGGCCGCATCGTATTGTAGAACGTGGCGCACCGGAGGCGGCGTCTGCATCCTGCTGAAAAACGGTATAGAATATAGAATTAAAAGTAATCCCGATTACCAGATACGAACTGATACATTTAACCGACTATCAAGTGGCCGCATCGTATTGTAGAACATGGCGCACAGGAGGCGGCGTCTGCATCCTGCTGAAAAACGGTATAGAATATAGAATTAAAAGTAATCCCGATTACCAGATACGAACTGATACATTTAACCGACTATCAAGTGGCCGCATCGTATTGTAGAACATGGCGCACCGGAGGCGGCGTCTGCATCCTGCTGAAAAACGGTAGAATATTTAGAACTACAAGAAATGTCTAATATGTCAATTGAATATGTAGTGGAAATTTGTGCGATAGAGCTTATAAAAAATAATAATATCTTGTTGTCATTGTACTATAATGGGTAGAAGGAAGATTTATTTTACGAAAAAATAAAAATTGTTCTTCATTACATAAATAAGAAATTTTCTAAACATAAACTCGTATTGGACGGAGATTTTAATGTCGATATGCTGCAAAAAATAATAAAAACGACACAACGAAAAGAAATAAACTTTCAGACTTAATGCTCCAATATAACCTTCACCAACAAATTCACAGTCCAACACGTGTCACCAAAACAACTTCAACATGCTTAGATCTAATTTATCCAAACTTTAGCGATACAAACCTACAAATAACTGTGCAAGAATTGGGCCTGTCTGACCATAGGGCCACAATAATTCATCTGAATCTTTCTAAGCAAAATAAACAAAAAATATGGTACACCGAAAAAAGACAATACAACAAAAACAATATAGCAAATTTTAAACTTGCATTGGAATCGCTTAATTGGGAAAATATACTTAATAAAAATAAAGGCATAAACTATAACTATAATATATTTCATCAAACTTTAATTAACATTCTAAATAATTGTATACCAAAAAAATAATAAAAAACAACTATAAAAAACATTGGCTTACCATTGGTATAAAAAAGTCTTGTTATAATAAAAGATTACTTAAATCGCACGTTATAAGGTCAAATAATAAAATTCTTACAGATTATTATAAAAAATATTAAAAAGGGTTATAACAATGTCAAAAAATTACACTATATAAACAAGATAAAGCAGTCTAACAATAAAATAAAAACAATGTGGCATATTGTTCGAGAACGCCGATAGATCCCGAGAGATAGATGCCGATAAATTTAATGATTAGTTCTCCAATATCGGTGAAACAATTCATTCACAAGCAAAGGGTCTTCCTGTTCTACATCCATCAGAAAACTCAATATTTATAGGCAGAGTAGGATTTGAAGAAATACTTAAAATATTAAATAGTCTAAAAAATAAACTAAGCCATGGTATTGATGAGATTCCCCCAACATTGTTCAAACAATGTGCAAGCGCTTTAGTATATCCACTAACCTTATTAGTAAACCAATCTTTTGAAGAAGGCGTATTCACAGATAGACTAAAACTTTCACTAGTGAAACCCATCTATAAAAAAGGTACACAACTATAGACCTATTCATAAAAATAACCCGTGGAAAGTAGGTAGCCTAATGAGCAGGTTCTATTAATAGTTCATAGGTTTAATGAAATGTAAAAAGTAAAAAATGTCACCAAAACCCGCTGTTGGTGGCTTGTGGTTTTGGTGACTTTTTCCAGGACAGAAGTATTTTCTAACTCCGGGGTAAATAAAAAATGCCTACAATAAGTATTATGTAATAATTTATATGATAACTAGATGGCCTGGCAGACATTACCTTTCCCTTTCCATTAGGGCGATGAGTCTGATTTATTTAAATGTCGACCACAAGGCTCATCCAGGGGTCCAGATTTTGTGGTTTTTGTGTCACTAAGCCAACATGTAATAATCACGTCATCCAGATCGAGGAGACTAGCAGCCTGCGGACTATATAGGATTATAGTAGACGAATGAGTGCAAGTAAGCACAGATGCACTTTCTATTCCCTCACTCTCAGTCCGATGGGGCGACGATAATCTTATTCGATCGGAGACAGAGCAGGCGCAGGCGGGTGAAACACCGCCAAATTCCTGACTGCGGGCTGTTACTATAAATTCCTTAGAAGAAAACGACAATAACTGATTTAAGCCTGGCCCAGGATTCGAATTCGGAATCACATGAGCAGCAGCCACTCTTATGAGCACTAGACCAACGAGGTAATCAAACCAAAATATACCTAGGTATTGTTAATATAAGTTTTTTTGGTCAAAAAATATAAAACTTTGGTAAAACCTTGACTACAGCGCTACCTATCGGACCCTTGATATGATATGAACCATCGTTTCCAACAAAATAAATATACCAGTGTGGTCTGAAAAGTATTCTACTTCAACGTGAAGATGGCAGCACTCGTCAATAAAAGCTAGTGAATATAGTAGTTGTGCATCTTTTGATAGTTACACAATTTGGACACATTATAGTTTTTATTTGAACTGTGAAATGACTGCGTTTGAGTGAGACACACACGTTAAGTGAGGGTTTTTTATGAAAATGGAAAAAAATTAAGAATCGAACTTTCATAAAATTTTTGTTTTTGGAAGGCAATACGCCTTCGCAAGACAAAGATGAGTTGGATTTTGTGTATGGGGACTCTGCATCATCATTTACCACAGTGACATTGAATGAAAATAAACTGAATTTAGTCGTGGCCGTAAGAGCTTGGGAGACGATGAACGTTCGGGACCTCCTAAAACTGCAACTTCTGACGATAACATCGCTAAATTCACCAAATGGTGCTAGTGGCCACCGAATTAAAGTGAGGGAGATAGCAGAGGCTATGAAAACATCCAAAGAACGTGTTTGTCACATATTAAATCAAGATTTAGGCATAAGAAAGCTGTTAGTGTATTGGGTGCCGCGTTTAGACAAAAACGTGTTCGAATGAACATTTTCAACACATTGTTGGCGCAGTTTAGGCGCAATAAATCCGAGTTTTGGCGCCGATTAATTACTGTAGATGAAACTTGGATATATAGTATTATTATACGCCCAAAACAAAAATACAGCCAAAACTGTGGACTGCGAAGTGGGAACCAACTCCAAAAAAAGCAAAAACTGTTTTATCGGCTGGGAAAGTGATGGTGACTGTTTATGAGATAGTCATGTAGTTATCATGGAGAGTTATTGTTGGGATAGTCATTGTTAATCGATTATCTTCAAAAAGGAAAAACCATTACAGGAGCATACTACGCATCATTGCTTGATAAACTGAAGGCAGAAATTGCGGGGAAAATAGCGACATTTGCAGAAAAAGACAATCCTGTTTCACCATGACAATCCGCCGTCTCCCACAGCAGTTGCCATGGCGAAAATCAGAGTTTTCATATATGATAAACTTCGAAATTACTATATTTGTTGTAGGACCAGTGAAAATGATATAGACCAATGGATATAGCTCGAAGACTACTATTAATATTTTTTACTTAGTATATGAGTCTTCAACTCTATCTATTGAAAATTGGTCTGAGCTGTCGACATCTGTTCCTCATAATGTTCGTTTATACGATCTATACTTTTGTAAAAGTAAGGTCCTCAGAGAACTTAAATCCTTAAACTCATCAAAAGGTTCTGGCCCAGATGGACTTCAGACTCTCTTTCTAGTTAAAACTGCTATAAGTATTTGTAAGCCTGTTTACGCCAAAATGTCGCGACTTGAAACTTGCAAGGCGCACGTCTAGGGCGAGGACCCGGGTTGCGTGGGGAGGGCATTCGCTTTGCGCCTACGGCAGTGCCATTAGTTTAGAAGATTCGATTGGACGCGACGGCCGTGTCGAATAGAGGTCGCGTTACGACTGCCTCTTTTGTGTTGTCTTATTTTGTACGTATACGTGACAACGAGGCTTTCTTTTAGTTTGAGTGATTACTTTGTCTTCGATTGCCATTAATTTGCGTTGACGAGCGGCTTGTGTAGTTAATATTGTACGAAGGAATTTTGCTTGTGTGGAATGCTAAACTTTGTGATCCGGGTGGAGATCGCGTTCGATTATAGTTTGTGCTAAGTGACGTTAGACTTGAGTTCAGATAGCGGTGAACGCCCACTGTAGTGATTGCACCTTGTAGAGCGGGGCAACGCATGTAGTTCTGCTGAACGATTACATCGGTGACGTCAGGTTACATTACACACTTTCCAACACCACTCACACTTACCATTTACTTACCCCTGACGGTACCTTGTGGTCGACCCTACCTCCGGAACTCGGTAAGTTTGTGTTTGCATAAGCAACAGCCGTTATAAATTAATTATCCATAGGCCATTTGGGCCCATACCCTCGGTTTCTCATCGAGATGGGTTACTGATGGGCCCTAGCCCAGTCGACTTCTGTCGGGGCAACTGAGGGCCGTTACGTTTTCTGGTAGCAGAGGGTGGTTGATTGTTTCTACAATCACGCCCGGCCGTAATATAATATTAGTTTTTTTGTTTGTTAGCGGATCGGTGGTCAGAACCATGCCGTTAGGCTACGCAAACAGAGTGTAGTTTAGAGTTAGGTACCTACGCGTCAGGTATTTCGGGTAAGTAGATTAAATTGCCGAAGGGTCGGTCGCCTCAGCGGGGCATCTTTGCTGACCGACTGTAGTGTGTACTTGCCGTGTAGTGTAATTGTGTTTAATTTAATTTAGTAGTAATTTGTATTTAGTAGTGATGCCATTGCACAAGCCAACGGCGCTTCGCCTGCAGGCGGAGCTGCGCTGGGCCGCGAACGCCCACACCTTGATAGGCCGACCCGATCGGGTCCATAGTTTAGAGAAGCGGCTCGAGCAGGTCATAGCCCGAAGGGCCGTAGTGGAGGTGGCTTGTACTGAGCTTTTGGCCTCGGATGCGGAACGGGGAGTCCTAGACTCCTGCTTCGCGGACTACGAGCAATTCTTTTCGCTCACGGACAACTTGATTGAGGCGGGGGCGAAGTATGCTAATGAAGGGCGTGAAGCTCGGCTGAGTGGCCTCAGCGTGTTGAGAGGAACTTCGCGGCCACTCAGCGATCAGCTAGACCCTTCTCACCCCCGTTAGCTGAGTGGCCGCGACTGGATAACCACCCTCCCCCTTTTGGTCGGTACTGGTACTACGGGGTTCCTGCTACCTCGAATCTGTCCCGGGCCTCAAGGCCGAGGTTCCCCGAAGCTTCCCAGGTCCATGGAGGCAGCTCCAGCTAGGAAGCTGTCGCCCT